>CM053614.1:54298086-54334354 GCA_028646535.1 Procyon lotor | reverse complement strand
AACTGTTAGAAGCAACACAGCCGCACATTAAAATTTAAAATGTATTTGAAAAAATTCCTAGAGAAAAATAATTTAAAAATTCAAGAATAGTAGAACCTATATTGTCATGTAAAAGTTCAAAATATTCTACCAGTAGTAAAAACTTAAAATTACATAATAAAAAATTACATATATTTCCACACTCAAACCAACATTTTGATTTCTTCAATGAATTCTCAATGTGAACGAACAAATAATTCCAATTTATGTAAACAGTTTCAGATAAGAGAAAAATTAAGAGCATGCTCTTCATCTTCCTTTGCCTTGATTTCAAATGCTGAAAAGAACAATATAAAGTTATTCTCACCCAGAACATGGAGAGCAACCCCCTTCCCTTCACTAAAAATAAAGGAAAATTAATCACTTAGCATACCAAAAAGACTACGAAGACAATGTATCATGACCAATAAGACTGAATGAATAGTATTAAAAAATTCATTTATTCACAATCACAAAACAAAAAACAAAAACTACATGAGCTTCTAAATAGATGTAAGAAATATCTCCAATAATGTGCAACATGTATTCATGATTTAAACAAGTGTAAACTCATAGAAAAATAGTAAAAATTTGTTAAAACCATATTAAGAGAGGGAAAATAGATAATGATCATTAATGGTGAAGCATGAAGCTTTTTCTTTGAGAGTTGAAATAAGGAAGCAATGGCTATTCTCACCATTGCTATTCAGCATTAACACCAAAAAAATTCTAGCCAGCACTGTAAGGCAAGAAAAACAGGTAAAACGACAACAAATAGGATTAGAAAGGAGGAAACAAAAATATCACCATTCAAAGAAAAAATTATCTGCATAAAAATCAAGAGACTATACAAATCATTTAGAATTTGTCTGTCAGAAACTAAACTAATATTTGACATAACCAATGGATACTTTGTCAGCCTGCAAGAAATAATTAGAACATGAAAGTTTTAAAAAGGATATTACTTACATGGTCATCCTATTTATGCCTTTGTTGGACATTTGGTGTGTGGTAAAGATGACATTGCAGATGAGTAGGGGAAAAGATGGAATTTTCCAAAAATGTTTCTAAGACAATTAGCTATTTGTTTGAAAGTAAAAAGGTAGCATAAGAAAAGAAGAAAGAATCAAGGAAGGAAGGGAAAAAGAAAGAGGGGAAAAAAACCAAAACATAAAACCCCAATACAATTGGTTCCAAATATCACACAAAAAACAAATATCACACAAAAAACCAAAAATCAAGTGGATTAAAAAACAAATTGTGAAAGGCGAATTATAAAGCCTTTTTTTTTCTTTGTAGCGGACATTATCATTCTCCCAACCATTTTCTTCAGACCTTATCATGTTGGTGCATTTCTGCCAACTTCCTACTGCTTATTGGAAGGTCCTTTTCCAAAGTGCATGAGACAGTACCTCTTGTGCACTTGTGACAGGCTAGAAGTGCTGGAAAATTGACAGCCCCCAGGATCTCCCTATACCCAATTATTTCAAGATTTGGAACATAAATACCCAGACCTCCTCTCTCCTTGGGTAGAATTCAGGAGAGTGTGTTTTGAACCATATTGAAGATTAAGCTCTTCTCCCACCATGGAAGCTGGCTTAATAGCATGCATATTATTGGCTGCTTTCTCTTTTCTGTATCAGTTCTCCACTGTCCTGCTGATATACTCTGTATCTCCCAAATAAGCTGCTTGCACTCCAGTCCATGCCTTGCGATTTTTTGGGGGAATCTGAACTAAGAAAGTTGGTGTTATAAGAGTTCCTGGGAAATAGACACTCGTGGTGAGATTCTGGAATTGGATAATTCCCCAGCAGGTGGCAACAAAGATCTGATTGCTTGAAATAAGTGGAATGGTGGATAACTCGTGGGATGCTGTAGCATCATTATGACTAAGACTTTACCACATGTGGTAAATTGGAAAGGGATACAAGTGGAAGGGAAACTAGCTTATGTAGTCTCTCTCGCCTTTTAGAGATATGATGGCAATGATTGCCATAAGGCTATGAAGTTGGATAGTTGTCAAGTGCCCTCTTTGTGCTCAGGAAAGAAAATGGCATACTTAAATCAGCTGATCACCAACTCAAAGCATGATGTGAAACCCAGTGTTCCTCAATAACTGTGTCTAAAGGGATCCTGATCTGCAACTGAAGGTCAGAAATTGACTGCAAAACTAATCAAATTGCAGAGAAGGCTTATTTTACTGGCCCAGCAAGTTTTCTGTGCGAGAGTCAGGGCCCTGGCAGGGAGGGACACCGACACCTAGATATAGACACCTGAGTAGATATGCTGGACAATCACATCTAGAGTCCCATGGATCTTTTGGATGTTGAATTTTGACTTTGTGTCTCCTTGACAGAAGGTAATAGCCTCCCTTACCTAAAAAACATTCACAGATTACCTCAGGCAAATTCCCTGCCAAATGATACTTGTACTCCTTAAGATTTTCTTCCATGTAATCTCCTTATTGGCTTTTAAACAAATGAGTTTCAATCTAGCCAACCTGGACAATACTATACTTGTTTTAGAAAGAGAGGTATTAATTACCAAAAGATCCGCGGGATCTGTTTAATATGTATCAGCACATTACTGAACATGCTTGGAAATAGATCTTGAGGCTGGTGGAGGGGAGCGGTTTGCAAAACATATGACATGGTGAAATTTTATTGATATATGTAAGAACACTCTCTGGATTCTTAACATTTAACATCCTTGTGAAATCACCTGCAGTCATCCTTACTATGATCCTGGGATGTCTCGATGAAACTGGAAAATACAATGCCCATAGTAAAAAGATGGTCTTGCTATTGAGAAGGGTCAGCAAGCTTAGAGATATTGATGTACTTAGGTAGATTACTGAAGACCAAAGAATCTACTGACTAACCAGGTGCCATGGGAAGACCCAAAGGATGTTCACTTCATTGTAGAGAAATGTACTAGAGAAAGTGCTGCCAATATCATGGAGAATCTCCATAGTGAATGTTCATTATGAGCCAGAATTGTGGATTCTGCTATTGAATCTGAGCCCCCTAGAGTTATTTGGAATGCTAGAATTCTGAATAGCAAAGACCTCATGGCAGCATTAAGCTGCGAGGCAAAGTTGCCCTCATTACCACAACAGACAGCAAGGCTGGAATTAAAATTGAGCACTGTAGCTTGCAAATATCTGTGGCAATGACTAGTACACATGATGTACTGTGGACAAGAGAAATGGGCAGGCAGTGAGGGTACTGCCTGAATTTTATAATCAAGAGAACATCAGGTCCATGTGAGTGGAAGCCTAATGCCCCCAACTTAAAATGGAAATCTTAATCCTTTCATCAGTTCCCAGAACTGAGCTTAACCATTCTTACCCATTGCATAGGAAATTGGAGTCCCTTGAGGCCAACTGACATAGTGAAGGACCTCACTGTGTCACAGAATCTATCTGTAGTAGAAGTTCCCTAATCTTCCCCCCCACACAAGGATGCATGATCATTTAGCAGAGTAACTATACAGTGAGGAAGATGAAAATTAAAATTTTTCAAGGGCTTTGGATAGAGGGTCTAAGAAAACCCCAGAGGATCTTAAATGCTTTCATGTCCTCTTTTAGAATTCAGGCATCTGGAAGTCATGTGATAGAGCATTAGAGAGTCAAGTTTGTTTCCCCATGGGTTCAGTGTGTTCACATGTTCCTTTACCTGGTCTTCTGAATGAATAAGAACCCTCATATTCTTTTGCCTACCTTCAGATAAAAGCCATAGTGGAAGAAAAGGCCAAATGAAAGTTTTGAAACCCATATAACACACCACCACATCATGACCAAAATAGTAGGTCAGTAGTAGCAACACTTAGTCATGAGTGAAATGACAGAGTTAATGCTACCTTCAAACTTAGAGATGCAGCAGTAGTGGTCCTTAGCATATCCACTTTTAATTCACCAGTCAGTCCCTGCAAAACCAGACAGATTATAGAGGAAGGCAGTGAGTGTTCATAAAGTTAACAAAATTAAAGCCCCAATTGTAGCTTCTGTGCCACATTTTTCTCTTTACTTGAGTAAATCCAAACCAGTTTCTTCTTTGGTATGGGACTATTGATTTGGTTAATGTGCTTTTTCTCAATTCCTATCAGGAAGGGAGATCAGAAGAAATTCTCATTTAATTAATGTAATCAGCATTATACATTAATAATCTTACCTCATGGCTAAGTTAATTTTCTTAGTCTCTCTTGCAGTATAATCATGGGGAACTTGATTGTCTGAACACCCTCAAGAACATCAAATGGGTGCACTAAACTAATATCATCATGTTACTTTTACTCTAGTAAGAGAGAATTCCATTTTTTCTGATTGTTCTAATAAGACATATAAATTTATATTGTAGAAGATAAACCTTATAAAGATTTAGTGACTTCCCATAAGGGGGAAAATTTAGAGGTCCAGGGTCTAGTGTATTCTAGAAGAAGATCTCAAAGAAAAATAGCAAGCTAATTGCACGTTGCACCTCCTATGACCAAGAAGGAGACACAACACTTAGTAGTCTCTTGGATTTTAGATGCAATCTGTAATACACTTGGAACTAATTTTTCTAGTGACCCAAAAGTTTTACAGTTTTGAGTGAGTCTCAGTGTAAGGGAGAGTTTGCAACAGGGTCAGGTTGTTATACAGTTAGCTCTACCCCTTGAACCAGATAACCTGGTAGATCTTATTTGCTAAGGCTTCTCTTCATTGTTGATAAAGATAATATGTGGAAATTCTGGCAAGACACAATGCCAAAATCACAAGGAGGATCCTGGGAGTCCTGGAACATGACTATGCTGTCTTTTGAAGAAAATCATTCACTGCACAAAAAGAAGCTCCTGGCAGTGCTGCTGGGCACTGAGTAGAGACCAAGAAACTGACCGTGGAGTATTAAGTGATTATGAGAGTGGAGGTGCTTATCAAATACTTGGTATTATCAGATACACCTAGTTATAAAATTGGTTGAGAGTATCAATCCAGTTCACAATAGAATGACACACTTGAGGTTGAATCTGAGCAGGTCCAGAGACTACAGTTAGTTTACCCTAACAGATGGCCAGGATCCTCATGTCACCTACCTTTATTTTACTTTATTATTACTACTTTTTAAGATTTTACTTACTTATTTGAGAGAGAGAGCAAGAGAGCATGAGAGAGCGGCGCAGAGGGAAAAGTACAAGCAGAATCCCTGCTGAGCAGGGACTTCCCCTACACCCCAATGCTGGGCTCAATCCCAGGACCCTGGGATCATGATTCCAGCTGAATGAAGGCAGGTGCTTAACTGACTGAGCCACCTAAGCACCTTGGTGGTGCCCATATGTACATAATAATATGTACATATATACATAAATACCATTTTTCTGATTGTTCTAGTAAGACATGTGAATGTCATATTGTGGAAGATAAACCTTATAAAGATTTAGTGACGTCCCATAATGGGGAAGATTTAAAGATTTGATTTATTTTATTTTTATCTTTAAAGCTTTATTTATTAATTTATTAGAGAGAAAGAGAGAGAGAGAGCATGAGCAGGGGGAGGGGCAGAAGGACAGGAAGAGAGAGAATCTTCAAGCAGACCCCCGCTGAGCATGGAGCCAACACAGGGCTAATCCCAGAACCCTGAGCTGAAATCAAGAGTTGGGTGCTCATCCAACTAAGCCACCCAGGCACCCCAAGATTTATTTATGTTAGAGAGAGAGAGAGAACACAAGTAGGGAGAGAGGCAGACGGAGAGAGGGAGAGAGAATCTCAAGCCAACTCCATGCTGAGCCCATAGCCATCCGGGGATCGCAGGACCCTGAGATCACAACTTGAGCCAAAATCAAGAGTCTGACACTCAACTGACTGAGCCACCCAGACACCCCTCATGTTGTCTACCTTTAATGCACAATTGCCTGTCACTCAGCTCATGCCTATGGCCTGGTGGGAGAATATCTATGGTCAGCTTGTGGAGAAGGAACCATATTAGATCTGGTTCATGAATGAACAACTATATGTTAGTGTGAGGCAAAAATGAATTATAGATGTCATATCCCCCCAAGTCAAGGGTGATGATGAAAGACAGTGGTGAAGAGAAATCCTCAGTGGGCTTCAAGCAATACTCCTGATTATTGACTTCCCTTGGAAGGAATTATGGCCTCAGGAGTGGGGGTATACATTGAGTTCTGGGAAGCAGAATATGGCCTGGCTGCTTTTTCTAGGGACCTAGAACTATTATAGGAGAGTAGATAAATGACATAGGATGACTTCCAAATTGAACGAGTCAGCATTTTATTCTGTTTGTTTTATATATATCCTACAGATAGGTTTGCACAGGATTCTGCACAATGTCACCTCAAGACAAGGACTTGCTTTATGGGAAAATAAATGAAACAAACAAATATGCCTGAATGTTTCTATAGATCCAGTATAAACATTGCACACACACACACATTAAATAGTTCTGGTTTTATTGTAGATTTTGACAAAGAACACCTGGAGGAATAATAGTGCTCCAGGAAAATGAAACAAACAAAACAAAGTGTATAAGACCGAGTATCTAGAAGCTGTGGATAAAGTCATAAATAAAATAAAGACATGCTTTGCCTCTTTAGGTAAACTGTGTCAGTGCTGTGCCTAGTATATTTGACACTTGGAACAGGTCATATTTTAAAATCCCAATCTCTAAATGAAAAAAATTGTTGTCAGTAAAAATCATGGCATTATGCAAATCATAATAATGGCGAGGAAAGAAATGGAGCCAGTGAAAGTTTGTCTTTTAATGAATTTTTGTGTATATATGCATGTATTCCTTCCTGTAAAAACATTAAAACATAATAATAACACAAATTAAAGTATTATCATATGGAAAGGGAGAATGTAATGAATGAATACATTTTAATTGCATTCATGTATTTTTAAAAATAACTACTAATTTATTAGTCACAATGTAATTTTGAGCCTTCTGTAAACTTGTCATTGATTTTATGAAAATATATCTTCTTAGCATGCTATGTTAAATAGAATATATCTATGTATATATATAGATACATCTATAAATTTATCTTCACTCATAGTTGATCCAGGGCATTCTTTATGAATTTTATTCTCAAATATTGTCTTTCACACAAGAAAACAGATATGCACATAGTTAAGAAAAGTCTTAAAGATGAAAATGAGTTTGGCAAATCCAAAAATCCAGATTAACAGCAACAGAGCAACAACAAAAACCCAGAAATTGCAATATTGTTTAATTCTAACAGCTTTCAAATGTCTCCGCAGACAGAAAGTTGATAGAAATAAAAATTCCAAATCAGCACACAGAATGCCAAAACTGTAAAACGCTCCTGTTTGCAATCACTGCTCTATCACTGAAATTTTGAATCTACTGGTTAAACTCAGTACCACAGAAGTAAGAGATTAAAAATTGTACCCAAAGAAAGCTTGAGTGATTTCTAAATGTTACAAGATTTTCTGAAAATGAATGCATGTAGCTGAGCCTATGTGACAGGGATGATGGTATAATTGGGAGTACTCCAAATTAAGCTTCTGTGTAAACTGCAATGTTTATTAAAACATAAATAATGGGGCATCTGCGTGGCTTAGTTGGTTAAGTGTTAGACTCTTGGTTTCAGCTCAGGTCATGATCTCAGGGTCTTAAGATCAAGCACCATGGTGGGCTCTGTGCTCAGCCAGGAGTCTGTGCGCACATGCTCTCTCTCTATCCCTCTCTTCCTCTGCTGCTCGCCCTGCGTGCACACTGTCTATAAAATAAATAAACAGATCTTTTAAAAACACATAAATAATAAAAATATGCAAATCTAAAGCTTTCATATATATTAAAATTTAAAAATAATGGCAGCAAGTGTTCAGAATGTAGATTAAGTAAAAGGAAGTATCTTATCAAATACATTGCTTAAAATTGCCAGAGTATGATGATGATAATGAATAGCAGACAGCCTTTAATTAGCTTTAATATTGTTTGACCCTCTCTACAGAAAATATATCCCTTGACCACTGCTATCATTCCATGCTTGATTTTATAAACTGCTGTTGGGGTAAGGTTCATAATAATGGGGAAGGATGGAGGGAATGGTGGATTTCCAAGAGTTCCTTCAAAGCATCCATTTAATTAGATTAATTGAATCAATTGGTTAATTAATTGAATTAATTAATAATTGAATTAATTATTTTTAAACACCTGCCAAACCCAAGGATGAAGCTGCCAACTGTGGGCCAGGGTAGTTAAGTAGGAACATTCTTGCTTCTTGCCTCTTTTCCTCCTCTGCCTCATTCAAACCTGAATGTGCAGCTTAGTGAAAGGCAGAGAGGAGAGGGTAAATAACAGTGGAAAATGGATAAATAGAGATCAAGCCACAAGCACCCCTTCCACAGAAGACTGGCCTGTAGTAGGACGCAGCTTAGGGAGTGCAGGGAGTGGGGTGTGGAGGCAGTGGGATGGGGAGGAGTTTGAAGTTGAATTGTGTCCCCTGAAAGGCATAAATTGACACCCTAACCCTAGTACCTCACAATATGACTTCATAAGGAAATAGGATCTTTCCGGATGTAGTTAGTGAAGTTAAAATGAGATCATATTGGAGTAGGGCGGGCCTCTCTCTTTCAGCGTGACTGGTGCTCTTATAAAA
The DNA here is from genome assembly GCA_028646535.1 of Procyon lotor. NCBI lineage: Eukaryota > Metazoa > Chordata > Mammalia > Carnivora > Procyonidae > Procyon > Procyon lotor. The sequence continues at coordinate 54,325,717 of CM053614.1, read as the reverse complement.
TGGGGGAATCTGGACACAGACATACAGAAGAAGCACACCATGTGGGGATGAAGGCAGAAATTGAGGTGATGCTTCTACAAGCCCCCAAATATCAAAATTGCTCACCAGAAGTTAGGGGAGAGGCATGAAAAAGAATCTTCCTCAGAATTCTCAGAAAGAGCCAGCTCAGCCAGCACCTTGGTCCCAGACTTCTAGCCTCCAGAACTGTGAGAAAACAGACCTCTGCTTAAGCAACCCAGCTAATGATACTTGGGCACAGCTGCCCTCAGAACCTAATGCAGGCGATTTTGTGTCAAATGAAGTTTTGACTCTTACATGGGAATAGACAACAAACTTTCTGAAATGGCTTTGGTTATTTGAAATGATCTTGAGAATTATTACCAAATGGTGACAAAGAAAAGCATTAGGATTTGTTTTAGTTTCTTTCAGAATGTGGAGAATTAAATCTTAGGCATGGAATATAAGGAAATAGAATACAATAGAGTTTTAAAATTGCACTCCATATGTCCTACTTTTTCAATAAACCCATTACATGTAAATTTGAAGTAAATAACAGTCTACTGCATTTTGTGAAGATTTAAAGTTTTTAGAACTGAAACTGATACTTGGTTAGCACTCAGTATATGTCACTGTCATTATCAGTAGTAGTTATAATTCTAGCCAAAAAAATAATCTATGCTATTAAATTAGAGGAAATTATAATAAATATATTCTGGTGAACACCAGTCAACAGTTTAAAAGAATGACAAATCCATATAAACTAAGAAAGATTGAAGCCTAAGGTAAAATGATGAATAAAATTAGAAAATTATAGGGTATATATGGAAATCAATTGTGTATATACAGTATATATGAAGCACTTAAAATACTTTTCTTTGCATTTATACTATCAAAGAGGAATGCCACCTTATCTATAAAGTTTTGTTTTTTCATAAGAAGAATATATTCAGAAAATTTTTTTGTGTGAGTTTAAAGTTATCACATAAAAGTTAAAAATATTAAAAACTGGGGCACCTGGGTGACTCAGTGGGTTAAAGCCTCTCCCTTTGGCCCAGGTCATGATCTCAGGGTCCTGTGATCGAGCCCCACATCGGGCTCTCTGCTCAGCGGGGAGCCTGCTTTCCTCTCCCTCTCTGCCTACTGATCTCTGTCTGTCAAGTAAATAAATAAAATCTTTAAAAAAAAAATGTTAAAAACTAGGAGAGGATGAGATAGCATATTGTTGTATTTCATTTGTCTTTCTGTAATATTTGCTTGGTTTTCTTTTTATAGCTATGAACATGTACCTGTTTGATACAATTCTTTTAAATATAAATTGAAACAAATGATAAAGACAAATCTTGAAAAAAGATTAAAATTTAAAAAGATTAAAATTTAAAAAGATTTAAATTTAAAATACTACTTCATGAAAAATAAAGCAAAATAAGTCAGGATAAACAGTTTACTGATGGTAAAATAATTGAAAGTAAGCATTATTTTGGTTTAAAATTAAACCTTAGGCATTATAATTATTAAATGAGCACTTATTTTTTATAAGTGTGAGGCTGTTATAATAAGGATTTAAAAAATGGAAAACCAGTGATAAGGTAAGGGTAAGTGGAATTAATGTACCAATTCCCATATTTATATTGAGATGATAATAGTTTATGTTAACATTTGAAACAGTTTTTCTTGATCAGTATTTAATTTTAGAGGGATACTTCAGGATCTACTCTTATTTAAAAACTTAAGCTTCAGCAATCTTTTATTTTCTTTCATATTATTTCTTTGATTAAGTTTAACTATAATTACAATTAATTTTAGTTATTAAAAAGAGAAAGATTAAGCATCCATTTTCTAGGATGCCTGGGTTGCTCACCTGGTTAAGCATCTGCCTTTGGCTCAGGTCATGATCCCAGAATGCTGGGATCACGTCCATCAGGCTCCTTGCTCAGCAGGAACCGCACCTCTTCCTCTATCCCTGCCTGCTGCTTCCTTGCTTGTGCTCTCTCTCTCTCTCTGACAAATAAAATCTTAAAAAAAATCCATTTCGTAAATAAATTTTTCTCTCTATTCATTTAACTTTCAATTTATATATATTCATAGAGAAAGATCTGGAACAATATCTACCAATTTCAAAAGATGTTTATTTACCAGTATAGGGTATTAGGTGATTTTGTTCTTTTCATTTTCAAATTTTATAGTATGTGAATTATTCTATGTGGAGCACATGTTTTCTAAAATAAAGCTTTATGGGGCGCCTGGGTGGCGCAGTCGTTAAGTGCCTGCCTTCGGCCTAGGTCATGATCCCGGAGTCCTGGGATCGAGCCCCGCATCGGGCTCCTTGCTCGGCAGGAGGCCTGCTTCTCCCGCTGCCATTCCCTCTGCTTGTGTTCCCTCTCTCGCTGTGTTTCTCGCTGTCAAATAAATAAAATCTTTAAAAAAAAAATAAAAATAAAAAATAAAAAATAAAATAAAGCTTTATAAAAGAACATTATAAAAACATCTTTTACAAATTTCTATCAAAGATAATTAAAGATATTTTAGTTGACATGATAAAAAATATGATCTCATACAAATATTCAGTACTTCCTTAAAAAATACTATTGAATTGTGTCCCTTAAATTGAAAATGAAAAATTTTAGTGGCCAATATTACTTAACATTGATGTGAAAGTTCTGGCAAATTTAATAATATATGTCAAGGAAATAACAAGTATAGTTTTTTAGAAACAGATAATAAGTGAGTTGTTTACAAACTATAATTTTATGCCTGGTAAAATCAACTAAATTAGCTTAAAAATGGTTGAATAAGAAAAGTAATTTAATAAAATGATAATATAACAAGTGTAGGACATTCTATCTTGAAATCACATGGATTTTTGGAAAGTCTCACTTGAATAAGGTCTGATTTTCTGTCCAATGCATTTACCAATTTGTGGAATGGTAGAGTCCTTGGTCAAAGAGCAAAACTGAAAACTGAATTTCTCACAGTTTTCAGGGTTCAGAACTTAGAGAACCATAAGTTTCTCAGTCAGTGCAAGCCACACACTGGGAGAAGGTATTTGCAACACCTATATTTCACAAATGTCTCATATTCCATAATGAGTAAGGAATCGTAAATAAAACAAACAAACAAATAAGAAAAAAAACATGGAAAAGACAAAGTATCCACTTAAAAAAAAAAGGTTAATTTATTTATTACTGAAAAGAGAGAAAGAATGAAGGAAGGAGCCAAGGGAGAGGGAGAGAGAGAATCTCCAGCAGACTCCCTGCTGAGCATGGAACCTGACATGGGGCTCAGTCTCACAACCTGAGATCATGACCTGGGCCGAAATCAAGAGTCAGATGCCTAGCCAGCTGAGCTACCCAGGAACCCCAAAATATCTACTTTTTAAGGATAGGTAAAAGGCTTTATCAGACTGTTCAAAGATGATACCCAAAGGGATATTGAATATATGAAAGATTGCTCAAAGTGATTTTTTATCAGGGAAAAGCAAATGAAAATGGTAATACCACCAATGTACTACACCAGTATGGCAATCAGAAAATAACTAACATAAGCTAGTTAGGAGGACAAGCAATTGGATGTCTCATACACTGCTGGAGGGATTGTAAACTCTTGGGGGAGCATGTAGGAAAACTGACAATGTCTGTTACACCTAAACATGTGCGTACATTATGAATTAACAACTCCACTTGTGGACATTTAAAAACAGAAAGAAGGCTTCTGACTGCCAAAAGCCTTATAAAAACAATGTTTATGGCAACTTTATATATAATAGCCTTAAAATAAAAACAGTTCAAATGTCTTAACAGTAGACTGATAAACTAGTGAATACTCATACAGAGGACTATTACACAGCAATAAAAGATGAATGAGAAAAAAAAAGATGAATGATAAACTATATGAATTCATTAAACAATATGAATAAGTTTCAAAATCAAAATGTTGAGTGAAAGATGCTGGATTCAAATATTACATACTGATTTTTCCATTTATAAGTTTACAATCAAAACCAACTGATGCATAGTATTTGAAGTTAGAAACTTGTTATCTTTTGGTGGGTTATTAAATGAAGTACACAGTTTTTCAGGAGCTTAAAATACATCTATTTTGATCTGAGAGGTGCTCATATGAGTGTATGCCTATAGGAAGTTATTGAACTATCTGCTTTGTATGCAAGTTAGACTTCACTTTAAAAACAATCACATTCTTTCACCTAGTGATCATCCTCTTAAAAAATTGGTCTTACGGAAATAGCACAAACTAAAGATACTGATTACCTAAACTAGTAAAACCTTAAAATCCTTAAGTGAAACAATGTGTAGACTATTAAATAAATATGACGTATGCATAGAACAAAATATTTTTCAGCCATTAAAATACCTTTAAATATAGCAAAATATAAATAAAGCTATCAGTAGTTGAGAGTAGGAGTTACGGTGGGGTTAGATGCAATTGTGAATTTCTCTTTGTCTCTCTCTTTCTCTCTCTCTATATGTATTTTCCATACTTTTATAAACTCAATTATGATTTTAATAATTCAAAAATACTGTAAGAGGAAGAAATAGCTAGGTTAATTTTGAGAGGTTAAAATTATGTAACAATCAAAAAGGAGTAAGACGGAAAAGAAAAAAGACATTCATGCAGGTGTGTGGATAGACTTTTATACTGAACTGGATTCTCCTAGATAATTAGAGATTATTTTGCCAGTTTAGACCCATTTGTGAGTTGCTTTCTGAACTTTGGCGTACATAAACAGTATTCCATCAACTTTCAAGGAGTTAAGTAGGAATTGGGTTGTAAAGTTAATCTAAGGGTCAAAAAGGAAACAACATAATTCTTTACATAAATAGTTTAATTTGTCATGAATAAAAAGCAGGCCACTGAAAGAGTATATTTCCCAAGCTCTTGATTTTCTTTAAAGGCTCCAACTTAAACGTCAAGGGAAAGCACTACCAATCAGTTTTTTTCCCTTCTACCTTCTCCCTTCTCCTCTTTCTCCTGCTCCTCCTGCTCCTCCTGCTGCTCTTCCATCGCAGAAAGAGATAGCACTGATACTAAAAAGATATACAATTTACATAAGCCTGGAAAGATACTACAAGATGGTAAGTGTAATGCAAGACTCAAGAGAGTAAAATGAACAATATTGCTTGCATACATAATTTCTCCTTTTCCCTTAATTAGCTGTCTCTGATTACAGTACTCCATTACTTTCTATCTCCTTTCTTTTATTTTTCCTGGACCCAACTTCACTTCTCCTTCTAGGCTACCAGCTCACAAATATTCTTCCGTCTCTTATTCTTGGTACCACTACCCAGTTAGCTCTCACAGATGAGTTGTACTATAGGTGAGGTTATCTCTTTCCAAATTCTTTACAAGGATACAGAGAATGCCACACTGATATTGTGTCACTGGCTATTTCTACTCCAAATCTAATGGTTTACAGAGATATAGAAGATGTTCTCTTTTAAAGAAAACCAGGGGGCGCCTGGGTGGCTCAGTGGGTTAAAGCCTCTGCCTTCAGCTCAGGTCATGATCTCAGGGTCCTGAGATTGAGCCCTGCATCGGGCTCTCTGCTCAGCTTCCCCTGCCTCTGCCTACTTGTGATCTCTCTCCTCTCTGTCAAATAAATAAGTAAAATCTTAAAAATATATATATTAAAAAAAAAGAAAAGAAAGCCAATTATTTAGTATATGCCTATGCAGATTCAACACTATGACTACATAAGTATATTGCCTTTTAAAAAAAATTTTGAGTCAGAAAGGCATGAAAGTATCAGAAGAACCCTAGTGCTATAAATATAATGCAGTAAATGTCATTTAATGGGAAGGAAACCTCAGTGAATTTCCCTAAGTTTCTACTAATTCCAAGTAATAGGTTGTATATAGAAAAACACAACTAATAAAGAGATGTATCTGGTATGTCAGAAAAGGAACATCTTCAGATCCCCATCTTTACTTGTTTAACTACTACTTTAATTCAAAATGTCAACCGAAGTCCCCTGCTAACCTCTTCCTTTTTTTCTTGGGTCATACGTGTACTTTGGCATTGGCATTATTACCAGGAATCAGAGTTTTAAAACTTGAATCAGGATTGCCATTAATTGCTTAATATAGGATTATATGGGTCATGAAACCAAGTCTGCATAGCAGTCTTTCTCATTCAGACTTCAGTCAGAAGTGAGAGTTTGTTGAAAAGTGGCTGACCACTCCCCTCAAGGCAGCACTGACTACATAAAACACCAACTGTGCAGGCTGCTGAATGAAGTGTAATGGTGATAATGATGTGTTCAGCTCTTTGTAAGCTCATGAGGATTAGCATTTAATAAATGTAAAGTCCATCAAGTGATAGACCAAGAAACCTTTGTAAAGCTAGAGATTGCCTCTTTGATCTGCAAACAGAAAATCCAAATTTAGAATATGAGCAATCCAGATCCTTCAGATAAATTGCTTCTCAGATGAAAGAACAGTGAATGGGCTTGAGAGAAAATCAAGGGCACGTGTGGCAAAGAAAGTATTCTCTCCTTGACTATATGTGTACATTTCTGTGATGGAAAATTAGATACACACTAAAAAGAGAAGCAATTCATTCTTTATCCTCAGAAATGTATTCAGAGCCATCTTCAAGTCGTGTAAATCATGTAAACTATCTTACCATTATTATATTACATGATATTGTGTATGTGACTAAAATGAGCCTGTTTTGAGATTGGCCTTTCTTCTTTGGTCATTGTCCCAGCCTGTCTTGCCTCATTTCCCTGCCTTCCCAATTCTGCTTTCCCTTCAATTGAAGCCACATTTTCTTGAATGTCTCTGTACCCACTTCCATAAGAAAGGTATAAAATCATAAAAGCCTTAGTGCTATAATTATACTTTTATGATCATACCTCAATGCACTTCCGAAAGTGCCCAAAAATTCCAAGCAATAGATGTGCATAAAAACACAGCTAATTAAAAAAATATCACCTGAGAGATTCAGAGGTTTCTCCACTATGTCTCTGACTTATCATCTAACTGTGATGAATTCTGATTCAACACCTGGGCCTCACTCAACAAAGTGCCACACTGTAAACCTTAAGCTAACACCTTCATAACTGAGGCCCTAATTCACACATACTGGGGTCTTTCTAGGAACTGAGTTCTATGTCCCTGTCTACTTCATGAATCCTCTCTTTCCTTATCCCTAATTACCACTTGCTCATTGTTGCTTTATGCTTCTTTTACATATATTTTGCTAAGCATTCATAATAATTGCTTAATTCTTCTTTTACTTACATTTTGCCTGTCTAATGTAATATTTTCCTCTAGGAACCTACTTAAGTTCTCTAGATAGAGCTAGTTTTTGGTTCTAGCACATCCTTCTCACCCAGTCTTGCTACCTTGATTTCCAGCTTGCTCAAGATGTAATTGCCTTTTAATTCCCTTGAGCCCTTTTTTTTCTTCAGAGAAAATCACCATGGTAAGTTGCTATGTTTTCTGAAAGTTATGTGAAAGAAATTTTATTCTTTCCAATTAATAAAACCCAATCTTGAAGAGATAACTAAAATCACTCACTGAATTAGGGCATGTTTTCAACTATCTTGAGTTTGTTGATTTCTCTCACACAACAGAATAAAAATCAATTTTAATGTATCACAAATGTACCGATTTGGTAATTCTCTGTTCCTAAATCTGCAATATGAGATGCACTGGCAAGCAGCTACTTATTTTAGGTTATAAAGGCATCTGACATTTAGAAATCCATGGAAAAATACTATAATAAAATAAAGCTTCTAATGTTTTTCAATAGTTAAATCACAGGGAAAGGCGCTCATCAGGGACAATGTTCAAAATGTTCCCGAGGTCTGAGGGTTTCTATACCAGGCTTCATCCTCTAGTTTTTCTCTAGGAAAACAGGCTGGTGGACTCTCGCTATCTTAAACAAACAATATGTGGTTGAGGTAGTAGAAAAAATTATTCCCAAATCTCAAGAATTTTCACATGCAAGAAGTTCCTTCTTCCAGAATGAACTCAGTTTGCTTGCATGTAATGCTTCTTTCTAATGACGACAGTGATATTACCCTTATTGTGACTGATTAGCAATTAAATTATTTCACTCTTCACTGAATAAATACAGTGACTCCAGAGAACTTTAAGTAAATATGTTAGCGATGAATTATTAATTGGCTCTCATAAATACTAATTTAATGATGTGTAATTGCTTAATTTAGAACATTGACCTGATTGATAAAATGAAGCTCTTTACATTTTAAAAAACTTCTACTAATTCCATTCAATTACCTTTTATTTAATAAGAAAGGTGTCATAGAACTTGTGCCTAATTCAGTTCCACAAATCAAATCTAGGCCACGTGTGATAAATGCCTTTTAAATCATGTATGATTATTATAGTATTAATAATAACAATTTAATTTACCGAACATTTTGTGGCAAATACTATGGTAAATGAGGAGCACGTTGAATTTTCTATTTTAATCCTCACAAAAATTGTATGAAGCTACTTTGGGTATGTCCATTTTACAGATGTAAGAACGAGGTCTAGAGAAGCTCAGTTGTACAAAATCACTTGGCTAACGGGGGGTGGGGGGGGCTATATGAATTTGAACCACTGTGTCTTACTATAATACTTCTTATTAAAAATATTTCTTCTCTACTGTTTATATGATTTTATGGTTTCATTTAATTAAATGTATACTTCTCATTCATCAGTTTATTTTTTAAGGAATGATAAAACATTAATCTTTGTTCTCAAATGGCAAGCTGACCATCTCATCGCTATTGAAAAGCCCCTATTTTTTCCTACTGTTTTGAAATGTCAAGTCTATTTTCTCATATATTTCCTTTGTTTGCTTATATCTACTTCTGGACTCTCTATTCTGGTCCATTTATTTTTTCTGCTTATCTGCATTTATATCATGCTGTATTATTTGCTAGCAATTTCTAGACATTAATACTATATTCAAATATGTAGTAAGACTAGTTTACTCTTTTAAATCATTTTATTTTAAAATCATCCTCAGTATCCTCTTCACGTGATTGAATTGAATATTACTGAGGAAGAAATAACATTTTACTGAGAATTCTTAAGTGTGTGCGTGTGTGTGTGCGCGTGTGCGCGCGCGCACGCGCATGTATACAACTGTATTTCCTTACCATGTTGTAGTACGTATTTCTGAGCCCACATGTATTTGGATAGAGTCGTTTGTCTTCTGGAGATTCCCTTGTGTGTAGAAGTGATAATGTGGTTTGAAACTCTTAACTCATAATGCAAGACTCTTTAGAACTCTTATTTCCTCTGCCATGGTCATTAGGAAGGTGTGAGATGGTGGTTGCTCCAGTGATCTGAATTAGAGTGAGGAGTTGTGTAGCAGACCACCAGAGGAATGATGATGAAAACTTAATGTGAGAAGTAAATCTTATTTAAGCCACTAAGAATTTATGTTGATTTTTTTACAACAGAATTCTTGCAATTTTATTAATATTTTTCTGTTTAAAATATTCTTTTTAAATCATTTATATTAATATTAGAATATAGTTATAGAACCTATTTCCCTATAACAATATTTTATCATTTAATATTCACTTTAAGTTTTAAAAAATCTGCTTTAAGCCTGTAGATAAATAAATATATTGTTGATTGCTGATAAAATTTCCTTAATTTTTTTAGATATTTTTTCAATTTAGTCAGTATCTATAACTTATTTTTAATCATCAGTTTTAACTTTTAAAACTTATTAACAAATTAGAAGTGTTATGTAACCACCTATATAATATTTCCAGTTTTCTAATTATGTAATGTTCATTCTTACTAATCTTCATTAACAACTGTTCTTTTTGGTTCTAACCGTCAAATATCAAGACCAATTATCTATTGTCTATTTTATTACTACTTTTTTAAAGTAACTTTTGTTACATTAATTGTATTTACTTTTAGATTTCATTAAGTTTTGTTCTTAGATTTTGGAGTTTATTCTTTTCTATTTTTATGTTGAATACATATATCTACATCTATACATATTTTAATATATATAATTTTTAGTATTCTTTCTACACTTTGATCCAGGGTAGTATATCATCCATTAAGTACTGATTAACTACTTCCTACAAGATTTGACAATAACTTCTTTGTCAGAGCTACATGTTTTTAAATGTTCAACAATCATTAATTTTGTGTTCTCTTTTGTCCTAATTCATTGAAGTCATGAGATATTTATTTTGTCTGATAGAGATAATGAAACAGCAGCTTTCCTTTGATAATATCCACATTGTTAATATTTTCTATTTGTAATGTTCATTTCAAATATGTCTTTATGTACAAATATTTCTTCTGTCATATTCATTTCTTTTCTATTTTTCATCATAATGTAATTTTCATCTAGATGAATTTTTAAGATTATTTGAGAGAGAGAGCATGTACAAGTGGGGGGAGGGGCAGAGGGAGAGACATAAGCAGACTCCCTGCTGAGCAGGGAGCCCGATGCGGGGCTTGATCTCAGGACCCCGAGATCATGACCTGAACCAAAGGTAGCCTCTTCACTGACTGGGCTACCCAGGTGCCCCTCATCTAGATGAATTTTTTAAAAAATTATTAATATTATTTTTTACTAAGAATGGATTTTTTCATTTGTTTTATTTATCTTTATGGTAAGGATTATATTTTCTTCTCAGAAACATACATTGATGATTTCTTAATATTGAATCATTTGGGAGTTTTTAGTCACTCATAGGGCATTATTCTTTTAATGAAGATCTGTATGCAGCTTGTTGAAAATCTGTATACAGCTTGTTGTTTTTTAATTTTAAACTTTTAAAATAATATTTGGGAATATATTTGTCTATACTCTTTTCCTTATGTATTCCTTGGTATCAGTGTTATACATCTTCTTAAGAACACTAAGTAGCAGATCTATAAGTTTATAAACTAGCTTCCATTTGCAATTAGAGATGAAAAGGGTAGAGTTATTACTCTACCCTTTTCATTTTGTGTATTTATCACCAGAATACCATGGAGGGACAAAGAGAAAATGATACTTCACCTGGCAATAGTTATTTTTTCAACTTTTGTTCACAGCATCATAGAATGTCATGGAATTTCATCCTGTTACTCAATTTTTTTAAAAGATTTTATTTCTTTATTTGACAGAGAGAGAAAGATCACAAGTAGGCAGAGAGGCAGGCAGAGAGGGAGGGGGAAGCCAGGACCCTGAGATCATGACCTGAGTCGAAGGCAGAGGCTTTAACACACTGAGACACCCAGGCGCCCCGTTACTCAATTTAATAATTAGGTTTGGAGTGTGCTGTGTTGCACATGCACATTTGTGATAATCACTAAAATACCAAATGGTGCTCTATTCTTTTCAACCCCAAAATTGCTGTTTGCTGTATATTGCCATAACATTTGCAAAAGGCCTTGTCACTTTCCAATTTCAAAGACAAAACAGAATTCTAATCAACAAAAGGTGAAGAGTCTAAGCCAGACAACAAAACAAAAGAATAAACAAGATACAAACACAAGAGGATTACTGGAAAAAATGTTTAATGTTTTCTTTTAAAAAAGTCCTTTGATTAGACGAAAAATCAGATTGACACATTGGAAAAACAAAACAAAAAGCTGTTAAGTTTTTGTATATTAATGTTAATATTTAATTTTAAAAACAGATTTTAATTATGCACTAAAAGAATTTTTGGCTCACATAGCTCTACATGTTCAAAAATACGACTGCCTTGAAGCATAAGAAACTGACTTTTTTAAAGCTATGGTATTATTTAATGGCAAACTTGTTATTTAGTGAGGTTGCTAATGTTCAACCATCAATCTGTCCACTGACATATTTCTACTGGGTGGTTGGCCTCTGAGGTGGGATCACCACAACTTTGTTATTACCAAAAGAAACAAACTTCTAGAGATGGCTCTATCTGAGAAAGCAGGAAGAGATTCAGACAGTGTCAAATAGAGTAGCATAGAGAAATATTTTTGAGTGGCACAGTCTTCCTTGAAAAATTATTTGAACTGCAGGATAGGTTATTGCCCTAGATATTTGTTGAATGTATTCACATGGATTGTAATTTACCTCATATCATTTATAACAGATGTAAAATTATACCAATAGTTTATTAATTTTAAAGGGTTTATCCATATGGAAGTTAAGATGCAGCCTATATAACTTGCTACTGTTTTTATTTGTGTTTTTTAAACCTTAAGAAAAAAATTGTTACTCATATGTAGTTAAAATGGTTGGAAAAATCCACTGCTATCTCCCATGCCATGTGGGAAGATAGTGAAACAGTTTATTAACAATCCTAATGTATAGAAATGTGAACACAAAACTATAGATATAGTCTATCTACAAAAAAAATAGAAAAAAATAGTTAGGAATATTTGCAATAGTTCAGGTCAGAAGCTATTAATACCCAGGAGTCTCTACAAAGTTATTTTCCTAATTATAAAATTAATATTTATTACAAAATATGCAAGGGCAAAATTATAAAACAAGGAGATCAAATGTTTCTAAAGAGAAATCTGTGCATGATATTAAGTTTACATCATTATTTTATGTGTGTTATATATATGCTAATGGGCATTTACAGACATTTTATGAAGATTGTACATTGAAAATATCCATCCCAAATAGCATTTTTATGGTTTCAAAGAATTTCATCAATGAATGTACCTTAATCCTCCCTTATGTTGAGCATTTCAGTTACTCCTCATTTTTCATTAACAGCTTTCTACCAGGTCTCATCAAAAATATTTGATTAATTCATTAGAACAAATGTCGAGAATTGGAATTATTTGTGATACTCTGTATACTTAGGCAAGTTTTACTACAGGCAGTTTGTACTTGTCTATAATGCTATTAGATATAAAAATATAGAGTACATATACTTATATATTCATCATGTTTAAATATTATATTTTTTGAGGGGCGTCCAATTCTTGGTTTCAGCTCAGGTCATGACCTGAGATCAAGCCCATTAGAGTTCCATGCTCAATGCATAGTCTACTTGAGATTATTTCCCTCTCCTTCCCCCTTTATCTTTTGCCCCCATGCATGCTCTCTTTCTCAAATAAAGAAATAAATTCTTAAAAATATTACATTCTTAATAGTAGTCACCTTTATAAGGAGAAAATGTCTCATTTTTCGTTTTAATTTTTTTTTTTACTAGAGAGAATAGTATGTATTTTTTTTTAAGATTTTATTTATTTATCAGAGAGGGAGGCTACAACTGAGAGAGAATGAGCATGACCAGGGGGAGTTGCAGGCAGAGGGAGAGATAGGCCCCGCACTGGGCAAGGAGCCCGACCTGGGACTCGATCTCAGGACCCTGGGATCATGACCTGAGCCAAAGGCAGACATTTAACTAACTGAGCCACTCAAGCATCCCAATAGTATGTATTTTTAAGTTAAAAAGCATCACTATATCTAGGTATCATAGTTTTAAGTTATGATTTTTCTTAACTATTGGTTTTCAACAAGATTTTATTTTTTACAACAGTTTTTAAATCAGCCTTGTTTTTTTTTTGTTTGTTTTTTTTTTAAAGATTTTATTTATTTGACAGAGAGAAACACAGTGAAAGGGAACACAAGCAGAGGGAGTGGCAGTGGGAGAAGCAGGCTCCCTGCTGAGCAGAGAGCCGGATGCGGGGCTCGATCCCAGGACTCTGGGATCATGACCTGGGCCGAAGGCAGACGCTTAACGACTGAGCCACCCAGGTGCCCCTCAGCCTTGTTTTATTATAACCTGGAAACTTTATTCTTATTTTAATTCTTGCTCTGTCATTTTGATTCACCCTAGAACTTTGCAAATCAAACCTGAAAATAACCACTATTTTAGGTTACCACAAAACAATATCACAATTTTTTTAAGGTAGACATATCGTATTACCTTCCATTCTCCAGTAAGAATATGTTACTTAAATTCCTAAAAACTACTGTCTTTTACAACCATTTGGATTCATGTGTTAGGAAAAAAAGGAGAAATGTACAAAAAATATTGATTTATTTCTATGGAATTTGGAAAAGTATAGTTATTATATTGAGTAAATGTTGCTCCTGGTTGAAATCTTGAGGATTTATACCAATTTGGGCTTCTCAAATGTGTAAGATATTCTCCATTTTAGAAGAATCTTTGAGTATTTTTACAACAATGGCAAATCTTTGTAGTTAGACATTGATTTATTACGTGAAGGCACTTTCTGATTAATCTACCACATCATTTTAATCATTCTCTTCATTAAAATTATTTCCCTATTATGATTTAAGTCTTTCACCAAAAGATAATGACAGGAAAGGGAATATGAGACTTCCTTCTAATATTCAGAAAAGAAGCTCAGACAAACTATTTATGACTGTCAAGAGATTTAGGGTGTGGATCCTTCTACCTCTGAGGTGGCTTACTGAGTATGAACAGAATTATCAGGCCAAAAAGATACTATAAAGAAACAGGTAGTCCATGTCCAAAAGAAAACTGCTTACTTAAGGCTTCAGCAAAGCTATGGAGAATAACAAGTTAGGGAAGATAGATGGCAATCATTCTACATGAAAACCTGGAGATGGGGAAGTGCAAACACGTAGTTGGTTCATTCACTGAAGCATTTTTACTGAGCACATCTTGGAAAACCATTGTGTTGGTACTGGATCGCTCCTACAGTACATACACATACCCCCATGGTTTGCTTAGTTCTTTATGACTAAGCCTTGACTAACAAGCTAATTGATATTCTCCTGGAAGGTAAAGTGTTCCTGTTTCTATACTTCATAAAGAAGCTGGAAGGTAGGTCATATAAGCAGCAGAAAAAAGTGTAACTGGTGTCTCTACTGTCAATATCTTAAAAGCATCTTAATGTTTGTCATTCAAGAATAAATCTTTTTTTTTAATTTTTATTTATTTTTATTTATTTTATTTTATTTATTTTTATTATTTTTTTTAAATTTTATTTATTTGACAGCGAGAAACACAGCGAGAGAAGGAACACAAGAGGGAATGGTAGCGGGAGAAGCAGGCTTCCTGCCAAGCAGGGAGCCCCATGCGGGGCTCGATCCCAGGACTCTGGGATCATGACCTGAGCCGAAGGCAGACGCTTAACGACTGAGCCACTCAGGCGCCCCAAGAATAAATCTTAATTATATGTAGTGAGGAACATCCATAGGGCAACGTTTTCAAACTTCAATAAGGCTACATAAAAAATTCAATGGAACGGATCTCCCTCAGTCGTTTAAAGTTGCTGCCTTCAGTTCCGGGTCCTGGGATCCAGCCGGTATAGGGCTCCCTGCTCAGTGGGAGCTTGCTTTTCCCTCCGCCGGCCTTTTCCCCTGTTTGCGCTCTCTTTCTCTCTCTCTGACAAATAAATAAATAAATCTTTAAAATATATATATATATATCCAGAAAAGAACTGTTGACACCTTGATATTTGCCCAGTGAGGACCCATGTCAGACTTCCACCTGCAGAACTATAGGATAATACTTCAGTGCTATTTTAAGCCACCAAGTGCAGTAATTTGTTAAAGCAGCCATAAAAAATGAATGTTCTTTCCAAAACCAGCTTATATTATACAGCGCACCTAAACCATCTTTTTTTACTCTTCCTTACTCTGTGTTATCTCAATTCATAGCATTGATTACCCCTTAATATATAATATAGTAGAATATAATATAATGTGATATATACGCTCACATATGTGTGTATATAGATGATTGTTAGTACTAATATATTATTGCACTTTTCTCTAAGACTTTTTTTTTTCCCAGTCTTTATCTGGCACATTTATACTCACTGTCTAAAACCTAGACTGAAATTTTCTCCTCTGCAAACTAATAGAGCACCTGTAACTTTTTAAGATTTTTCTGTAAGAATATGTCATCAGATGTATCTGAACTTGACTATAAAGTTTTTGTGCAGAAAGACTGCGTGTAGTTTGGCTTACAATCAAATTGGCTAAAGAAATTCATTTAAAATATTTACCCTGTGTCTACTAACTGGCAGGTATGGAGGTAGATAAGTATACAAGGAAACAAATAAATAAAAGTGATACGTGCTCTGAACAAGTTAAAAGAAGGTGAAAATAGTGAATGTCTGATGGTGGTGATGACGGGTAGGGCAGGCAGGTCTGAGGCTGCCTGGTCAGGAAAGGCCTCTTTGAGGAGCAGCCCTTTCAACTGAGATCTGAATGATCAGAAGTATATAGTGCTGAGGAGATCTAAAAGAAAAGCATTCTGGAAAAGAGAAATGGTTCAAAGGCTTGGGAACAAGCTTGGAATGTTGGAATAACAAGAAAGGACAATATGGAAGGATCATAATAGACAATTTGGGGAGTGGTAGAGAGTGGAGTTGAAGACGGAGGCAGGGATCTCATTAGCAAGTGGAATAAGGGGTTTGGAATACCTCATAATTTAATTGAAGAGCCACCATGGCATGCTCAGTTTGAATTTAAAATTTTTTAAAAATTAAAATATTATTGCTTCTATAAGATGTCTGAATAGTGCCAGGGCAGAAGTGGAAGCAGAGAGGCCAGTTAGGGAACAACTGTAGTAGTCCAAGCTGGAGAAGACGGGGTGAAAGGGAATGATGAGAAGGTGTGG
This sequence comes from Procyon lotor, assembly GCA_028646535.1. Classification (NCBI taxonomy): domain Eukaryota; kingdom Metazoa; phylum Chordata; class Mammalia; order Carnivora; family Procyonidae; genus Procyon; species Procyon lotor. The sequence goes on along the minus strand of CM053614.1, from coordinate 54,309,153 downwards.
ACACTTGAGTATTTGTGAGAAGAGATTTAACTAAAAGGCTAATGAAGCCTGAGCTCCACTTACAAGGCATCTTTTGAGGCCATTTGCTTATTCTATACCAAAAGCTTTATAATATTTCTCTTAATAAAAGTTGATCCAAAGTTGTATAAACTTTAGGCCCCACAAAATCTGGATTCAGATTGTGTCTAGCACATGGTATACAGGAAAAAAAGCTACTTAAATATATTAACATAAACGGTAAAGATTAGGGGAATTCTTATTATATATAAATACACATATACCTATAAATACTGATAATGTATGTTGGCTTTGCAGTCAGTGTGTGTAATCAGGGTATGTGTGTATGTGTATGTGTATACTGGGAAACTGAAATGCAGCTTTCTGTGATTCATAGGACTTTGTTTTCAGCAGATTTCTACATGTTTCAAAAGTAGGAAATGTGCGTGTGTGTGTGTGTGTGTGTACATATATACACACACTTATATTTGACAGATATATATTAGTATTAGTATAATATTTTATATTATATATAAAAGTACCTCATTAGTTATATATTATATAGTATATTGTATATTTTATACTGGTATATATAAATATATATAGTAAATGAAGAATTAGTAAAGAGGACTACCTCAGTACTTACACATATATAATATGTAGAATAATATATAATATTACATGTAGCTATAGTTACATGTACATATATATGTTAAAAACTGTGGTATTCCTCATTATTCATTCATATATATTTAAATAAACATAAACTTATTTTATGTTTATTTAAACATAAACATAAACAATAAAACATAAAATACATATATTTTAAAATCTGGATGGAAAACAAAACAAGACAAAAATCCTGTAAACCATAGAAAGTAGCCTTCCAAAGATACCCTAGACATTTTGCTTTCAAATCAGTATAGCATATTCCATTGCCTCTAGTTTCTACACTGCAAAAACATTTCACTTAAATAAAAAAAAAAGCAAAACATAATTTTCTTAAGTATTTCTTACTCTAATCTTTTGCCAAAGAAGCTGCCCAGAATTGAATAACAATTTCAGCCAAGGAGTAATCTTATATTTTATCCAAAGACACTGACTACCACTTAGGGAGAACATTTCTATCTATAGCCAGATCCATCTGGATGATGATGTCCATTAGTTAAGAAGTAGATAATGCACATGTTTTCCAACATATAATCACCTAAACTCTAAATAGCCAATCATGCTATTTTAAGTGTCTTAATGTACTTTTTTTAACATATATGGAAATACCGGGGACTTTAATTGTATATTCTTTCTCTATATACTAAAGATACATTTGTATATGCTCAGACATCCAGTTTTTAAAGCTTTTTTAAAAGGTTTTATTTATTTATTTTGTGAGGGGAGAGGGAGAAAGAGTGCATAAGCTGGGGGAGGGGGAGAAGACAGAGGGGAAGGGAGAGAGAATTTCAAGCAGACTCCATGCTGAGCGCGTAGCTGAAGAAGGGGCCTCATCTCACAACCCTGAGATCGTCACCTGAGCTGAAACCAAGAGTCTGACACTCAACTCAGTCATCCCAGTACCCCAGAAGTCCAGTTTTTATGTAACAGATTGAATGGGTCTTAGACATAAGTATTTCACTGTGCACCATCTGGACTGTGTGGAGGAAGCTTATATAAGGAAAGAAGTAGAATAAATGATTGACAACCAAAGAAACATTGTGGTATGATTCATTCTTTATTTTCTATATTTTTTATTTTATTTTTTATAACAAAACAGCACATACTTATATGAAAAGTCATAAAAATGACAGTTGTCTCATTCCCCATTTCTAAGTCCTAGAGATAATCACTGAAAATATTTTGGTATATATACTTCTAGATCACACATCCATGCATGAACACTCGAATACATAGATACATACAGCAATACATGAACATGTATATTTTTATTTTATTGGGTTTTTTTAAGATTTTATTTATTTATTTGACAAAGAGAGAGAGATCACAAGTAGGCAGAGAGGCAGGCAGAGAGAAATGGGGAAGCAGGCTCCCCACTGAGCAGAGAGCCCGATGAGGCCAGGACCCTGAGATCATGACCTGAGCCCAAAGCAGAGGCTTTAACCCACTGAGCCATCCAGGTGCCCATGAGGTGGGATTTTTTTGTTTGTTTGTTTGTTTTTCAGATTTTTAACCCTTTAAAGCATTAAACCCTTTAAACCCTTTAAAGTGTGCAGTAACAAACATATAGAACATATAGAGAATTTATATTTGTTTGTATTTATAGTTTTTATTTCTTTATAAATATAATTAAAAAGAACAAAGTGATTTTATAAATGCAGAGCTGAATTTCAAAACAGTCATATGTATTTTGCCAAATGAAGAGTCCCTTTTAGATACTAAAATCCAGGTTTCTCTCTGTTGAAGGACACTTGGTATAGAAAAAGTCACCTTCAGAAAGGTTTCCAAAAGTGAGATCAAAACTTCATGAAAATACATATTGAGAATGTTTGGTCCAACTGATTGGTTTGAAATGTAAAACTAAAAAGTATCAAAATGTTATTTAATGATTATGTATCATATTTTGTTGTAATTATAAATATAATCTAATTTTTAGAATTAAAAAGAACTAATATATTAATTTGGGGGGATAATTTTTCTAACAAAATTAAATAGTAGTACTATATTTGGAATTAACAGTCTAAAAATGAGGAGGATCATTTTTGCAACAATTTTCATGTACTTCATCAAAATTGTGAAAAGCTTTTCATCTTTTGATATGAATATCATTCTCATTTGAAAGATCTCTTTCCTTCTTATATTTTGTATTTCTCTTCTTTAGTCATGAACCGTGGTAACTCTGAAAGAATCTTCATTATGTTGATTACTTTGCATTGGTTATATTAGTTCTTCAACATCACTTTACTAGAGTTCATGAAATCCCGCAATATTTGCATGATTAACAAATTCCTTACCTTTTTTGCTTAGGATTTCTGTGACTAGATTTTTACAATATCTGAAAACCATGAAAGATATGACATGACAGATAAAACACAGTACTTAGACTAAATGGAATATTTTAATAAATAATCACTTCTTCAGTGAATATATTCATGTTATAATCACATTAGCTGCCCTATTAACTATTAACATAGTTAATCGACTAATTATTTGCAAATTTATTTGTACCTATTTTCAATTGCTATAACCTTTATGTTTTTGGTTAATGTTTACTGTAGTTCTTTGGTCTCCCGAGTTAAAAATTAAGTCTTTATGGCATGTCAGTTCTTGCTGGTATCAGTGAATCTGACTAGAGTCAACCTCCAACCCACTCTTCCTACCCTAGCTCTGACACCCCACCCCCCACTACAAACACATTCTCTCAACTTTCCAGTTTCTTACAGTGACATCTAAAATAGCAGAAGATTGGCTCCACACAGAGACACGATGGGCTTTCTTATAAGTTGTATGACTTTTAGGATGTAGATCTGATAGGGCTTGTAACTGCCCTTTGCTTCAAATTAGTGGAGAATACTATTTCTGTGAGAAGTTACATATTACACATTCACACATATACCCACTTGTACTCCAAAGGTAAATATTAAAGTTTGTTTTGTTTTGTTAATCGCAAGACATTTTAGAGCCTTTAATATGCTTTTGGGCAAAATAACTTTTCAGTGGGAAGATACGATATGCAGCCTATTGCAAATCTACTTGAATTCAAATTTCTTTATTTTTAATAATGCCTTGATGGGTATTTCTGAACAAAAAAATAGTTACAAAACCTAGCTTATTCTTTTTTCTCACTTATTTCTGAATCTCATTTCATTCCCAACATTTAGGAGCACCACACATCTCACACTCTTAGAACTGAAGATTTCAAGCTTGTTGTGGGGTTCCATCTACCAAAATTTTACTTAAAGCCCAGTTCAACTAAAACTCACAACTCTTTGTTGACATTGTCATGGCATTTTCATTTTCTTTTCTTTTTTTTCACTGGAGGTAATGAGCCACGTTCTCCTTTGGCTTTCATATGGACCGATGATTCTCTACAAGGAATGGAAGATGGGGTTGCTTTTGCTCCCAAGGGACATTTACAATGTCTGGATACATTTTTAGTTGTCACAATTGGAGGGGAAAGGCGGCTACTGGCCTCTAGTGGGCCAAGGGCAGAGATATCGTTAAACATTCTACCCTATAAAGGAAAGCCCCCAAAACAATTATTAGTAGATCCTAGGTTGAGACAAACTGCTAAAGATAGTTGTGCTTCCCAGAAACTATTTCCCACAATCCTCTGAGGTGATGTTGCGGTAAAAATCTGGAAATGCCCAACTTAAACGAAAAGCCTGAAGATCTGTTAATATGGATTTTTTCCTCTTACAGGTAAAATAAACATTGACTAGGAAAAGGCAACTTGCTCAAACCCCCAAAGTTCAAGTCTAATTATAAACTCCTAAATAGTCTAAAATAAACACTAACTGAACTTGATAGGTAAATTAGCACCATCAGCCAATCTCACACAGCATTCGTACTTTGACGCTTTTCTTAACGTTTTCCCTCCTTTCTAATATTTAGATTGAATGTGGATATCTAATTCTTATTCCACTCATTACTTAACAGGAACACCGAGGTCACCGCAAATAAAGCAGTATGAGTTAATGAGAACAGCTTTAGCCAAAGAGGAGGTATTTCTCCAAGTACACGAAGTGCTTCACATATATTAAGAAACCCCAGCTGAATCGATTTAATAATGTTGGGATTTGCAAAATTATTACAGATCCTTCATTATTCACCCAGTCTGCGCATACCACAGCACAAATGAACATCTCAGTCTGGTGGTATTAACATTGCCATTTTCTCACCCATTCCCAGACCATCTGCTCCATGCTGATCATTCACTGCTTTAACATTTAACAGTTACCCAACTGCAACTTAGCAGATTTGTGTACTTTTGAAAACAGCTGGTTTAATAACTGCTTCAGAGCTTTTGGATAAAGAAATTATTTTGTAGTGCTTTATAATAGTCTTTTTTTATCGGTGCCTCTGAGGAAAGAGTATTACACTTGCTTCATTTATGCATCTGCAATCGCTAGTAATATTTCTTGTCACATTTGGAAACATATTTTCAGTATTTATAGCACAATAATGTAGAAGTCTTTATTACCTTCCTTGTTTTTGCTGTTTGTTTGTTGTGTGTGTTTTTTTTTATCATCTCTGAGGACTAGAGTGAAACCTTTTGCATAGAATAATTTAGAGTACGCAAAGGTATAAATTTGAGTTGTCTCAGAGTTTCCACTCACGTGCTATGTCATGAATTTGTTTCTACTTCAGTGATGTCTCTTTTTTTCTTCTTTGTTAAAGAAAATGCAAGAAAGAAAATAACTGCTTATTTCAGTACTCCAGGGCTCCAAGTGGACATATTTCCTCTGGGGAGTTTATTAGGTAACTTTGTGAATTGGCTGCTCTGTCAATGACTGGAAGTTGCCTAGGGAGTGCTTCTGGGTGCTGACACCATTGTTCTGATTTCTTGATCTGTGCCGAGGTTACATATGCTAGTTTAGTTTGTGAAATCTTATTGAGGTGTACATTTTGCAAATGCTTTAGTATGCACATTACAATAAAATGCCAAAAACTAAGGACACAAACAGAGGAATTTTACTGGATTTTCCTCATGGGTATAGGCTAAATCCTAAACTCTCCATCATGGCACAGAAGGTCTTTGGTCCTGACCTGACTATGACATCAGTGTAATAGTCCACCATCCCTTACTTTACACGTTGTATTCAGCAGTACAGACTTTGCAGTTTCTAATACCATTTGCTAATTCCCATTCTATAGGTTTGCCACTGATTCCATTCACTGGTAGTGATAGGGGAGGAGAGGGGTTTTCTCTTCAGTGTATCCTCTTGGTTCTTGTAAACCTAATTCTGTGTCAAAAATAAATAAATAAAAACACTAATATTTGACAATTGATCTACTAGATCTCATCAGTTTTTTTTTTAAAAGCATATGTCTTTTTTTTTTAAATCATATGTCTTTATAAAGTTTTATTTTGCCCCTTTTTCCTGGCCAAAGGCATTTTGTACAAATGTGTCTTTTTTAAAAATATACCATTTTGACATTATTATTATTTTTTTTACTGATGTTTCTTAACTTACCTCCCACGGTGTTCAATAGCTCAGAAATTTTGTTATATGATATTTTTCTCATCAGCTAGAAGCTAAATCAAAACCTACCGTTTAGATGCATTAAAATACTACAGACTTCTGCTTTCAATCGAAGTGAAATAAGGGCAACTGGATTTAACCTTTCATCTAAAACAAACACCCAGTAAACAGATGAAATGCAATTAGGATAATATTCAAGGTGCCAGATATCAAAGAATAGGAGTCCCTGAGAGACAGAAAACCAAGGTGGCTAAAATTTCTAAGACAAAGTAAGCAGATGGCCGATAGAAGAGAGCTACGTGGAGAGAGAATCCCAGAGATCTGTAGAGTCCAAATGTAACACATAGTAGTGATCAAAGTGTGCATGGAAGAAAACTGTGTGAAGCTGTGGAAAGGATCATCTGACAGGATAATAAAAAGAAGCTCTCAGCCGCTCACATAGGAACTGGAATAATACTTGTTTCAACCAGCCAGACTAGAACATGTCAAAACTCAGAGAATTGGCTAGGGTACTGAAAAGGAACTCGCTTCAGTAATGATGAGTAATGTAATTAGACCTACATTAAATGATGTTCCAGTCTTGCCTAACAAATCAACTTACTTTTTTTTTTAACAAATAAATTTAGTGCATCCCAGAACAAGAGGTAACATACATATAGCTAAAATAAACTATACTATAAACTATACTAAAATATACTATAAAATATGTAACTATTTATACATAACTATATATAATTATATATAATATTTAAAATATATAAACACATTATATATAATGTGTTATATATAACGTGTTTATATATATTTTATATATTACATATATATTACATATATATTACATATATAATGTATTATATATAATGTGTTTATATATATTTTAATTTTGAATATGTATATATACATATATAAAATATGTATAAACACATTGTATACATATTATATATTATATTTTATATGTTATATATATAATGTGTTTATATATATTTTATATATGTATATATATGTATATATATACATAAGTATTGAGCTTCCAACAAGGTTCAATTTACAGTGCTTGGTATCCATGGAAGAGTAGCCCAAAGAAACAGGAAAATATAATGAGGAGAAGAAACAAGTAGTTGAAACCTACCTAGAACTGACAGATGTTAGAATTAGCAGAAAAAGGGGCACCTGGGTGGCTCAGTGGGTTAGGACCTCTGCCTTCAGCTCAAGTCATGATCTCAGGGTCCTGGGATCGAGCCCCGCATCGGGCTCTCTGCTCAGCAGGGAGCCTGCTTCCCCCTCGCTCTCTGCCTGCCTCTCTGCCTACTTGTGATCTCTTGCTCTCTGTCAAATAAATAAATAAAATCTTTAAAAAAAATTAAAAAAAAAGAGAAAATGATAGTGAAATTGACAACATAGCAATACAAACTATCCTAAATGGAATATACACAAAATCAAACTAAAACAACAAAACTGAAACTAAAACAACAACAACAACAACAAAACTGAATGGATAACCTAATATGTGTCCAAACAGGAGCCTGAAAGAATATCATTGCTTTTCTCAAAGGTTGTGTAAGCATGAAAACTTATTCTGGTTCTCTTAGAAATACTAACCTATGATTATAGGTTTATAATTAGGATATACTATAGATTTATAAAATCAATTATTTTGACAATCAGGATAAAACATCTCACAAAAAATGTAGGTTGTAAATAATTTGCTAGGAAAGTAGAAATTCATATTTCTTAAACATGATAATGTTTTAAAAAATCAATTGCTTTTGTTCATATCCTTTGTTCATTCTTCTCTGTCATGTGTAGGCCACCTTTAAAACGTGGTAATTGTTATGCACACAGAAACATTAGTATTCAGTATAGTTCAGTGGAATTCAATCAGTTAAATAGACAAAACCTTGAATTTATGTGCCCACTGAGTGACGATTCATGGTGGTTTTTAAAGACTTCTTCTCTCACACAGCCATCAATCAAAGTGACAGCGTTCTTTAGATTAACTTTGGATTCCCCAGCACAAATTAATTAATCTGTCCACTACTTCCTATCTCAGTGTTTCAATCAGCCAACAAATAAAGCCAATCAAGATTTCAATTCTTTGCTGATTAGCCAATAAGCTGTAACAGTGGACTTGTGGCAGGACTTCTGGGACTCTCATAGAAGATTATAGATGGAGCAATGCTGTGATCAGTCTCTAAACCACAAATAAGAAGAACATTGTGTTTCCTTCCCAGTTACTTTCATCAAGGCAAAGAACCTTTTCAGGTAGAAATGAAACCGTTAAACAAACAGTTGCAAGGATATTCTCCTCAAGATTACATTAATGCCATTTTGGTGATACTGTTGCTTTACTAACATCAAATTGTGTAAATGCCATGGAATTTTAGAATTTAAAGAATTGCTTTTGTTCAAATGAAAGGATGCATGCTAGAGCTGTCACTATTTCTCATTGTCAAGAATCCTTATGGACAAGAATCCTAAGTACTCTTTATACCAAAAGAGAATTATTTCCCACCTTTCATATATTTATGAGGAAATACATTTTATAGTATGTCCTACAATTAATCTAGTATGTGTTCTGTCTCCTGAAAATCCTTCTGATAGTAGAATAAAACCAACTAAGGGAAAGTGTGTAACCTAGAGTTAATCCAGCCTCTGCTGGTGTTAAAAAGAAACAAGTCCAAGTTAGAGGTGCTTTTGCTAACCCCCACCAAGATTTAATACCTGACTTATTGCAGTTTCAGCCTCACCCAGGAGGGAATTTTAAGCCAGTCAGTCTATTTCCTGATCAGCACTAGCTGTGGAAAGACCCCTTTGTCATCCAGTAAGGAAAGATAATCTTGCCTGAACTAATCAATTTCTTTAACTTCTTTGCCCCACCCCTTCTGACTATAGACTCTTTCCATTTTGTATAGCTCCTGAGAGCTCCTTCCTACTTGTTAGATGGGATATTGCCTGATTCATGATTAGTTGAATAAAGTCAATTAGATTAAATTTACTGGGTTGAATTTTGTTTTTTAACACCAGTTACAAGTTGTGTGAGCTTGAGGATCAGTAAATTTGTACAAAAGCTTTGGTTTTCTCTTGTGTGAAATTAAGGATGGAGACTAAACAACCTCAAACATTTGCTGGCTCAGCAAAACCACACAAGTATCTTTTTTTCTTATAAAGACTAGAGCGAGACAATTTTTCCTCTCTTTGTTTTTACCACTATTCACTTTTTTGAAGTTTGTCCAAATATCAATGACCTCATGAACTTGACACTGAACAGTAAGCAAATGTAAGATGAGGCTGGTGACCTTTTGGTTCTCCATTAGACTTTGCATTCCCTTTCTTCACCTCTTTTCAGAGGAAGGAGAGGGCAAGGAAATAAAAGAAATCAGTCCTGTTCCTCAAAGGACATAGGTGCCATCTATTCCTCCTGTCAGTCTATGACCTTTACCATTCTAATCTTCTAGCCATTCTACTTCATTTCTTAAAGATTTTAGCCCCTGTATAACGATCTTTATTTAATGTCTACTCCTGTCATCCTGAAAGGTGACTCATCAGTTCTGACTTCTTCGTTCATTGGTATATTTATTTCTACTGGAATTTTTGACCACACCACCTTAGCCATTTCCGGTTTTACAACAGAAAGTAAATAGCTTCTGAAATCTCTATTTCAAATGTTTTACCCTTTATATCAACCATCACCTATTTTTCCATATGATTTATTCCACTGCATAAACAACTAAAATTCTTTGAACTTCCCAAAAATATTCATTGTTATCTATTGTTTATCATTTTAGTCGCCCTTGAAAATTTCCTTGCCTCTCTCACCTCTCATTTAGATTGCAAAATCTAAACCACATATTACTTGTATTCATATGTGTTTCACTTAACATTGCCTGAAAAGGAACTATTCTCTACTCTTCAGCTTGCTTTTCTACTTTCTATGACTCTTTTCCATCACAATCTGTTGAGAAAAAGAAGCAGAAATCTGAAACTCCTTTATCTTTCCACTAACAAATCCATGTTTTCACTTACAAAACCACCCAACTTCTCTTTCTTCCATTATAATGGAAGGAAAATTCCTACTCTTTCCAAATTCCATTCTCTTCATTTTAGTCCTGGGCCTAATTATCTCTCTTATCTTAATGGATTTTGTATTTTTGATGATTTTACCTTATTTCCTGCATCTTTATTAATTTCTTCTCTACTGAGTTAGCCCCATTGATACCCACAAATTCTTTATTATCTTTTATCATATGAAATAAAAATTTACAAAGTTTAAAATTGAAAATACCCTCTACTCAACTAATAAACCAGTTTAACTCCTCTATAATTTCTTTGTTCCCTTTCATACCATGCTATTTCTAATTTCCTCCTCAATTCTCATATATTCTTCAGCATATGAGAACTCTAGACTATCTTAAAAATTCTTACACACCACTTTTTACATCACTTTTAAATCATCAAATACTTCCATTTTGCCAAATCCAAATGGCACTTTTCTGTTTCCATCCTACTCAGCATCTAAGTAGCTCTAAGGCTTTCATATCCAGCTTTTAATTTGTAGCCGTCATGGAAATATGCCACTCAGATCTCTGTTCAAGAAAGAAATTGCCATTTGGCTGCAACGAATGAAATTAGCTGACAGTCTTCAGTTTCATCGCTTTAGCTTTCAAGCTGAGGCAACGTGTTCCCAGGCAACCTCAGACAATGCTTATGTGTGGCAAGAGTACCACAGTCTAGCCATTGATGCCAAATGCAGATCTCCTTAAAGAGCCATTTCATTATTCTCTATTATAGGACTGGTTTCTGTGCTTTGAACACTAAGAAGAAGGCATAATCATTTTATTAATGTCATTATGTTATTATAACATAATTTTAAAAAATATATTACATATATAAATATGTAATTTTTATTATTTTTTTT
>CM053614.1:54244269-54297986 GCA_028646535.1 Procyon lotor | reverse complement strand
TAATTATCTTAAAAATCTCGTTTTATTTTATTTAGTAGGCATAATTGAATTTTATCCAAGTATAAAAATCAATCATGCAGTCAACTTAGTCTAGTACCTTTAAATGGTCTCCTCTCATTACACATACAGAATGAGTTTTGCCTATATAACACAGCTGTACAGAGTCAAAAAACCTGATTTTGAAAATATCACAATTGAGAAACAGTGGGGAGTGAGAAGAAACATGTCTGTGTGTATGTGTGTATTTGAGTAACAATACTTCCATTAATTGATAATGTTGCCAATATTTATGACCTTGTGTCACTCCTCCAGTTTTTTGCTATGCTTGAACAGGTGCACAGAAAACAGAAATAAATAAGTAAAAAACAACTCTAAGTGTAACATAAAGAGAAGTGAAAACACAGGGGACTAAATTTCTAATTTAGTATAATAAAAGAATATCAAACTAATGTTTTAAAGATGTTATTTTGCTCAGAATGACAGCAAAAACTATTTAATGTTAAACCATATTATCAGATACAATGGAAAAGCCTAATGGTATATTATACAAGCTCCAGAAAATAAATCTATGCCATCTGTGATATGTAACTAAGAACATATATTTCTGTTTTAAAATTTAATTTCTAAGGATTTTTTATATACATTGTTGACTTCCCAAACAAAATTTAAACTTCAGATTATTTTACTTTCACAATTACGACTCAAAGGCATGAAGCACATTATTAAAAGGTTCCCTCTATTAAATAGTTTTTTTCTTTTTTTTAGTTTTCTTTTTCTTTTTTTTAGTTTTTTTCAATAATATGAATTTAGATACATTGGAATTGTTTAGGCATTGAAAAGTAGATCGATGATGAAACATATAATATCTAATATAACCTGAGTTAAGAAATTACATGAAGCATATCACAAGTAACTTTCACATGATTTGTTTAAATTCAGTGTTTTAATCCTAACCTATTAACCACCATGCCTGTTAATCAGCAATGATATTTACATAGCACAGATAAGGAGAAGAAAAGCATTCGATACAAAATAATTTTTTTAGGTGGAAATCCATTTTTTTGATGAAACATTTTCTTGATGTTTTATCCAGCTTTATTTTTTGTTTGGTTTTGTGGGGCTTTTTTGTATGTATGGGTGGTTTTGTTTTTTGAGTTGTTATTTTTTGTTTGTGTCTATCATATTAAAAATTGAAATGGTTGGTTCTTCCCTTTTAAAAGTTCCTTAGAATATAATATAAAATAAAATAAAATAATAAAAGTTCTTTAGAATTATCTTAAGGGGAAACATAAAGAGAGAATTCACATATTCCCTGGAAATTTTAATTGAACTTCAGGAACTCCAAATGCATAGGCTGTTTACAGTTTTCCCATGAAACCATATATGATACTCAAATCTGTTTGAAAATTACCTTGTACCAGTCATTCAACTTTGTGTGATCTTATGATTATAAATGAGCAAACCCCACAAGATTTGGTTCAGTTTGATTAAGCATCCCAGGAAGAGCAGCAGTTTAATGTGAGGAGTAATTAACTGGCAGATAAAGGCTAATGGATGTCCTCAAATCCCTAAAGAGCTGTGGGGTTTGTTCTTGAAAAAAAATAAAAAAGGCTTTCTAGTACATCCAAAGCAACCAAAAGCCAATACATGCACATCAATACATAAAATACCAAACTTATGATAGCCTATTGGAAAAATATTTGGCTCAGAGATAAATAATCCAAAGTTCAATTTTATCCCATTAAAAAAAAAGAGAGAGACATTAATTACATGTGTTAAGTTCTTAAGAAATAAACCTTATTATCCACAAGCATGTATTAGATACTTGTAGTATCAGGGGTTAGACCTAGCATAATCCAGAGTCCAAGTGAAAAGACTAATGTGTATATAAATAAGTATGTGTATATTTTGTGATCAATATAGATGAATTTGCACAATGGCATAAGAGTAACAATATTGTATAGAAGGGAGTTTTAATGAGCTATTATATACAATATAGAATGAAGATTTTCTTTTCTGGCTATATAGTAGAAAGTAGACCAGAAATCACTTCCACTAAAAGACACCTATAATGCTATAAATGTGTGTGTGTGTGTATATATATGTGTGTGTGCGTGTGTGTGTGTGTAAGCATGCACTTGCATGCATGCACATATTCCTTTCCTATTAAAGCCTATTATTTCAGAAGGCTTTGTGTCATTGACCATGAAGTTACGAGATGGATAGGAAGCACATTAAAACAAGGAAGTGAGAATCTGAGACCTCGGGCACCTGGGTGGCTCAGTTGGTTAAACAACTGCCTTCGGCTCAGGTCAGATCCTGGAGTCCTGGGATCGAGTCCCGCATCAGGCTCCCAGCTCCTTGGGGAGTCTGCTTCTCTCTCTGACCTTCTACCCTCTCATGCTCTCTCTCACTCCCCTCTCACTGTCTCTCTCAAATAAATAAAATCTTTAAAAAAAAAAAAGAATCTGAGACCTCAAGCTTACAAATTACAGCCCAATAAAGTGTTTGCTTATAATTATTCAAACACATATTGACAGAAATAATACAGATCCCAAGTTCATCAATTTCCCCAGGAACTTTATTGTTAATGAAACTCCAATGCTAACCCACAGAAGCTCGTCTTGGTGCCATGCACCTGCTAGAGTTATCATCCACACTCCAGTGGAGGATAACGCGCAAAGGAATAGCATTCTAGAGTGCAAAGCTAGGGGATAAGCAAGTAAGTTACATTTATTCTTGGTCAGGAAACAGGAACAACTAAATATTTCCTATTTATCCCTCATATAGAAGGGAGTTTTATGTTTTTAATTTTTTTTAAAGATTTTATTTATTTGTCAGAGAGAGAGAGAGAGAGATCACAAGTAGGCAGAGAGGCAGGCAGAGGAAGAGGGAGAAGTAGGCTTCCTGCTGAGCAAGGAGCCTGATGTGGGACTCGATCCCAGGACCCCGGGATCATGACCAGAGCCGAAGGCAACTGCTTAACCAACTGAGCCACTCAGGCACCCCTAGAAGGGAGTTTTAGTGAGCTATTGTTCCTTGTCCATCAATGTGAAATGAGTGATTTTGAAGCACAGGTGTTTTCATTCAGCTTTTAGGTTACAAGACCATTAGAAGACACATATGATTCCAATCCAGAAGGTTTCATGAGTCAGAACAAGGTCCAGGAGCAACTTAAAAAGGGAGTTTAGGGTTATAAGAGGTAAAGTGTGGCCTATTATAGAAAAGAGGATGTATATGAATTAGGGCCGACAAAGAGCAAACTGTGGCCGACTCATGATGTTTTACCCCAAATCAACTTTCTTCCATTTGCTTTGGAACAGAACCCCAATTTTTACCCGGGCACATATCCTAGCTGTATTTCCCAACCTCCTTTGCAGCTTGGTGTGACCTTGAGACTAAGTTCTGGCCAAGGATTTGTAAGCAGAAATATTACGTGGAACTTCCAGGAAGGCTGATTGAAACTGCTTGCCCACTGTTTAAGTGCCCTTTTGCTCTTCCTCCTGTCTCCTTCCTTTTGCCTGAAAGAACAGAACATGATGGCTATGCTGGTTATATTAGTCTATGGTGTGACCTTGCGTGGAAGTCAGCCTAGCAGAGAGAAGAGTTAAATGACTTCACGTATTGTATTATCCCAAAACTGCTTGTATTGTTTTGTTGTTATTGTTTCCACCCCCACTTTGAGTGTTTGTTTTGTTTTGTTTTTATTTTAATGTAAGAGAATAAATTATAAAATGTTAATACAATTTGTTATAATTAGTATATGTACCTGAACCTAATCCTCAACGATATAAAATGTCCATATATTTTTATAATGCTTAGAATTCCTTTCTTTTTTTCATTTTTTTAAAAGATTTTTATTTTTTTATTTATTTATTTGACACAGAGAGAGAGAGATCACAAGTAGGCAGAGAGGCAGGCAGAGAGCGAGGGGGAAGCAGGCTCCCCGCTGAGCAGAGAGCCCGATGCAGGGCTCGATCCCAGGACCCTGAGATCATGACCTGAGCCAAAGGCAGACACTTTAACCCACTGAGCCACCTATGCGCCCCTAGAATTCTTTTCTTGATGGGGTCTACAGCACAGGTAGAACTAGGAACATTACCAAAATTTTCACCTGATTTTTCAGAGGACCATTACCTACAGTAGGAAATAATTGCAAGCCTTGAGAACATTTCTCTGAAAGGATTGCACATAAGTATACACAAGAACAAGCTATCATTTCTTCAACATTTCCTAAATACCTAAATTATACAGAAATTAAATGAACTGTCTATTTATATGCGTACCTAATTCAGTTAAGAAATTAATAACTGTTATCAGGTAGACTCTTATTTAGATGCTGTAATCCTGAAATTTTCTGATTTTAAAGTAAAATCATTCCTGATTATTTAAAAAAGTCAATCTCAAATATTTTATATATGTTATGTCACATTATTTGCTTTATTATTTTCTCAAGCTTATTGTTACAATGAACTTAAAATGTACATGACTAGTGTTCACTATATTTTTTAATTGCTTATTTCTTACTAAATGGCTCTAAATCTTGATATACTGCAATTAGGTGTGGCTTCCCAAGCTTTAGAGGAGAATAGTGGAGATACAGAACACAAATGGTTGGGTCAAAAAATAATAAGGGGTGCCTGGCTTGTTCAGAAGAGCATGCGACTCTTGATCTTGGGGTTGTGGGTTTGAACCCACGATGTAATCTGTACATTGTGAGTATACAGATTACTAAAAATATTAATAAATAAACTTTAAAAAAAAGAAGAATCTCTTTCCCTTCTCTTTATCATAGAGACTATGAAGAATTCTGAAATATCTCACTGTGAGGTGAGAATAACATCTTTTTTGAATGTTTAGGCAATAACTCCAGAGTTTGATTGGAATTTCCATATCTTTGGTTCTGTAGTTCAGATGGTGACTATCAGGCATCTGGGTGGAAATGCTGGTATATCTGCTGGTATGGCTACATTTTATTATTTTAATCGTAAAATACATCATTTATTCAATTTTTCAAAATTTTCTTCATATATTTTATAGGAAACCTGTGAAGAAGAACTTAAATCTTAAGTCACATTTTAGACTGCTAAAAAGGGCATCTTGGTTTGAAAGATCAAGCCCTATTGAAGTTTTCTGATGCACAATCAGATGTCTTCTTAAGAGCTAATCAGATATTCTCAGATATCAAATAAAAGCTATGTAACTATAAATAATGAAATTAATGGAGAACTTGTTTCTTTCAGAAACCTTCCCATTTAATTTTATACATAATTGAATATTTCAACACCAAAAAATAAAGTCTAGTTCTGGGTAAGAGATAGTATTGGCGGCAAGCCAATGTTCCTGCTAAGAGCAACTAAAAATCTATACAATTACAAAAATTATAAATTCAAAGGCATCAGAAAGCTGACAATTTTAATGACTTTGTGCCAAGCAATTGTTTTAAGTAGGATAAAAAGGGAACTGATTGTAAAAGGAAACACCGCGAAATTATACTTCATCAAATTTGTTTCTCTGAAAAGCAAATCAACAGAATAATAATAATAAACATAAAAAACATAAAAGATTTACAATCAGAGAATGTAAAATACTGTGAAAGCTCCATTATAAAAGCAAAAAAACTTCATAAAAAAGTGGATCAATGATTTAAATAGACATGTCAGCAGACAATGTATACAGATGCAAACATGAAAAGATACTCCACATTATTACTTGAGAAATGTCAATTAAAACCACCAATAAGGTACTACTGCATATGCACCAGCATCTCTAAAATTAATAAAACTTATAATCCAACATGTTGAAGAATTGGAGCAACTAGAACTTCCGTACATTTCATGAGAATACACATGGCACAATCACTTTGGAAAATATTTTGGCAGATTTTTGTAGAATTAACATTGACCTAGTGATTCCATTCTAGGTGTTACTCAAGAGCAATGAAAAAAACAAAATTGACCAAAGTAAAAGTAGGAAATGCTAAACCAAGTATTAGTAAAGCAAATCCAGTGATATATGAAAGGACAAATCATCCCCAGATATTTTACAATAAATGTGAATGGTAAAACAATAGAGCTTTGGAAGAAAACATAAGTGAATATCTTCATGGCTTTGGAGTAGAAAAATATTTTTAACACAATACAAAGAGAACTAACTAAAGAAAACTTTTAAAAATGGATTATTTTAAGGTATGACTATCTTTAATAATGAAAAGGGAGCACTGTGGCTGTGTGTTTTGGAGGGAGGGTATTCTCAATACTTATATCTTACTAGGGACTCTTATTCAGGATAATTCCTAGAAATAGCCTATAAATCATAAGAAAGACAGACAACTTAACAATAGTCTAGGAGAAGTAACAAATAAGCATTATACACAAAAATAAGTGAATATAAAAAAGACCAGTGAAAATATGAAAATATGTTATATATATACATATAATCTAATAAATTATAGATTTCTATACCCTTTCTAATATTTTAGAGCTTTAATAGAGTTTGCCTTGATTTTTTGTCATGATATATGCATACTAAGATTATTTTTAACATTTCATTACTTATATTTTGGATGTACAACTCTGAGGTAATTTTGGTATTAGGCAGCATTATTGATTATAATTCAGATACACTGTCTATAGTAAAAAGCCTCATGACCATCAGTAATGTAATTTTTTTATTTATGATTGTACTTTTATCACACGTATATATGCTTGATATTTCACAAAGCAACTGAACTTGTGGGAACTGACACTTTTTTTTTTTTTCCAGTTAGGCTTCTTGTTGTTTCCATAGTCATGTGACAGAGCAATTCTATCATCAGTGAGTGATAAAATCAATAAATCATGAGTTGGCATAGATAAATGTAAATGTTTCCTAATGGCAGATTACTTCAAGGGTTTTATTTGTGTTGTAATATAGTGGTGGGGGAGTGAAACTACCTATCATTCTTTTCACGTATTATCACCAAGACTGACAGATAATACCTTAATCCATACTCTCATTATACCAAAATGAATTTTACAAGGTAATATTACATTTTATTTTCTGTTGAACATTAAGAGAATGATTATGTGCCTTAATATTGCTGTTAATGATAGATTCCGATAGAAAATTTCTTCTTCCTCTTTTGATCACTGGTGATCCATTGTCTGTGACTTCTCAAGAGTCTCTAATGTCTTTAATTCAAGAAGTTTAACACCATGACTCTCTGGATGAATGAAGAAGGTGGCATGCTTCTGAGGTAGTCTGAAATAAAAGCTCAGAAAGAAAAGAAGGCTACTTATGGTTGTTTGCTAAGGTTGGAAATTTTCCCAGACTGTTGGTTTCTTATTCTAGCATTAAAATCTAGCTAAATTCATAGTCTTAGTCGTAACTTGGATTTATTTCTAAATTTGGTGTCTGGGAGAAATACTGTGCAAAATGTATTTTGTGTTTTGCATCATTTACTGCATATTTAGTGTGAGAAGATAAAGTATTTTCCTTCAGATATGTGTGTGTATGTTTGTGCTTTCAGCTTCTATTACTCATTATCTTTCACTGTTTTAGAAGAAAACTAACTAAAGGAAAAAAATTTTTGATCTGCTACATTAACTTACATTGATTCAGTGGTAGCTACAGCCAAGACTTTTGAAGTGAATAGGTAATTATCCCATTGTGAGTCTTTCCAAAACAAATGCCTGCACACACAGAATAGGCTGATTGGCCCACAGTGCTGATGTTCTGGTTTTCAAAGATCTTAGAAATGCTGAGTTCTCTGCTTCTGTGCTCAATATAGAAGACTTGGTAGTGTTTAACATTTTTTTCTTTAGAAAAAATTATCAGTTGGTTTTCTATTCTATATCATTCAACCCCTTTTGTATTAAAGGAGTTTTAGTAATACAACAAAAAACTAGTGGCTGACTATAGAGGCAAAGCACAAGGTAGGACAGGACTAGCTAGCATCTATTAAGTACCTACTGTGTAAGCAATGTGATAACATTGTTTAGGTAAGTTATCAATTGAACAACACTTTGAAGTAAAATATCCCCATGTAGTAAATGAGATGATAGAGAGAGACCAAAACACTTGAGAAACTTGACCTTCTATTAATGCAACCAAGACACTCAAGCCACACAATTTACTCCAACACTTCTGTGTCCATAAATAGCAGATATTAGTGAGTCCTTAAATAATTTAAACATTACAAGTAAAGGGCCATATGTTAGCTTTTATTTCAGTTCATTGGTTTTTGAATATCACTTTTTTTGGCAGTCATTTTATATCCCAGGTCAACAAGAAGAAATAGACACTGCTTGCCTAGTGGTGGCTTGCACTGAAGTACAGTGGAACATAAGTAAAAAAATAATTATAACTGGACTCCTGCCATAGTAGAAGTGATTTGAATGAGTAGAAAGAGAAGGATATAAATAAATGTGTCTAGAGAGTCAGGAAATTATACAGTCAGTGATCTCTAAGTAAGATTGGTAATGATAAAAAAGAGTCTGCTAGTTAAAAGAAGTACTTAGAGGGGTTCCAGACACTTATAAACCAGAGCACAGAGCATAAAATCATTCAACACAGGCAGAGAACAACTAGAAATTAGCTTATGCTGTCCTACAATTGACAGGGGCACATGGTAAGAGATTTGATGGAAATGGCTGGCAGGGTTTCGATGACGGATTTATACCCAATGTTAAGGAGATTGGATGCCACCATGTAGCTTGTAAGAACTATTGAAAAATGTCAGCATTGTACTGATATATGAAGATTTTCATTTCAGTACTCTAACTCTAGCAATGATATAGGTGAAGGGAAGAGATGTCACTAATGGCAGTGAGATCAATAGGGAGATTATAAAAGGTCAAGTCATTTCTAATTTTCTTTACGTGTCAACTTCATTCCTTGGTTGCCCTCTCTATGGGTATTGAACAGTGTCATCAAACAATTTCAGAACAATTCTCCTCCTTCTTGTTCCTGTGATCCTTTCCAAAGGAATCTCTAAAACTTTTATGTTATATATTTATTTTAACCATTTTATTTATTTATTTGACAGAGAGAGAGAGATCACAAGCAGGCAGAGAGGCAGGCGGAGAGAGGGGGAAGCAGGCTCCCCGCTGAGCAAAGAGCCCAATGCTGGACTTAATCCCATGACCTTGAGTTCAGGATTTGAGCCGGAGGCAGAGGCTCAACCCATTGAGCCAACCAGGGGCCCCTAAAACCTATATTTTATTTAAAAAAAAATTATTGGTGCCTCTATTGTTTGCTTTCAACATGTATTGAATTCTTCCAGTGTGTCAGGCAGAAGCTAGGGGATTGGGATGCACCATTTACTTAATACTCACATCAGTATTGTGTGAGGTATTATGCAAGCACATCAAGTTATTGTTTAGAAGCATATAGTTAATGAGTAGTATATCTTGGAGGATTACATTGTTTTGATAATTCTGTTTTATGAGTGACTTGTCTTTTCAATATACTGAAATTAGACTTCAAATCTTCATTCTTTTATTTATCCAGTCAACATATTTTTATTGAGTGCCCATTATCTACCAAGTTGCATGGTAAGAGCTGGTATTTAGTGGTAAGGTATTTACAAAATGGTCACTCTGTGAAAGAACAATGGTTCTGCAACACCTACACTGATTCATGTGTGATGGAAGCCAAATGCAAATTCTATGATTGCTGTAGCAGTTGTCATCACAGATATAGATGTTTTCATAGGGGTGGGAGAATAAAGTACAGTGGGCATTTTCATTTTTAGGAGTGAGATTGTGCATTATACCAGTAGAATGAAGTTCCCTCGGTTATTTATGAAAAATGTATCAATTTGTAGTCATTAAACTTTTCCCCAAGGCACTTTTAGCAATATATGGCACTCGGGAGCTGAGTGTTTTGGTAAAATTGGGGGCAGGGCTCAAATATACATTACTGAACTCTCTGGGAATAGTAAATTGCAGAGAGCCAGTTGCTGCTTTTGTTTCTGACTACATGTTTGTGTCAGTTAAAGACAATAGCATGTAAAAAGAGGCAAAAACAATAGAAATCTTAAAAGACCATGGCTTTTATATGGAAAGAGAAAATATAATAGAGGAGTTAACTTCAAGAGTCAACACTAATTAGGTACCACTTGGATTAAGGTGTTCCTAAATTAAAACCTCAATGATAGTACCACATCTAGGCTTAAGGAGAATTATTTCCTGGACAAGAGTGGTGGGTTGGGGCCAGAAGGAAGCCTGACTTAGTATAGACTACCTTTGAATTGTGATCTCAACTAAAACTGTCCATTGGAGAAGCCGTAAAATAGGCTATGTATGTATGGGTGTATAAAAATTACTTGGTATCATGAAATCTTGGAGAGTTTTTGGTTGAGGATGTAAATCTGGTTACTTTTAGTTTCCATTCTGTGATATAGGTGGATTGGATATCAATGATTTTGAAGTTAATTAGACATGATGTTCCACTGCAAGAAATGTTTAGTGTATTTTCTACCACATTATTTAGTATAATAGCTTTTATTTTTTTTCTGTAAAAATACATTTATTTTATTTTTTCAGTGTTACAGGATTAATTGTTCATGCACCACACCCAGTGCTCCATGTAATACATGCCCTCCTCAATACCCACCACCAGGCTCACCCAAACCCCCACCCCCTCAGTTCGTTGCTCAGAGTCCATAGTCTCTCTTGGTTCATATAATAGCTTTTAATAACATTAAAATATCTAGAATAGTGATTGCCATAATTAAAAGATGCGATATAATTTTATGCAAACTTTTTCTGACTTGATGGAACCAAAGCTGTATTCTTTCTCTTTTTTCTTTCTTTCTCTTTCTCTTTTCCTTCCCTTCCCCCCCTCCCCTCCCCTCCCCTCCCTTCCCTTCCTTCTTGTCTCTGTTTTTGTTTTTGTAGAGAGTGAGCACACAAGGGGGAGGAGCAGAAGCGGAGGGAAGAGAGAGAGGAAAGAATCTTGAGTGCACTTAGGCTGAGCAGAGAGCCCCACATGGGGCTCAATCTCACCATGAACCAGAGATATGACCTGCACTGAAACCAAGAGTCAGATGCTTAACCAACTGAGCCACTCAGGCACTCCAACCAAAGCTATTCTAAAGATCTTTCCTTTTATTAAAAAAAGTACACTCAGGGTTGGGTGTATATACACGCATAATGAGCTGAACTATAAAAACTAATATGCACATTCAAGATATAATGACCAATAAAAAAGTTATCTTGCAAAATTATGTACTTGAGGCCTCATAATATCTGTAGTCTATTCTGAAAACATCTTATAAAAGGGATTCACCTTACTCAAAACTAACTTTCTGGAATATTTTCAAAGTGAAAAACATTTAAGATGAAAAATATGTAAATTTTTTCTTCATTGTATAAACATCTTACATATTTTTCCCATTTCTTAGCTAAAGATGATTTTATTTTTTTTCCCCAAAAATGTTTATTTTATTTTTTCAGTGTTACAAGATTTACTGTTCACGCACCACACCCAGTGCTCCATGCAATATGTGCCCTCCTCAATACCCACCACCAGGCTCGCCCAGCCCCCCACCCCCACCCCTCCTAAACCCTCAGTTTGTTGCTCTCATGGTTCATCTCCCCCTCTGGTTTCCCCCCATTCACCTTTCCCTTCCTTCTCACAATGCCCTCCATGTTTTTCTTTATGCTCAGCACGTAAGTGAGACCATAAGGTAATTGGCTCTCTCTGCTTGACTTGCTTCACTCCGCATAATCTCTTCCAGTCCCATCCATGTTGATACAAAAGTTGGATATTCGTCCTTTCTAATGGAGGCATAATATTCCATTGTGTATATGTACCATATCTTCTTTATCCATTCATCTGTTGAAGGGCATCTTAGTTCTTTCCACAGTTTGGCAATTGTGAAATAGAGCTACCCTATGACCCAGCCATCGCACTACTGGGTATTTACCCCAAAGAAGCAGATGCATTACAAAGAAGGGCCACATGTACCCCAATGTTCATAAAGATGATTTTATACAGTATAATACTACAACATGAAGAAACATATGATATAGGTCAATCTATGCAAATATTTTTCATTTATTTGTCCTTTAAAGTGATTGGTTTCACTGCTTTCCTTATCAGGAACACTTACGGTGAGTCAGTGAGCTCCTCCTAATTCTAAAGAATAATATCTATTTTATTTATTTATTTATGTATAATATTTTTTAAGGATTTTTTTATTTATTTGACAGAGAGAGAGATCACAAGTAAGCAGAGAAACAGGCAGAGAGAGGGGGAAGCGGGCTCCCCACCGAGCAGAGAGCCTGATGCGGGGCTCCATCCCAGGACCCTGAGATCATGACCTGAGCCGAAGGCAGAAGCTTTAACCCACTAAGCCACCCAGGCATCCCTATTTATCTATAAGTAAATTTTTAAATTTATATTTATTTATTTATGGTTTATTTATATAAATATTTAATATATATATAAATATATAATATATAAATATTTATATTTATTTATTTATGGTTTATTTATACAACCATGCTTTATGGTTATACATGGTTTATGGTTATACAACCATAAACCATATTTATACAACCATGCTTCTGTATATCATATAAGAAGGAACTCCAACATAGAAATCACAGTGCAAGGGATGCATGTGTGAATTCTAAAACTTGCTAGTAGAGGACCTTGAGCTTTGCTTTATTCACTTAAATATCCTTGGGAACAATAGCACCTACCTTCCAAACTTGGGAGTTTGAAGGAAAACTAAGTAAAACAATAAAACAGTAATGTAAAATTTGTATATCATAGTTCTTTACGTAGATTTAAAAGGAGTTATGGTAAACAGTATTAGTTCCCAAATAGTTCATTTGTTCTTCACATTTACTAACATTTTGCAGGTAAAAATGCTTAGCTCTAATCAATTAGCTTTGGGTAGAAGTGATATGTGTCATTCAGAGGCAGGAGGTGAGAGACAATATTTAACCACTTAGATATCTATCTACCTTTCATAGCTCCTGATGAAATTTTGTTTTGAGTATGAGATGTGAGGGTAAAGGGATGGTTGCAAGGTACAACCTTGAGCAATTAGAAAAATGGACTTGCTAAGATGAGAAAGGCTATGTGTGGGACAGATTTAGAGGCAGTTTTGGAAATTTAAAGTTTGAGATGGCAATTAGATATCCAAGTAGAGATATCATAGTATTGTCCATTGGATTTATCAGTATAGTTCTGCAGAGAATTCTGGGCTGAATATTTTACATGAGAGTTGGCATATGGTTGGTATCTAAATCAATGATATTAAGATTACAAGATATGGAATGTAGATATAGAAGATGAATAGGATGGGGTGTTGGGTCTCTCCAACATTACAAGGTAGGTAAAATAGGGAGAATTAGCAAAGACTCTGAAAAAATAACCAGACAGTTAAAAGAAATCCAAAAAGTATGTGATGTACTAGAAGTCAAGCAAAGAAAGTATATCAAGAAAAAGGAAATTATCAACTATGTCAAATCATATTGTGCTGATAGCTCAGTAAAAACAAAGAGTAAAAAAATTGACCATTGAATAAAGAAGGTAAAGTTTCCACTATCTATTGTGGTACAATAACCAGCTTAAAATTCAGTGCTTAAAATATAAATTTAGTATTTTCTCGGTGGTTTTATATGTTGAGTTGTCTGTTGTGTGATTCCCATTTGGGGTCTCTCAGGCAGTTGCAATTAGGTGTAAGTCAGAGATTTAGTTATCTGAAATCCCTACTGGTCTCAACATCCCTGATGAATCAGTCACATGGCTAGCAGTTGATGCTGACTGTCAGTTGGATGGTCAGCGTGGGCTGTGTGGAAGGCAGACAAGTGATGTTCATGTTCTACTCCCTAAACTTGTGAATAGGTTATGTTATATGGTAAAGGACAATCAAGGTAGCAGATGGAATTATGGTTGCCAATCACTAACCTTAAGAAAGGGAAAATTTCCTGAATTATCCACTACACAAATTGTAATCACAAGGATCCTTAAATGGAGCGAGGAAGGCAGAAGACACACACATACACTTAATGGGAAGTGATTTGAAAAAGACTCAACCATCATCACTGGCTTTGAAAGTTGAAGAAGGGGATCACCAGTTAAGGAAGGTAAGTGACCTCTAGAAACTGGAAGAAATAAGAAAATTCATTCTTCCTTAAAGTATCCAGAAAAAAATGTAGCCCTGCCGACATTTGATTTTAGCTCAGTCAGGTACATTTTGGAATTCTAGTCTAGAGATCTGAAAGACACAATTTTTACTGTCATTTTAAGACATTAAGTTCATAACAGCTTGTTGCATAACAGGAAGCTAATACACATGGTCAAAAGAGTATTACTTATTTGTTACCATCCCATTGGGCATAGGTGCCACTGACCATTGAGGCTGGTTCCAAGAGGCAGCACTCTGAGAAAAGGTGATCCAAGAGATCCAGGCAGAAACTGCAAGGTTTATTAAAATAGTGTTAGAAGTCTCAAAATGGCACTTCTGCTCTATGCTGTTGATCAAATATTTAGCTAAGGTGAGCCCAAGTTCATGGTTAATTGAGGTAGACCACATCTATTAATGCAGGCTTGTATAGGAAAGAAGGAATTGATAACAGACATACTGAAAAATATCTATCATGAAAAAAGCAAGTAACTTTTGTATAGCCACAGACAGAAAGCCTGATGGGAGTGATTTAAGGGAGAATTGGAGAAAATAAATGGGATATGAAAAGCTTAGATAATTAATTAGAGAAAGCTTATGCAAAGAGCAAAAAATAATTTGGCAATGGAAAGAAAAATGGCAACAAAGAAAAAATGGACAAGAAAAAGAATGTGTTCGTGTGCAAATTGTAATGACTTCTTAAAAAGGCAAATTTTATTTTTTCATTTATATGTATATGCATGTCAAAATATTACAATATTATTATTGCCAGTACAAACGATATGGAAGTGCTTAAATATATTCTGAAGGACTCTAATCATAGCTTTGGTTCTAAGGAAGCGGATTCTGAGGCAAAATTTTTGTGTTAATATTTATTAAAGTACATGCTGTAGACCGATCAGTGTCATTCCAAATTTCATATGGTAAAGCCCTAACCCCCAGTGTGACCATACTGGAGATAGGGTCTTTAAGGGGGTGATTAAGTTGAATGAGATCATAAGGGTGGGCCCTAATCTGATGAACTAGTACCTTTATCAGAAGAGTAAGGGACACCAGAACTCTCTTCACCAAGAAGACACAACATAAAGGCAGAAGTCTACAGCCAGGGAGGGGGCTCTCAAGAGAACAGGGCCATGCAGACCTCTGATCTCCGACTTCTGGCCTCCTGAAATGTTGGAAAATAGATTTGCTATTTAAGTGACTCAGTCTAAAGTATTTTGCTCTGGCAGCCTGAGCTGATTAATATAGTATGGAAATTCAAGGAAGCAGGAGTGAAGGAAAGGGAAAATGAGTGAGAAAAAGAGAGAAAATAGGACAGATAGACAGGACATTTCTAAGCCAGCCATTGAATATTTTAAGCATAGCTGATTGCCTACTATATTTTTCAACAATAAATAAGTAAAAGATTTTTAAAAGGCTTATAGGTACACAGTAAAGTAGAAAATTCAGAATTACCATAATTCACTTAATCTGGAGAACCAAGAGAAATTACTAAATACATTTTCTTTATTATGAGTATAATGCCCCTAATCTGCCTAATTCTTCAGGTGTGTAAAGGTAGACCTTAACACTGAACTTCTTTGAGTGCATCAACTCCGTAATGTGAATAGATCAATACATCTTTAAAATATTGCATTTTTCAGAATAACAAGAAGAGGATTTGCAGTTAGATTTACAAGCCACCTGTCACCTCACTTTGGCCTCCCCCTGTGTATTTTTGGTTTGATTTTAAGATACTCCTTGAAAAAATGGTCTTCCATAAGTTTGAGCAGGTAAACAAGGTTAAACAGTTCCTCTGCAATTACATCAGCAACTTATATGTACATATTTTTGTCTTTATTTAAACTCAAAGTTTAATAAACATAAAACATTCAATTGTTCTATTGAACACTCTGGCTGCCATGTAATGTCATTACTTTTAATGTTAAACATACTTGTAGCTGTCCTCTTCACACCTCTAGGGAAAAAAAAATAAGAATGGATTATTCAAATGATTTAAATCCCTTTGAGACATGGGCCTTATGGCAATACTATAAATTTTGTTTTCCCTCCAAGGTTACTTGCAATGTTGGCCTTGATTTAAAACCCAAGATTCTGAGGGAAATGGCAATGATATTGAGCTCTGACAAATTGAATTGGTCTCAAGGTATTGGAGGATGACTAATAAATCTGCAAGCTGATCCAGAAAATATTCTATACAAGCTACTTTTTCTTCTTGAAACACATGTGACACTTTTAAGTGTTAATACCACTAGCTGCTTGGTTTACTTAAATTGTGTGTTTGGGAGTGATTTCATTCTTGTTATGATCAACACTCAACCTGTCTATGACAATTGCTTCGGATAAAGATACAAAGGAGTACTATTTTATTTTGTTTTCCACGCAGTGTAGAATTTTATTTTTAATGTCACCTTTTCCTAAGAATTGGCAAGGTAATGTTTACTACTGTATTTTGTGTAGTTCGTCATGCCATGAAAGGGAATACCATGTTTTCATGAGACTGTTCCAGGAATATGACTTACAATTGCCATTTTACTACTGTA
Source organism: Procyon lotor (assembly GCA_028646535.1). NCBI lineage: Eukaryota > Metazoa > Chordata > Mammalia > Carnivora > Procyonidae > Procyon > Procyon lotor. The sequence goes on along the minus strand of CM053614.1, from coordinate 54,281,315 downwards.
CATCAAAACATTTAAACACTATTACTGATACCAGAAAGAACAGGATAACATGTCTAAAACATAATGTGAGTGTTTAGAATTTTCATGAAGAGATTCAAAGATGGAATTACAATTTGAATGTAACCCTCTTAACACTATTTTTGACAAGGCTTTTACAGGCCCTTTTTTTTTTTAAGATTTTATTTATTTATTTGACAGAGAGAGATGCAATGAGAGAGGGAACACAAACAGGGGGAGTGGGAGAGGGAGAAGCAGGCTCCCTAACAAGCAGGGAGCCTGAGGTGGGGCTTGATCCCAGGACCCTGGGATCATGACCTGAGCTGAAGGCAGATGCTTGACTGACCCACTCGGGCATCCCTACAGGTCTATTTTTAAGGTAATATTATTTATCAGGATATTGGCATGAAATATTTTCTTCTTATACACATTCTAAAGCCATCTTAGAAACGTCATCATTTTTTTTTACTATATTCAGTTAATCAGCATATAGTAAATTATTAGTTTCTGATGTAGTGTTCAACGATTCATTAGTTGTGTGTTACACCCAGAGGGCATCACAACATGTGCCTTGTAGTTCACTGTAATCATATAGTAGTTAGTACTCTGCATTGTGTAACATCATTTTTATTTATTAATTTATTGCCGTGTTTGTAGATATGGGAGATATAAATGATTTATGCATCGGATCTGAAAAAGGCTTCCTGATCCAGCTCAAATGCCTTCTCTCTCAGAAAGTTCCCCTATTGCTTCATCCCAATGAATCTTTCCTTTATAGACTCCAGCCTTTAACTACACAATTACAGTTTTATTACATATATAGAGTCCTAATTTCATTTTGCACCATATAAATACTTATAAAAATAGATAGGAAGTTCCATACATCATATCTAGTGTCCTTTTACATCGTATCCTATCTTCTTGGGAAAATTTTGCTTGGGCACACTAACTTGTACTATTTGTTTGCTTCCTCAAAACCATGTAACACTTGATATTAATATCACACTTTACATGCCCCATATTATAAATATTGTACATTTATTTTTCAGGTGTGCATATTTTATTTATGCACTTCTTTTGAAAGTCAAATGAGAGTAGGTACTAAGACTTACATATTGAATAGAAAGAACATGTGACTTAATGGCTACTGAGATATTTATTGAAATGATTATATTTGCTATTGAATAAACTTTGAGTAAAAATTGTGTTGTGATATAAATTATAACTATGTTATTGCTTCAAAAGATTTTATCTTCTACTAAATTATTTTAAAATTAATGTATTGAATTCATAAAACATATTAGTCTCTCAAATGGTAGAATTCTGTCATGAATAATGATGATAAAATATGAAAAAATAACCCCCAACTGAATCAAAGGCTATAAAGAAAATGTTTTCAAACTTACAAGAAAAAAAATGACAAAAATAATTGAAACATCTAACATGCGGTGATTGGTTAAATTGGGTGTTTTATCTGTGCACATGATGGGGTACTCTGAAATTACTAAAGACTAAGAAGAACATGCCATGAAATTGGAGAGTTTTTTTCAAATCCCATTAAACTAGAAAAATTATCTTTTTTTTTTTTTTTAAGTAGGAAGGAGAGTGATAACAATTCTCTTTTTCCTGAGACTGAGAAGTGTTCTTGGACAGGGAACTTTCAAGCCTAAAACGAGGTAATTTCCAGACAAACTAGAATGGGTTCATCACCTTATGAGAGATGTATTTTAAAACTGCGTGTGTAGGTGATTTATTGTATACATAGTTACACACACACAGACACACATATTATATTTATATAACTTATATATGCTCTTAAACATACATATATTACATACACACGTATACTGAGAAAGACAAAGAATGGACAATGGATGTCTGGGAAAAAATATGCCAGAATGAATGTACACCTGACCTTTGAACAACATGAGAGTTAGGGCTGCTGACCACCATGTAGTTAAAAATTTGTATGTAATTTTGAATCCCCAAAACTTAACTACGAATAACCTACTATTAACCAGCAGCATTAGTGATAACATAAATAGACAATTAACACATATTTTGTGTGTTTGTATTATATCTTGTATTCTTAAAGTAAAATAAGCTGGAGAAAATAAAATATTATTAAGAAAATCATAAAAAAATACATTTACAGTACCCTTACTGCATTTACTAAGAAAAAAAAATCCACTTATAAGAGGACCTGCATGGGCCAAACCTGTGGTATTCAAGGGTTATCTATATGGGTGTGTGTGTGTGTGCACGTGTGTGTGCATACGTATATATGTGTACACATAGATAAAACTTCCATTGAAAGGTAGATATAGGGGCACCTGGGTGGCTCAGTGGGTTAAAGTTTCTATCTTTGACTCATGTCGTGATCTCAGGGTCCTGGCATCGAGCCCTGCATCGGGCTCTCTGCTCAGCAGCAAGCCTGCTTCCCCCCTCCCTCTGCCTGCCTGTCTGCCTACTTGTGATCTCTCTCTCTGTGTCAAATAAAATAAAATAAAATAAAATAAAATAAAATAAAATAAAATAAAATAAAATAAAATCTTAAAAAAAAAAGAAAGTTGGATATATATGTCAGCTTTCCTGTGTAACAGACAACCTCAAACTCTTAGAGGCTTATGAGAAGAAACATTTATTTCAGGCTCAGAAAGGGCCAGCTGGAACTTGGCTAGATCTGGCCTGGGTTGGATCTAGACTTCTGTGCAAGTCTCTTTATCATGTCTCTCATACTGGAACCCCAGGTTGGCCATGGAAGCCATCAGGTGTAAAAGAGAGTAGGCTTCTAAAAACTTTTGCTCTCAGCTGGCATTTCTACCCAATTCAACATATTATTCCAGAGGCCACAGGAAATCCATGGCCAAGCCCAAACTCAGTGAGGCAGGAACCTCAGTTAAATGGTAATAGAAACACCATTTGGATTTGGAAAGAAGTATAATACTTCGTGCAGAAATGGCATGTGTGTGTCCCAAGGATGTGGCAGGGTGTTAGTTTTAAGTTCCCTAGTTAAGGTAAAAGAGCACAACCAGGGAAATTTTTCATTCACAGAAGAGAGGAAAAGTCATAGGAAGATGCTTTGTTCTCCAGGGACTTGACAGAGACTAGAAAGCAATCATTTTTTTTTTTTTTTTGAGAATTCTCTGGTGAAAATATCCAGACTCATTCTTATGATTTAAACCCCTTTAGTAGCAGCAACTATCACTGGTTTAAAGATTCATTTCTGCTTAAAAAAGATGAGTGATCCTCATCTTTCCCAGCAACTCAGCTACTATGAAGAATATATTTGAGGGTGGGTTGGAAATCAGTAATAAAAAAATCCTTATAGCACCCAAAGTGCCACTTCTACCCACCCACTCATTTATAATTGTTAGGCAAACAATAATAAAGAATTTGGCCCCTGACAGAGCATTTTAGCAATTAAACCTCTAATGTGTCAGGCTGCCAGCTGTGGAAATGGGCTTCTTGGCTTCTATTTTTTAGTTACTTATAACAATTTATTTAATTACTGAACCATAAAAGAGACAAAACTAATTAAGAGGTCGGGACGCTAGGGTAGTAGTGCAGGTGCACAGTAGTCGTGGCCACCACCTGTGGCAAGTCTTTCCAGCTCACTTCGGCAAAAGCACTTGGGATCTGTTCAGAGCGGTAGAGAGTCTGAATAGGTGGCTTGTGTGCAAGCTAGAAACCGGGCTGCATCCACCTCCCAGAGCCCCATCTTCCTTGTTGTGTGAGGTAAGGCGTGGAATACACAGTCACTTTGGGAAAGGCCAAGAAAATTGTCCCTCGTTACCTCCCCAAGAATATGGAAAGATGAGTGAAAAGGATGGGTATAATAGCATACAGTGGGTCTACTTGGCCGTATTTTTACCTATGAAAAACTAAAACATTGAGGTTTATTTTGTGGTGGATGGATATATTCATTCATCAAAGTGAAGTACTGGCTATGGGTCACATGATAATTCCCTGCTGGAAATGCAGTTAACAAAAGAAACTTTTTAAAACAACAAAATCAAGATTTACATGTAACATTTTGCCAAGTAGATTTATGTGCATTGGTTCATGTAATTCTAACTGAACCACTGTGAGGTGAGCCAAAGCAGGTATTTAGTATTTAACTTGTTTCATCAATGAGGACACAAAAGCTGTTTCTATTTATTTTATTTTATTTTTTAAAAGATTTTATGTATGTATGTATGTATTTGACAGAGAGAGATCACAAGTAGGCAGAGAGAGAGGGGGAAGCAGGCTCCCTGCTGAGCAGAGAGCCCAATGCAGAGCTTGATCCCAGGACCCTGAGATCATGACCTGCGCCGAAGGCAGAGGCTTTAACCCACTAGGCCACCGAGGTGCCCCACAAAAGCTGTTTTTAAAGGGGGAAAAAATCACATGTTGCAGAAAATAAAGTTTTCCTGGATGGGACTTGATTACTTGTCTTTGGTTTGTGGTTTAATGGAAAAACAATGGTTTAATGTTAAGAGCTCAGGCTTTTTGAGTTTGAAGCTCAACTCAATACTCACCAGGTCAGGCACATCAGTGAAATTACCTAACTTCTATGCTATTCAGATTCCTTGTAAGCCCCTTAAGGGTTTAAGACTATTAAATGAAACCAAAGTCTAGTACACGATGCAGTATCTGGCACCTAAAAGAATTGCTGGAATTGTTAATTTTCTTTATTTTCAGTAAGTTATTTATGCATTCATTTCTTCATTTATCTGTATCATAACTTGTCCTTAGAAATGGAGAATTTATATATTGATGGGGGCCTTGTCAAAAGTGAAAAGTGAATTTTTTTCTTTCATATTACCAGACACCAGTTTCCCCTTAACACATCTTTTCCCTGTCTGAAGTCTGCTGTATTGTATGTCCTGACATATTAGTGAATGTAATGTTCTTATGTTGTAATGCAAAGCTGGTGTGTCTGTGTGTGTGTACACATATATTTATGTATATATATGTAATTATATATACACACATATATTTAAACTATATAAAAGTTATGCATATATAACTTATATATACAAGATTTCATATATACATAGATATATAACTTTTATATAGTTTAAATAATGGTAATCAATCATTTATACTTGTACTAGCCACTCAGTTTCAAATAAAAGATCCTCAATGTTTTAAAGGCCCTTTTGAATATCTGCATATTTAGGTCTCCCAGGTCTTCAAGTAACTATTATCCTAACTGGTCACCGATCATTTTTTTGGTATTTTTAAATAACTTTACAATGTATGTCTTTATCTCTTAAGTATTTCTTGTTTTATTTTACCTGTTTAAAAAAGTTAAAATAGATTATGTGTAGTCTTTTGTGATTTACATTTTCTCTTGGTTTATTTTTGATATCCAAATAGAGCAGTGCATGTAGCAATAATTCATTATTTTCACTGCCATGTTTTATATCATATTGGCATACCAAAATATATGTTGATCATGTATTAAGCTTATAATCTCTTAAGATTGTTATTACTTCTCATAAAGTGGTTTAATGTTAATCAGGGTTAAATTGTGATAGGTTAAAGATGTATACAAGAAACCCTAAAGCAACCACTAAAAATTTAGGACAGCAAATAAAGCAAGAAATGAAATAAAATAGGCTCACTTAAAAACTCAATAATAAAATTAAGTAAAGACTGGAAAAAAAAGTTCTTTTTATCTGATAAAAAATTAGTAGAAAGATGAACTTTATATATAAGCATATAAATAAATCTATTAAGTGCAAATGGTCTAAAGAACTTAATTAAAAGGCAAAGGCTATCAAATTGGATAAAAAGCAAGAGTCACTGTATGCTGTCTATAAGTAAAATACTTTAAATAAAAAGACAGAAAATGTTAAAAAAAATAAAAGGATAGAAAAAGTTTTACTAACATAAACCTAATGAAAGCTTGAGTGGCTATGTTGACATCAGAAATTTTTAGAGCACAGAATATTTTCAAGGATAAGAAAGTTATTTCATGATGCTAAATTAGCCAAGTTATTGAGAAATCCTCACAATCATAAAAGATTATTCACAAAGTAACAAATCCTCAAAATAAAAGAAATAAAAACTGATAAAATGGCAAAGATGAATCAACAAAAATACAATTATATCTTAGTATCCCTTTCTTAATGACCAATAGGACAAGTGCAGAAAATCACCAATGATATAAAAGATCAAAAGACAAACTGACCTACTGAACATGTGTATATCCCTCTACTTAATGTAGCAGAATATACATATTATTCCAGCACATGTGGAATATTTAAAAAATAAACCATACATAATCTGAGTCATAAAAGGAGTCTCAAATAATTCAACAGGATTCATATCACACAAAATATGATCTTTGAACATAATGGAATTAAATTAGACAATGACAGAAAGACCTCCACAAAATATCTAAATATTTGGAAACTAAAGAAACCACTTCTACGTAACTGACAGGTAAAAGAAGAAATTGAATGGGAATTAGGATATCATTGGTTTTTAAAGAAATTAAAAATACAACATGTAAATATTCTTCCTCTTTCTCTGCCACTCTCCCCTGGGCTCGCTCATGCTGTCTCTAAAAAAAATAAATAAAACTTAGAAAAACATTTTAAAAATAAGCTACAACTTGAACTTTTTTCTTGACATGAGAAAAAAAAGAAAATTGGGGGTGCCTGGGTGGCTCAGTGGGTTAAAGCCTTTGCCTTCAGCTCAGGTCATGATCTCAGGGTCCTGGGATCGAGCCCCGCATTGGGCTCTCTGCTCAACAGAGAGCTTGCTTCCTCCTCTCTCTCTGCCTGCCTCTCTGCCTACTTGTGATCTCTCTGTCTCTGTCAAATAAATAAATAAAATCTTTTTAAAAAATTTAACGCCCCCCAAAAAAACTATCCAAACCTAAACCAAACTTTCCTCTTGTGATTTGGCTTACACCTTCAAATATCAAGCTTGAGGACGTTGGGGAAAAAATTCATAGGAATGCTGCAATTAGTGAGTGAGTCCCCTCATTAATCAAGGTATAAAAATATTATACAAACTTAACTTATGGGGCGCCTGGGTGGCTCAGTGGATTAAAGCCTCTGCCTTCGGCTCAGGTCATGATCTCAGGGTCCTGGGATCGAGCCCCACATTGGGCTCTCTGCTCGGCAGGGAGCCTGCTTCCCCCTTACTCTCTGCCTGCCTCTCTGCCTACTTGTGATCTCTCTCTCTGTCAAATAAATAAATAAAACCTTTTAAAAAAATAAATAAAATAAAAAATAAATAAACTTAACTTATTCCATAATAAATACGACGGATGATTAAGGTAATTATCTAGACCTTAAAACAAGATATTTAAGAAACCCTAATGAAAGTAGTGAATATAACCAAGGGGGAAACCATTCATGGCATAGGGTTACCTTTGCATGATTTACTTTAGTGTAATGGTGGACATCTGCCAAGTAAGTTGCCTATTATTCCCTGGAGCTTCCCCCCGCCAAATTCTCAACTTATTATTAATGAAGAACACTTTCTGTTCCTTATTCAGTCATGCATTCATTGGTTAAAATTGGGCTTGACTACTTTTAATGCATACATATATACAGATGCGTTTTAGTTCTCAGTTTCTTTGATTTTTGCCATTTTATATAGATGCTAGACTATTCCAGTAATTATTTTAAACCGAAAAGAGAAAAAGAACCTGCTCCTTTTTGTTAATGATGTTCTTAGTAAACTGAAAAATGAACTAGTAGTAGAAGTGTTTATATGGCTATTTCACACCTCTTTTACTGTAATGCTTGGTTTATTCTTCGATGAATACTACCATTTGGAATCATTTCAAAACATAATTAAGAACTTTGATGATGCTTGATCTAGTGTTCTAAACTATTCCTGAATGTCTCATTTCCTGAATTAGAATACAAATAGAGCACGTATATATTAAAGAATAGCAGTTGAAAATAAGCACAAAACAAAGAAAAATAACTGATCTTTATTTAGCAAACATAAGTTTAATTCACATACCAAAAATTGTATATTAACACAATCCAGAAATATAATTACATTGACTGGCCTACAATCTTAATGTTATGAAATTTTTGAATGAACAGTGTGGTGGACAGATTCTGTATCTAGCGATATGGCAGGGAATTTAATGACATGAGCAGGCAAAGAAACAAACTGATTAATGGAAACTAATGGAGAAGGTTTTACTTAAAATTTTGTCAGATCAAAAACAGTTCCAAAAGGCAAAAGCAAGAAAAGCAAGCTAAGGTTTTGGTATTAAAGGATAGTGTGGTGCCATTTACTTAAAGTAATTTATCCTATATAATTCAAACATATTCCCTGTACATATCATATTTTTAATATTATCTTTGTCACTTCTATGGACCAAAGGCATTAAACCACAAACACTAAACTAGTGACAATATTTGGGCAGCGTTTAAGCACTTTCTTGTACCTGGATGTAATCCAAAAATCATTTGTCAGACCACATTTCTTGATTCGGGGTTTGGGAAATAAAATTATCATAACCATGTAAATTACATACATTTTTTCTGTTTAAATAAGACAATAAAAATCTCTTTATACCCAAATAATTCTGAATATAGTTTGGGCATCATTTTAATTATACTAAAAAATCTTTTGAGGTCACAGCATCATTCTGAGGAACTTGGGTATCATAATATTTTTGCACAATAGGGCTGGCCAGTGGATAGAGAATTCTAATTGCTAGAATAACAAGTAAACAAGGTGAAGCTTCTTTTAAGTGTTTTTAACCATTATCTGATACATTTAACGGTTGGAGAGTTAAACGGTGCACATCAAAAACTAATTCGTGTTTATTCAGGAAATGGAAAATTGTTTCTTCAGCACAAACCAATACAATTCTCAGTTTTCGAAGAAAGAAGAAGCAACTTACGGAAATTATGCCAGTGGATCCAATGTATTTATTGAACTTAGTGGAGTGTGAGCAGAAAGTAATTTTGTTTACTCTCACATTTATTCTCTTTGAACACATTCTGTGGGCTTGGATAAAATCTTGGGTAGATCCCATAGCTTTCTTTATGACTCACAGGTATAACAAGTACTCTCACTTTTTCAGGTATTAGAAAATCCTGTCTCATCTAAAATATACTTCTTCTTGTCATTCAAAACTTCTCCATGCTCTGCACCTCTCTTTACTCCCAATCCCACCATGTCTCGGGCCCGGAGCTTGCAGTGGGAGTGGGGAGGTAGACGACAGTTTGCTCCCTCTTCCCAGCTACAAACATCCTTCACCTGTAGCCATTGAACTTCTTTCAGGATTGAGTCTGAGGAGAAGGACAAGGGAGGGTCAGCTTTGAAAAGTCAAACCATACATGGCTTAGGAGACCGTGAAGCAGTGTCAGTAACCTCCTTGACAGAATGTCCAGTTACTGGCTCTTTCACTCACAAAGTCCTCCTCCCTCCTATGCCACCTGCTACCCCTCTTCTTTCCCTCATTTTTAGAAATCACCTACCCTAAAGAGGATAGCCCATCTGCGGGTTCCTAGTTTCAGATGAAGCCTCGTCCAAGTATGGTGTGTCACTACCCTGTCAGCTACTTGCTGGGGGGGAGCCACCTTCATTTAAAATCACTTTCTTCAGATGCACCACTATCCATTAATACACTATTTTGCAAGTTAGAAAGAGACACAAGTTCTCCAAACTGACAAGGCTCTGCTGGCATAATGGTTACAGGCTGGATTTCAATCCCAACTTGAACCTCTGTGCAGGTCACCAACTGGAGCACCGGAAACCATGGCCATGATTCTGCCTTTCCAAGGTGTTTAGAATTATCTGTCTTCATTTACACTGTAAGGCATCAGCTTTATAGCCACTGATCTTAGGATAGACTACTGGCTCTACAGTTTTATAGTGCACTGCTTACTGTACAAAGTACAGTTGCAGTACTTTGTTGCTCATGACCAAAACCAAAATCAGAGCCAAACTATAATTAGAATGAGGACTTTGGTGTTAGGGTCACCTCACAGTAATAAGCAAAATTAAATACATTCTGGAAGCTAAATACTAAAATTACAAAAAGCATTTTAGTATCCTCAGTATCTTGACATTTTCAAGTCATGATATATTACTTTCCCGCTGATTAAAGAGAAATTTATTGAATGCCAATTCTAAGCATCATCCAAAACGAGGCAGTAGAGGAACATCATGTTAGAAGTTTAGCCAAGGTTACACAGCAGAGAGGGAAAGCTTCAGTATATTTCACTGAAATGTACATTGTGTGCTGAAATCACAAAAAAGAAAAAATGTTTGAAATCTTTATCAGCAAACCTAAATTTAATATGCCTGCATGAGGATATCATCTTTATAATCAAAAAGCAAGATGTATTTTCCTGTTCTCCTAATAATTTTATATCACTTTAATGCGCAGAGTTCCAACTAAATGTGCATTAAGTAGCACACTTTAAGTATTTCAATATGCATTCACAAAAGCATGTGCTTGAAGATACTAGCACATATGCAAGCTCGTTCAGTAGAAACTAACTTTACTTTTAGAGTAAAATAACTAATTGAATTTTGTATGTAGCCAGTAACATGATTATCAGAGTGTGTGGTATTTGCAAACAAAGTGCTTTATTATCTACAGTGTTGAGAGAGATCACCTCAAAGAAGACTTAAATCTTCTTCCATCAAAGTGCTTTCTTTTTAACAGCTAATGGAGAATAGATATGCTCTAATGCTTTTGATATAAATATTTTGAATGACATTTTTCCTTCTAGCTTTCTCTTTGTACCTCGGATATAAGTTGCTGTTAAATTATAATGATCAGACCATGTTTGAGGTCACATTTAGTTGTTTTTATCAGGTGGGAATTGGGAGTGATTAGATAAAAGCCTATACTAGTTCCTGTACGCCATGGTTTAAGAAGTAAACCATAAATTGGATCAGATGAAAAAACTATTGTTTATGGAGGCAGAAAATGAGGAGACAAATTTATGACAATTGCAAAACATGTCTGTAGGTTCAGTATTATCAAGCAATAGGTTTGTTGAACAATTTTTTTATTGTTGCTTTTTGAAGTAACAGAAACAAGAAACTCAAATCTAACTCAGATTATGTTAAACTAAACAGAAACTTCAAAGGATATTAGCTCTCAATCTCACTCTCTCAGTTTCCATTAGTGGATTTTCTCAATCTCTTTGACGGCTTTCTCTGTCCTCCATACAGGGGTAAAGACACGGAGGACTCTAAGATTACCTGCTCCTTGGACCCATTGATCCCACAGAAAACATGATTCTCTTTCACCCAACATCCTTGTTAATCCAAGGTTCTTGGAGAGGTTTTATGTCCACATCTTTAGCTAGAGCATCAGCATCCCCACAAACACATGTAATTAGAGGGTGGTTCTTTTGCCTGTGAATGGAGGTTTTCTTATCAGATAAAATAGAATATCAAGTTGGGCAAACACTAAAAGAAAACAAACAGTGGCAGCAATAGCAAAACAAAAAAAACAAAAAACAATTGTATCCTCTATAAAATCGTTTCCCTTCGCATACTTCTGTAAGGGGTTTAAAAAAAAAAAAGGAAAAAAATTACCTACATTCCCAAAAAACATATAAGTCAAAAGGTAGAGAAGTAAAGGGAAATGACAGTCAACATGTAGTTGTACCTACAATTTTTTGTAAACTAGTTATTCTAAAAACGTTTTGGAAAATAAATCCTGGGTCCTTTAAAGCCATAAGTAGAGATATATATGTCTGAGATTCTTGAGAGAGACATAAATGACTAAAAGAGGTTGTAGTACCAATTTCACCACAAAAATTCTATCAAGAGACTGGTCCAAATGTGATAGTAGGGGGATTAATTCTCCCATTCAAAATCACATATTTATATTTGTTTTGAAATCTATATCAAATAATATTGTGCAGTCTGGTTTTGTCTCCCTGAAAATGGTTGCTACATGTATAATTATATTTCTTTTAAGATAAAGATTCAAAGATGACAATATTAAAAGTTTACATATCAGTTAAATTACATGAAACAATGGAATGTGCCAGAAAGTGTTATAGAGAACACTCATATTTATTAATTTTCACATTCTATATATCAGAGCATATATAGCAGCACTTACTTGGGACTGGAAATCCCAAACTCTGAATTTTTTTGACAAAAACAAGGGTTCTTATTTATTGTGCACATTTCATGATTTTTTGTGTGACAAAGGGGCAAAGTTGGAGAATTTCAAGTAGAAATTAACCTAATTGCAAAATAGATATGAAACTTGCAAAGCTTGGAATAATTTTCCCTATAGGGAAACAACTTTTTAGCATCCACTCATAAATCAAGAACTGCAGTATTAGCTACATTAAATTCATTTTATAGTCTAGTTTTCAAGAAAATGTGTGCTTGGAATGTATTTGGTAATAATATATCTTCTAACTTAAAGTGACATTCAAAGACAAAATTTTTAATATTAAATCTGAGACTACTTCCAACTTTTGCAGAGCTTCCTTAGTATGAAAACTCAGTATATTTTGATTGAATTTGTTTTATAGTCAGCTTATCTTTCTTACTTTTTATTAACAAATGTTGCCAATTTTCAAATATTCCAAAGTTATTATATCTAACAAAACCATAACACATGAACTGTCACATCAAATCTCATTCTGTGTATAGAAAAATAGACTGTAAATGACTTATTTTCTATGTTATATAGTCGAAATCAGTTAGTCTTTTTATCCAAGTCAGAATAATTTTTGAAATACAATTCCAATAAGCCATTGCTACCAACTTCTTCAATCTTAAAATTCTCTTCTATAGGAATACATTCTCTTCCCTCTTCATTCTGATTTAATGCACAGCTATAGCTCCTTTAACCAGTTTTACTTTTTGAAGGTTAATATAGACTCATCCAATTAATAATTATAAACATTTATTTGGAATACAAATTTAATAATGTAATAGTCTCTCATAGTCATCGCCATCAAGTTACTTTCATTGAATGATCTGGAGCATGGACTTAAGTTGTACTTGCCTTTCTTGTTTTTGTTGATGATGATGATGTTTCTTTTAAAAAAGTGCTTTTCATCAAATTACAGATTCTTGAGTGTTACAATGGTATCTTCTTAATGTGAGTACCATTATATCTATTACAAGGCCTGATATATAGAGGGATTTCAATACTGGCTCAAGAGAGCTTATTAGCAATTTTGAAAAATGTTTAATTTAGGCAGCTATCATGTAAATACCCTAGATTAATAACATCAGACTTCTGTTTATCTTACTTTAACAAACTGCATTTAGAAGCTAATTCCCATTATTATGTTTCATTTCTCAAGTGATTTCTTGAAGTGTAAATATATGAAACCTACACATTTCCAGAAATAGGAGTTTCCTTGTACTGGAATGCAGAAATTTGTTTTCTGGTATTGTTGCTGTTGTTGAGAATATTTAGATGTTTGTTTCTAACTTCTTAAGAGAAATATCTTCAAAATTTAACTATAAATCAAATCTAGTATCTCATATGTCACGTCTTTTTTTTTAACTTTTTAATTTTATTTATTTATTCGTCAGAGAGAGAGAGCACAAGCAGGAGGAGTGGCAGGCAGAGGGAGAAGCAGACTCTCCGCTGAGCAAGGAGCACGATGTGGGACTTGATCCCAGAACCCTGGGATCATGACCCGAGCCAAAGGCAGACACTTAACTGACAGAGCCACCCAGGCATCCCTCACCTTTTAATGAAGTGTACTACAATGAAACATACAGATTGAATAAATACATATTTAAATTTAAAAATAACAGATAATAATCTCAGAGAGCAGATGGTAAGATTATGAGAAGATTCCCTGAGGGGCACCTGGGTGGCTCAGTTGGTTAAGTGCCAGATTCTTGATTTCATCTCAGGTCATGATTTTGGAGTCCTGAGATTGACCCCCATGTAGGACTCCATGCTGGGTGTCTGCACCCACCCACCAATTAAAAAAAAACAAAAAGAGTCCTTCAGATCCAATAGTGAATGCTTTCACTCACATGGTGGGGAGAGTGGGTAGGATAAGGATACACATTGCTATCTCTTAATGATACTGAGCAGCAAGAATTGAATCAACCTGCCAGAATAGTGCTACAGTCTTCTCAGGGTAGAAGGGTAAGACCTATTATGATAGTAGTCTGCAAGTCCTATATTCTCATCTGAAAGGCAGTATGACTGTGGCTGCTGAGTGGAGTGGTGTTTAATAATAAATAAATGGTATCAGCAACAAAGACCTCTATAATGTAGAACATTGGGTGAGTCAAAAACACTGGAAATTGATTTGCTGAAGCCAGTAATGTGATGCTGGAAACCAAAAATGAATTTAAAACCTTGCTTACCATTACAACTGATTTGTCTTTTCACACATCTGCTTATCTTTGTTTTCTTTTTGGTTTGTTTATTTATTTTCAGATCCCACATTAAATATAAACTCCATAAAAAAGTAAAAGATAAAAATATTAGATAAATCCTTGGGAAAAAAAGGGGAAGAATTCAGATTGATTCCTATATTCTAGCTCTTTTTTATACATTATCTCATAGCATACTATACATAAAAATACAAACTTCTATTTTAAATATAACTTACACTTACCTTGCTTCCACTTATTTGAAATCTGGATTTGAGTTTGAGTTGTTATCTTTCCAATTATAAAAAAAAAAATATATATATATATATATATATATAAATAAAATATATATATATATATATTTTTTTTTTTTAACCACATTATACTGTCCATTTCATTATCACCTGAACTGGGGTAGGGATGAGGAGATTTAAAATTCATTATGTTAAGATAATGTAAATGTTGATTTATTAGAAATGCAAAAGTAACAGTAGGTAATAAAAATTATAATAATTATTTTTGAGCAAAATAGAAAATTGTTGCTAAGAGGATCATAACTCTTTCCCTTACTTTTTCCTTCACTTACAGAGGTATTTTAAATTAGAATACTCATATAGAAGTTGTAATGTATTTGAAATAAAAAAAGGCAGGATAGTATTTACTTCTTTTAAGCAAATTGCTGAATTATTTTTTAATTTTCTCTGGCTTTTGTTACAATTCCTATCAATAGTGCAGCAGGCATGTTTTCATGTAGAGAATAATTTTTTAGCACTTCCTCCTCTATAGAACAAAGTTATTTTTAGTTATAATCATACAATGAAATGAACCATAATGGGCAGAAAAGAAGCACAATGAAACTTCTTATATTTTTCTTATATATAATCATGTCAATAATAAAATAAATATTACTATATAATAAGGAAAATGAATAGATTAATATTTTAATACCATAGTTCTATTTTTCCCAAAAAAAGAAAATTATACTTAAATTTTGGTCTACCATAGTATGAGTATTAACATTCAACATTTAACGTTTCTGTTTAAGAGCCTTAATTTCTGCCAGATTTTGTCAAGGACTTTGTCAAATGGAAAGCTTTTGCATATTCTTTTCAATAATCATTTTAACCAGATTTGGCAACTGTTTTAATACATAATTGAGAATATTTTTATGAATTTGAATTTCAAAATTTTTTTCATAATGGAACAGTTATACAAATAGTTAGAAAAGTCTTAAATATAAGGATAATTTTGAAAAAGAATTTCTCAACAAATTCCAGGGAATTTCACACAAACATTTCAAATGGTGTAGATAATGAGGGAATTGAAGCAATTCAAGTTCTAGTTCCATACAACCATTAGGCTATCTTTGTTTATTCCAAATCTCATGTCTAAGCGTAAGAACATGGAGTATGACAGAGGCCTGAAAACAGAAAATCTGCCCCCCAAAAAGCTCAAGCATTTTTGGAACATTATGAACTTCCCCTGAGTGTGATAGTTGACAGTATCACTAGGATTTTTCAAATTAACTTCCTCATAGGATATAATATTTCTTCAATATTGTAATAAAATATACTAAAGCTTAAAACACGAAGCTTAAAAATACACTATTAAAATTCAACTATAACTCAACAGCCATTTAGCCGTTATACAAAGAGGAGGAATAGGGTACCTCTGATTGTTTAGAATCATGTAAATAATAAAAACCAAATTGATGTTTAGTTAGTTTTATTGTTTTTCAGATTTCAAGAGACCAGTTCCCGTAGCACAGCCTGTTTCAGACACATTATTGGATCTTACGGAACTCATAGTGTGATGGAGTTTGATGTCACTCTAACATTCAAGAAAAATTAAAATAATAAGAAAAATTAGAATTCAGTAAGAACTTCAAGGAGTCTGATTAAGGAAATTCAAACAAATGTTTTTACATTTTATATTGGAGACTAAGAATTTCCAAAATATATAAGAAAACTTTAGATACATGAAAATAATTTGTGATATAAAAATCGATTAAACATAGCAGTACAACTTTTTCTTACCACTTCTTTTCTCAATTTCAAGCTGATTTAGATGGCTAATGATAAAAATTGAATTCATTTTTAAAACTTAAGTTTACTTTGAATGACTGCCATTTTTTCCCGATAGACTAATAGCTAATAGCTGCCATTATTTGTCTAAACTTAAGAGCCAAGACAACTCATGTAGTTGGAATTTCTTGACACAATGCAATCTAGACCATTTAAAGTTGGTTTTGAAAAAGTAAGCAAAGTGGAACATCCTCTGATTGCAAAGGTTGCTAAATTAATTCCAAGTACTTTCTTTAAGCCAGATAGATTAAAGGAACATTGTCCCAGTGAAGCAGCTGATAAAGACTTAGTTTATTTCATTCTGAGTCAAAAAACATGGCCTTTATAAGCACTATTATCAATGAATTTGAAATGACTCCAAAGTTCAAACATCAGTGAAGCATCACATCGTATGTTCAAATCAGATGACCGTTTGGCTAGGCAAATGCCATTTATATTTCAGAAGACATCCATGTTATAATCAAAAATGAATTAGCAGACATAGAAACTTCAAGCACCATTTGTCATCTGGAACTCATGTGCATTAATATGCCTCATATCTGTGACTCTGAGAAGAGCCAAGTCAACTCCAAAATTACCATAACATTCAAAACTAAACAGTAATGCATTTTAAAGTGAATGTATTGAAAATTGAATGCCAACTGAAAATAAATGATGATACCATTTAAAATTACATTGCAAAAGGCTTTTTCCTTGTCCTTTACCCTATTGTCATCCTCAGTTAGCACAGCTGTCACATTTCCACCACTCATATCCTATTACAAAAATGGTTTAGAATATAAAATGAAACAAAACACACACCTAATTCTACTTAAGTGAACACTTGATAAATAAACTTGGTTTCTTAAGAAGGAAAAACTCAATGTTATTCTATTAGTTGACTTGAATCTTCTACACAGGATTCCTTTGGTAGCCTATCTGGGTTTTATTTTTTATCATTATTCCTTCCAATGTACAATACCTCCTGAGTATATTTGCACTTCAACAAAAGAGGCAGAGGAAGACTAGCCGTTAATGTTTTATAATGTTTAGTATACCAAGAGGGAACATGCATTTTGTGGTAAAAATGAAGTTATGAAGTACTTATTTTTTTTATCCTTTTTAATAAGCCTAAAAAATGAACACATAAAAGTGAATTATATTTTAAGCCTAAAAGAAATACAAATCAAACAAAAGACAGCTTCGATGTGTTTTCCCAATAGATTATTCTCTCTTTGTATACAGGGGTGTGTGTGTGTGCGTGTGTGTGTGTGTGTGTGTGTGTGTGTGTGTGTGTATGTATATGCTATTACACAGAAAACACTGCGAGAATACATGAATCATTCTAATTATGCCAGGAGGAAAATTATAAAAGCAAAAACATAAAATCCTAAACATCAAATATCATTAACTAAAACTAATTTACAGAATTCCACAATTTTTTATGAACTAAAGGGATAATACTGAAACTTCCAGAGACAGTAATCAGCAATCCCATCTCAAAACATTTTATTATCATGCTTTGGTCATGGTGCTGAATAAATAGTTACTTAATATGCATACATATATAATTACATATATATTAATAGAATACAATTATTTATATCTAATACATATAATATGTTTGTATGTATTCTAATCAACACATTTAATGCATTTAATACATATATAACTATATGTATTATATATACATACCTATGTAAATACATATAATGTAGTTGTATTATGTGTTCCTCGAGGGCAATAGTCATACTGATTTCATTTTTTTTTAAAGCTTTTATTTATTTATTTGAGAGAGAGAGATCACAAGTAGGCAGAGAGGCAGGCAGAGAGAGAGGGGGAAGCAGGCTCCCTGCTGAGCAAAGAGCCTGATGCGGGACTTGATCCCAGGACCCTGGGATCATGACCTGAGCTGAAGGCAGAGGCTTTAACCCACTGAGCCACCCAGGCACCCCGCTGTGCTTCATTTTATTTCCCCTCTAAAGTAAGCATACTTCCTGAAATAGTGCATATACTCAACATCTGTTTATTGCATGACTGAAATTTTCCAGATGAATTAATCCCAGACTATAAGAGATGGCTCTTAAATCATAATAGCTACCATTTAGAGAACACTCTCTCCGTGTCAGGCACTGTACTAGGTATTGTACGTATATGATTTTCCATTCTCAAGCAACCTGTCATCAAAGCATCATTATTTATAACAATAGCTACAATTATATTTGGAAGATTGGGTTAGGATTTTATATATCTAATTTAATCGTCATAATGACATTATGAACTTAATTTGGGTTATCCATATTTTAGGATAACGAAACAAGCATTCAGAGAGTTTTAGCATCTTTCTCAGAATCAGATAGGTGCTGTTAGCTCAAACAGAATCCCAGCTAAAAAAACAAACAGAATCCCAGTTTAGTTTGAAATTATGATTAGAGTCTGTGTCCTTTCTGTTATACAGTGCTACATCTCTTATGATTATATAGGTAATACACAAGGCAGAATAAGGTGCCATTTGTACCCAGAGTGAGATTTACACTGATTTACATATATGCATGTGCATGTGTGTGTGTGTGTGCGTGTGTGTACAGTGAATGAGATTAACCACTTCTTAAAGTAAGAGATTATCAGTAAGTGCATGACCGAGGAACTGGCAGTACCCAAGTCCAGTCAAAATGTCTAAGTTGTAGTCTCAGTTTACAGGTACCTAAAATGGAAATCTAAAGCAAACAAAGCAAAACAAAAACCATATAGTATACCACGTTTCAAGAAAAGCAGGCAAAAAAACAAACAAAACACAGTAATCTGCCCAAAATAGAAAAATTTAAAGTCTCAAGTTATAAAAATATGTATAAAGGAAAAGTAACCCAGTCTGGCTATCTTGAATATCTGATTATAGTGTAAGCCAGTTAAAAAAGTACAGACTTTTGAGTCAGCTAAAACTGATTGGTGTCTAAACTCTGCCACTACTTGGTGAACTTGGTCGGTTATTGAATATGTATAAGACTCGAATTCCTCATCTCTAAAATGCAGAGAATAATACACACCTTCCAGGGCTGCCCTGAAGATTGAATGTGATTGTTCAAAACACCAACGCTTTACGTTGTTTTAAAAGAGAAGAATAATGGAAAAGAATCTCTCTTCAACCTCCCACTGGAAAGAAAAATATCAAATCTGCAAAAAATGAAAGTTCTTGACTCTCAGAAGTATTACTACTGTGAAATCATTGTGTGACAGTATAAAAAATAGCAAAATTTTCATCAAGAAAGAAAAAAATAGTTTTCTCAAACGAGCAGTAGTGGAGTTAGTTTATTTTTTTAATCTAAATGAGTTTCTGTGGGGGTATGATTATGGAGATGTTAGCTAGCATATGGTAGTCATCATTTTATAATATATAAGTGTATCCAATCAACATGTTATGCATTTAAACTTACACAATGTAATATGTTAATACATCTCAATAAGGCTGAAAAAAAATTTTTTAATTACTAGACTTTTAATGAGGTAGGTACAAACTTTCCAGAATTTCTATTGATAACTGTCAGTGTAGGTGGTTCAAAATATAGCATTTGTGAATATAATGGCATTATAAATTTGGTAAAGGACTAATTTCAAAGGTTGTATTATACTGATAAAAATTAAAATTTAACAAATGGTTTTCATGAGGCTCACATTATCATTTGACAAAAATGTAGCTGATATGTCGCATATTTTCATTAATTCTAACAACTTGAACAAAGTAATTTTTAAACAGTTGTATCTATTGCAAACATTGCAAACATTAATCATTTATTTATTGATTTAGTTGATATTTATGACCTGCATACTATAATTCATTTATATATATACACATATATATATACACACACGTATACTTATACACAATTTGATTTTTCAATTAGCTACATTGATCCATATCTCAGATGACAAGGATGTTTGGAGTCTTTTGCAAGTCTATGAATAAAGGAACAGATGCTGTCCAAGTATGATGTCATGTCCTTCCACTTGTATTTTAAGGAGTAAAATTATGCGTTTATGACCACAGCAAAAAAATTTGAGATGAGTTCATTTTTTTCAATCAATGATGCCACTTGCATATAGCAACCGTATTTGTTTCAAGTTGCTTTTTTTTTTACACAATTAGTGACATTATTATTTATGATCAGACATTTTACACTTCAGAGTGCATGACATGTCTAAGAGTAATAGGGTTCCTGCTTTGAGGGGATTCTAATTCATCATCCCTTAATTGCCTGCTTGGAGCAAAGTCAAACCAATTCCCTTCTTGCCAGACCAAAGTAGCATTCCTTTTGGCCTTGAACACTTGACTCTCACTTCTCTTTATAACAAAACTCATGTCAGTTTGAAAACACCAAAAAAGATGGTAAGGGTATAAAATATGTTGAAATGATTCTTATTCATGTCATTGTTACTACCCCGTTTTCAGGGTTACAAGGCTTACGAAATAAGACTTCATTATATCATCAGACATCTTAAAGTCTTGCCTGCAGTACTCAGATTAGGATTGATTTGGGCCTAAAATCACCTTAACTAATGAAAAGTAGAATTCGAACTTAAAAAATAATTGTTTTAAAGATTTTATTTATTTGACAGAGACAGAAAGCACAACAATGGGGAGCAACAGAGGGAAAGGGAGAAGCAGACTCCCCACTGAGCAAAGAGCCAGATGTGGGACTTGATCGCAGGACCCTGGGATTATAACCTTAGCTGAAGGCAGATGGTTAACAGACTGAGCCATCCAGGTGCCCCTAAAAAGAATTTTTCTATGATGAAATTTTGTAAGTTCCAACTCAGCCTTCACTGTAGGCATTGATCCAGTATCTTTGATAATTTTTTTACCTCAAAAGAAGATGTAACTTTTTTATTTGTTTGCTTTTTGTTTATGGAGTGACTGAAAGGGTATTTTGGTAGTTTTGAAACATTTCAGTTTTTACCAAAAATCTTAAATTGAGGAGAGCTTGAGGAATAAAAGAATTAAAGATGTTTTTTCTAGAAAAAATATAAAAGAAGTTCAACAAATTGTTTCCATGTTTATCTTCAGCGAAATTGATTTCTTTTAACAATTGCCTTCTGTTCTCTCTGTCAGTTTCTTCCCCCTCCTGTGTCTACCTTCCTGCTGAAGAAGCAAGGATCTTCATCAAATCTCCAAGGTTCACAGAAGCCCCCAAACTTATGTCAGTTAGGTCAGTATTTCTAAGTTTAGAAGGACCTCTCCCCTCAGTGCTACAAATATGCTTTGACAAAACATCTCCTTTTTTTTTTTTATTCTATATCCCAAGACTCTTTTCTCCACTTTTTGCCTCATTGGAAGGCATAAATTAAGCTTACCCAGATTACACTATTTTGGTACCACATCTGGATTATTACATCACACAAGGAATAAGCCATGCACAAAAGTAATTCATTTATTAATGATTGATGAACTATTATATATTTCTAATATTGTCTTATATGGGATGGCCACCTGATATCCCTAAAATCCTATGACATAATCACTTGACCTGCCTATACACACCTGTTTACTTATTTTGAGTTTCATTCCACAAGACTTGGTATATTGTTGCTCCAATATTGCATGGCAATATAACAACTAATGCAAAAAAGGGAGCATTTAAAATGTCAGGAGCCTGCACCAAAAGGCCAGATTGCCTGCTCATGGAGTCTGGCTGTATTCACTGACCCTCTTCACTAGAGTAAGGATGGCTCATTAAAACAGAGGTCAGCAAACCGAACAACAGCCTCTGGGCCAAAAATGGAGTGGGGCCTATTTTTGTATAACCCATGAGATAAGAATAATTTCCGTACTTAGAAAGGGGAATAAAAAAAGAAAAAAAATATATGTAAAACAGATTTTTAGCAGCTAGAAAGACTAAAATATTTACTTCCCAGCCTTTTTTTTTATAGAAGTTTGCCTACTTTTGTCTTAAAAAAAATGACAGTTTCCCAAACTGAAGACAATAGAAGGAATACCATCATCATACCAAAACACATGAGCTCTTTAACTATACAAGAGACAGAGCATATGACTTGCAGCATTCAATATTCATTGCAGAGTGTAGGCTAAGTTTCATTTAGCCAGGAAAAAATCTTCCTTCTTGATGTTATAAAACCAACAAAACTAATCTAATTATAAACAAATAAACAGACATGCACAAAAACCACTAACAGAAGCATATTATCTTTTTTGATACTTAATTATAAAATACATTGATTAGAATGTCTTCCTGATACTCATTGATTAAAAAAACCACTGGGGCTGAACATTCTTTATGTTCACCAAAGCTTACTTCATGCCAAATTGATATGATGAATCATATGTTTATTACTCCTAAATAAATCAATGCATGTTTTAAATATGCTTGCAAAGTTTGCCTAATGATCAGTCTCTTGCTAGTAGGAACAATTTTATTGATACACCATGCAAGTTTATATATATATATATATATATTTTTTTTTTATAAGATTTTATTTACTTGACAGAGAGAAACACAGTGAGAGAGGGAACACAAGCAGAGGGAATGGTAGTGGGGAGAAGCAGGCTTCCTGCCAAGCAGGGAGCCCAATGCGGGGTTTGATCCCAGGACCCCAGGATCATGACCTGAGCTGAAGGCAGAAGCTTTAACCCACTGAGGCACCCAGGCACCCCCGCAAGTTTATATTTTAATATACAGGTAGGTTATCTGTAGTAGCAGAATGTCAAGATAATGCTGCTAGTAGTCCTGCAAAAAAAAGGTGCAAATTGTAGTAAATCAGTGAGATTGATAAAGTCATGTTTAAGTAAAATAAAATTCAAAGATTAATTAGAATACTGCATTGATACAGTAGCCCAGTAGTTTAAAAAGTATTATCCATTTAAAAAATTGTTATATATTTAAATATAAAATAATGTTTCTGGGGTACCTGGGTGGCTCAGTGAGGTAAAGCCTCTGCCTTCAGCTCAGGTAGTGATCTCTGGGTCCTGGGATCGAGCCCCACATCGGGCTCTCTGCTCAGCTTCCCCCCCTCTCTCTGCCTGCCTCTCTGCCTGCTTGTAATCTCTCTCTCTCTGTCAAATAAACAAATAAAATCTTTAAAATAAAATAAATAAAATAATGTTTCTAACTCATGACTAATAAAACACATATCATGTTGTTATTTTGGGGTAGTTAATGATCTACTCTTAGTTAATGATCTAACTCTTGGAAGGGTGATGCAGGAAATGCATCTGTAATAGATGGTTAGGGCTGCTGGTCCACAGACAAGATGCAAGAACATTGAGTCTCATTGTTTGGACCTTTTTAGGCAGCATCCTCCGTCACATGCCTATTGGTATCAATTTTACTAATACCTAAGTGCCAGCGTGTTCCAGGATAGTCCACATTTCTTCACATACCACAATCTTGGTTCATCATCAGAACTGTAGAACTATTCATGAAAGAGGTTATGGAGATCAGGAACTGACATTCTTTTCTCTCTCAAAGTTCAGGTGGTATTTTCTACTTTGTGGACCATACTGCCTTTATCACTACTACTCAGCTTGACTGCATGCAGACTAATGGATATTGCTGAGTTACAATGAAGCTTTATTTACAAAGACAAGAGGCAGGCTGGATTTGACCTTAAGGCTGCAACATGCGAAATCCTGATATGGATCATAGAGCTGGATCTAATTCCAAAGTTTAAAACTGTAGACACAGAGAAACCACTTTAGATTGATACTCTTATTTTCTCAGTTATCAAATGAAAGTAAATTACCTCCCTAAAGTCCCTGCATACACATGTAATTTTTAATTCATGAAATTACATTCACTCCCATTTGTTCCTTACTTCGGCAAAATGAATTAGTACCATCCATTTGGGAATCTGAGACAAAAGAAAAGATATAAAGATTCTGAGCATCAACTGGAACAAAAGAATAATGAACTTTTTAAAAAAAAATGTTTTCCTTTATGGGAAAAGAGGTACTGTTACGTTCATTGTTCACAGAGAAAGGGAATTGGCCAAAGAGATTTATAGAAATAAAAGATGGGTTAACAGCAAGTGCTGTGTGAAGGGAAAGTCAATCCAGTAATACTGTTGACAAAGGTTAACCACAAAGGAAACCTCACATCTGTGTTCAATATGAGGGCAATTAGAAGGGAAACCACAATACATCTCTTTCCCTAAGGATATGATCAGATTTAATTGACAAGATGTGCTTTAAATAGGAAACTTCTACTCATAAGAACTTTTTTGTAGTAACATGTCTTATTACATGGACTAATAGTCCCAACAGGCAGGAAGAACCCACATGCGAGACTTAGCCTACACTCTGAAATGAATATTGTATACTGCAAGTCATATGCTCTGTCTCTCTTGCCTTCCTGATGAATAGTATCTCTTAAAGAGGTATTCTTTTCATCTTTTTTTGAAAGAGAAAAAACATATCTTAAAGATAAACTGTGATTGGTCAACTTACTTATTTTGCCTTCCCCAGCAGATATTCACAACTCATATTAAAAATGCATTTGGGGCACCTGGGTGGCTCAGTCAGTTAAGCATCAGACTCTTAATTTCAGCTCAATCGTGATTTCAGGCTCCTGGGATCGGAGACCCACCTTGGGCTCCATTCTTAGTGGGGAGTATGTTTCTCCCTCTGCGCCTCCCCCTGTTCATGATCTCTCTCTCTTCCTCTCTCAAAGAAATAAAATCTTTTAAAAATAAGCATTTAATAATATAAAATCAGGTGGTCCCAGTAAATGATCCTATTTTTTTTTTTAAATATGGAACGCTTCACAAATTTGCGTGTCATCCTTGCGCAGGGGCCATGCTAATCTTCTCTGTATCGTTCCAATTTTAGTATATGTGCTGCCGAAGCGAGCACAAATGATCCTATTCTTTATTCTAATTCAATTCTTTATGTCATTGTTATTTATCAATGTTTTCTCTGAAACTACTTCTCCTTATATTTGTATTTCTTTGTGTGTTTATAGGAAGCATTTTTTTATAGTGAGGTGATTAAAAACTCTATTGATACCAAATCTATAATTCTCTGGTTGTGTGATCTTGAATAAATATAATTCCTTTTATGAAAAATGGGAATAGTTGGTTTTCTATTCTATTCTAGACTCTATTCTAAAGTCTCTTGCTTTAGAGAGAGAATGGTGGTAACTACTGAATTAAATAGATAATTACTAAAGAAGTTCATATTGTGTCCCTATCACCTCATGCTTGGTGACAGCAACTGTCATCTAACTGATTTTGATGCCACTCTTGCTTCTCATTCAGTCTACTATCTGAGCAGCAAAGAAACTAATCTTTTACATGTAGATCAAAGTATAGCATTCCTCTGCTCAGCACAAAAGCTCAAATGGCTTGAGATCATATTTAAAATAAAATCCAAGAAATTTTATTCATGACCCTACCACTTCTCCAATTTTTTTGCCACTGAACCGCTTCTTCATTCTATTAAAGCCACAGTGGTTTTCTTGTTTTGCTAAAGTACAACAAACTTTTGTCCAGGTTATGACATTTGTTCTGCCCTTAGTCATTAATCTGATCATCTCTATTCCTTCCAAGTCTCTGCTCAAATGTCATTTTATTATGGAGTCTAATATCCTGCCTCAAATAACTCAACCCCTGTGCATATTTTGGTCCCTTTCTCTTCTCTTCAGTGTCCCCACAATTACGTCCCATTGGTATGCCTTCCTACCCCTTCTAGTCTCAATGAACTTCTTTGAATTATCTTTATTTTTTTTCAAGTTTTTATTTAAATTTCGGTGAACAGTGTAATATGTTTCAAGTGTAGAATTTAGTGATTCATCACTTACATACAACATCCAGTGCTCAATACAAGTGGCCTCCTTAATACTTATCACCCATCTAGCCCATTCCCCTGCCCATCTCCTGTCCAGCAACCCTTATTGTTTCTCTAGTTAAGAGTCTGTTTTATGGTTAGCATTGCTTTTTGTCTCCCTATGTTCATCTGTTTTGTTTCTTAAATTCCACATGAGTGAAATCATATGGTATTTGTCTTTCTCTGGCTGAGCTGTTTCACTTAGTGGGATACTTTTGAGTTCCATCCATGTCTTGCAAATGGAAACATTTCATTGTTTTTGTGGCTGATATTTATGGATATTTAGGCTGTTTCCATAATTTGGCTATTGTTGATAGTGCTACTATCAACATGTATGTATCCCTTCAAATCAGTATTTTATATCCTTTGGGTAAATATTTAGTAGTGCAATTGCTGGGTTTTAGGGTGTCTATTTTTAGCTTTTTGAGGAAAACACTTTAAGCTGTTTACCAGAGTGGCTGCACCAATTTGCATTCCCATGAATGGTGTAAAACATTCCTCTTTCTCTGCATCCTTGCCAACACCTGTTGTTTCCAATGTTGTTAATTTTGACCATTCTGGCAAGTGTTAAGTGATATCTCATTGCAGATTTGACTTGTATGCTCCTGATAATGAGTGATGTTGAGCACCATTTCATGTGTCTGCTAGTCATCTGTGTATCTTCTTTGGGAAAATGTTCACGTCTTCTGCACATTTTTTAACTGGATTATTTGTTTTTTGGGGGATGCTGAGTTTGATAAGTTCTTTATAGATTTTGCATACCCTTTATTAGATACATCATTGCAAATATCTTCTCCCATTCTAAAGGTTGCCTTTTAGTTTTGTGGATTGTTTCCTTCCCTGTGCAGAAGCTTTTTATCTTGATGAAGTCCCAATAGTTCATTTTTGCTTTTGTTTCCCTAGCCTCAGGAGATATATCGAGTAAGAAGTTGCCACAACCCATGTCAAAGAGCCCATGCCTATGTTCTCCTCTAGGATTTTGATGGTTTCCTGTCTCATATTTAGTTAGATCTTTTATCCATTTCAAATTTATTTTTGTGTATGCTGTAAGAAAGTGGTCCAGTTTCATTCTTTTGCAAGTCATTGTTCAGTTTTCTCAACACCATTTATTGAAGAGACTGTTAACCCCGTCCATTGGATCTTCTTTCCTACTTTGTTGATATGAGTTATGGGTTCATTTCTGGGTTTTGGGTTATGGGTTATGGGTTCATTTCTGGGTTTTCTGTTCTGTTTCATTGATTTGTATGTCTGTTTTTGTGCCAGTAACATACTGTCTTGATGATTACAGCTTCATCATATAACTTGAAGTCTGGAATTGCGATGCCTCCAGCTTTGTTTTTTTCTTTTTCAAGATTACTTTGGCTATTTGGGGTCTTTTGTGGTTCTATACAAACTTTAGATTGCTTGTTTGAGCTCTGTGAAAAATAATGTTTTGTATTTTGATAGGAATTGCATAAAATGTATAGATTGCTTTAGGTGGGATAGACACATTTATAGTATTCTTTCAATCCATGGGCATGGAATGTTTTTCCATTTCTATGTGTCATCCTGTAGTTCTTTCATGAGTGTTTTATTGTTTTCAGAGTACAGTCTTTTATCTCATTGGTTAGGTTTATTCCTAAGTATCTTATGGTTTTTTATACCTAAAGATACCTGTAGATTGAAAGTAAGGGGATAGAGAAATATTTATCATGCAAATGTATGTGAAAAGAAAGCTACAGTAGCAATACTTATATCAGATAAACTGAATTTTAAACCAAAGACTATGACAAGAGATGAAGAAGAGCACTATATCATAATGAAGGGAATTATCTAAGAAGAAGATCTAACAATTATAAATATTTAGCCTCCCAACTTGGGAGCACTTAAATATATAAAACAATTAATAACAAATACAAAGGAACTCATTGATAATAATAAAATAGCAGTATGAGATTTTAACACCTCATTTACATAAATAGAAAGATCATCTAAGCAGAAAATCAACAAGGAAGTAATGGCTTTGAATGACACACTGGACCAGATGGACCTAATAGACATATTCAGAACATTTCATCCTAAAGTAGTAGAGTACACATTCTTTTCAAGTGCACATGGGATGTTTTCCAGAATAGGTCATGAATCAGGCCTCAAAATAATAGGTCATGAATCAAGCCTCGGGGAGCCTGGGTAGTTCAGTGGGTTAGAGCCTCTGCCTTTGGCTCAGGTCCTGAGATCGAGCCCCGCATCAGGCTCTCTGCTCAGCAGGGAGCCTTCTTCCCCCTCTCTCTCTGCCTGCCCCTCTTCCTACTTGTAATCTCTCGCTCTCTGCCAAATAAATAAATAAAATCTTAAAAAAAATATAAGTCATGAATCAAGCCTCAATAAGTACAAAAAGATTGAAATCATATCATGCATATTTTCTGACCATAATGCCATGAAGCTTGAAGTCAACCACAAGAAAAGATTTAGAAAGACCACAAGTACATGGAAGTTAAAAAAACATGCTACTGAAAAATGAATGAGTCAACCAGGAAATTCCAGAAGAAATAAAAAAACATAAAATACATGGAAACAGATGAGAGTGAAAGCATGATGGTCCAAAAGTGATGGACCAAAAGTGGTCTTAAGAGGGAAGTAGAGAAAAATCTCAAATAAACAACTAAACCTTATACCTAAGGGAGCTAGAAAAAGAACAACAAATGAAGCCTAAAGCCAGCAGAAGAAGGGAAATAATAAAGATTATACCAGAAAAAAATGATATAGAAACAAACAAACAAATCAGTAGAACAGGTCAATGAAACCAGGAGTTGTTCCTTTGAAAGAATTAATAAACTGACAAATCCCTAGCCAGATTTATAAAAAAAGAAAAAGGAACCAAATAAGTAAAAATGAGAGAGGAGAAATAACAGCCAATAACACAAAATTACAAATTATAAGAGAATATTATGAAAAATTATACACCTACAAACTAGACAATCTGGAAGAAATGGATACATTCCTACAAACTTATAAACTATGAAAACTGAAACAGGAAGAAATAGAAAACATGAATAGACTGATAACCAGCAAAGAAATTGAATTGCTAATCAAAAATTTTCCAACAAACAGAAGGGCAGTGCCAGATGACCTCCCAGGGAAATTAGAAGCATTATTACCTATTCTTCTCAAACTACTTCAAAAAATAGAAATAGAAAGAAAACTTCCACATCCATTCTATGAGGCCAGCATACCTTGATTCCAAGACTAGACAAAGATTCCACTAAAAAAGAGAGCTACAGGCCAATCCGATGAACATGGATGCAGAAATTCTCAACAAGATACTAGTGAATTGGATCCAACAGTACATTAAAAGAATTGTTCATCACAATCAAGTGGGATTTGTAATACACCACATTAATAATAGAAAGGGCAAGAACCATATAATCCTCTCAAAAGATACAGGCAAAGCATTTGACAAAGTACAACATCCATTCATGATAAAAATCCTCAACAAAATAGTGGTGGAGGGAACATACCTCAATATCATAAAGGCCATACATGAAAAACCCACAGATAATATCATCCTTAACGTGGAAAAATTGAGAAATTTCCCTCTACAGTCCGAACACAGTAGAGGTGTCCACTCCCACCACTGTTATTTAACATAGTACTGGAAGTCCTAGCCTCAGCAATCAGACAACAAAAAAGAAATAAAAGCATCCAAATCAGGGGTGCTTGGGTGGCTCAGTCATTAAGCATCTTCCTTCAGCTCAGGTCACCATCCCAGGGTTCTGAGATTGAGTCCTGCATTGGGCTCCCTGCTCAGCAGGTTGTCTGCTTCCCCCTCTCCCACTCTCCCGCTTAAGTTCCCTCTTCACTGCATCTCTTTCTGTCAAATAAATAAAATCTTAAAAAAAAAAAAGCATCCAAATAAGCAAGGAAGAAGTCAAACTTTGACTATTTGCAGATGGCATGATATTCTATATAGAAAACACAAAAGACTCCACCAAAAAATTTCTAGAACTGAGATATGATTTCACTATAAGTCACAGGATAAAAAATCAATGTACAGAAATTAGTTGCAGCAGAAAGAGAAATCAAGGAATCCATCCCATTTATAATTTCACCAATTACCTTCATACTTGCTTTCAATCATAGAGTAACAAGAAGCCAATCTTAATTTTAATAAGTAAATATAGATATTCAAGAAATACATTTTTTAAAGATTTTATTTATTTATGTGAGAGACAGAGCTCAAGAGCATGAGTGGTGGGTCGGGGCAGAGGGAGAGGGAGAAGTAGACTCCCCACTGAGCAGAGAGCCAGACAGGGGGCTGGATCCCAGGACCCCGGGATCATGACCTGAGCCAAAGGTGGATGCTTAACTGGCTGAGTTACCCAGGTGCCCCTCAAGAAATATTTTTGAAAAGAAATTATTTTCCTCATGAATTATATCAATGCCTTTTGTCAAAGGCAATTTGACTATGGATGTGTGGTTTGATTTTTTTGGACATTTATTCTATTCCTGATGTATTTGCCTATCCTATACCAACACCATGCTTTCTTGATTTCTGTTCCTTTTTACCAGGAATTGGCAATTTGTTTCTGTAAAAGCCAGATAATAAATATTTTATCCTTTAGGGCCCACACTACATATTCTTCTTTATTTTTACATCCCTTTGAAATGTGAAAATCGTTTTAGCTTTTAGACCCTCCAAAAAGAAACCACAGTAGGAATTGGCCCACAGTCTGTTGATTTCCAGTTGTAGATATTCAATTATTACACTAATAATTAAATCAAGTAACATAAATTTTATTTTTTCTCTCAAAACGTGTTCGATATTTCAACTTTGTATCTAAAATTTGGTATCATATTATCAATACTTATTAAAAATGGGATTTTGATTGTAATTACATTGAATTTACAGATTAATTGGAGAATAATATCTTTATTGTCCTAAAATCATATACTTGAATGGCTATTCCAATTAATTTCATGACTGAAAATGATCAAATAATTGAATATTCGGCCTACTGAAACAACTTACTGAGAGAATTTGCTCACTTGGTAATGCCACCGTCTTATTCTAACATGTGTGTTCTTTTGGTTGTTTGTTTTGTGTGGTGATAAATGCATTATTCCATAACCCTCTGAGATGAAACTCAGGGCTTTTTTCCACTTCTTAACCACCAGTTAGAAAGTGGTAAAGGGTCTAAGATCATTTTTACCTAGAAATTGGAAGAAAGAATGGCTAAACTGTTGTTACGATCCATAGCTTTTCAGACTGGAAAACACCAATCTTCTGTAACAACAAATTCAGGAACTTGGCAGCTAATTATAAACCACAAAAACGACTGGATGGCAGCATAGTCAAATGGTTCACTTTATTTGTCTTAGTGATAAAATACGAATGACTATAAGCTCAGTCTGGACACTGAGATTTATATTAGTCTCAGAGACCACAGTTTAATTGAGAGGCTCCTGAATGACAAGACCTCTATGTTCATGATGTGCAGGCTGCTATAAATGAATGAATGAATGAATGAATGAATGAATGAATGAATGAATGAATAGTAAATAAGTAAACAATCACTCAAGAGTTTTCATGGATTCTCTGAAATCCATGAAATTATTTTTTATTTTTTATTTTTTTATTTTTATTTTTTTGTATTTTATTTTATTATAAAATAAAAATATAAAATAAATATTTTTATTTTATAAAATAAATAATTTATTTATAAAAATATTTATTTTATATTTTTATTTTATTTATTTTCAGCCACTTCTGTGGCTGACCTTTCTATATGTGTCTTTTTATGCTTTCACACTTTCATTTTATGCTCCTTACATTCATGTTATCTTGCTTTTCCCCAAAATACAAATTCAGGTTAGTTTAGTATAATTCTGAAACATTAAAAAAGGAGTTCTTTTGGGCCCCTGGGTGGCTCAGTTGGTTAAGCAACTGCCTTGAGCCCAGGTCATGATCCTGGAGTCCCAGGATCGAGTCCCGCATGGGGCTCCCAGCTCCACGGGGAGTCTGCTTCTCTCTCTGACCTTCACTCCTCTCATGCTCTCACTTTCTGTCTCTCTTTTAAAAAAAAAAAAAAAAAAGAGTTCTTTTAAAATTTTTCCTCAGCTCATTAGTCTACATTAAGCTTCCCAGGACTGCATTTGTCATCTATTAGCCTTATTATTGACCACATTGTTCCTAATTATTTACTGATCCTCTTAATTTAGAATCACAAGGAATCATAGTTTCAAACATTTTCTGATTCAGTTATTGCAAAGATTTGAGAATAACACAGTAGCTAATTGGAAGTTCTCTTCCATTTTGATGCCAAACCTTTCCACTGTTATATTTTTATCTGTTAGAAAATATCTAGGGATGTCTGGGTGATTCAGTTGGTTAGGCATCTGCCTTCGGCTCAGGTCATGATCCCAGGGTCCTAGGATCAAGTCCCGAATCAGGCTCTTTGCTCAGCAGAGAGCCTGCTTCTCCCTCTGCCTGCCACTCCCCCCACTTGTGCTCTCTGTCTTTCTCTCTCTCTCTCCTTCTGTGACAAATAAATAAATACAATCTTTTAAAAAAATAAAAATAAAAAATAAATGGGATGCCTGGGTGGCTTAGTTGGTTAAGCCTCTGACTCTTGATTTTGGCTCAGGTTATGATCTCAGGGTTGTGATATGAAGCCCCACATTGAGCTCTATGCTCAGCACAGAGTTGACTTGAGATTCTCTCAAAAAAACCGTAGAGAACAAAAGTGGGAAAAGAAGACTTCTGTCTCTGTTTCTGGGATTTTCCACAATTCAATATGTCATTCTAGTCTACAGGTTCTGAAATTTGGCAGGTAACTAATACCAACATCACCAATATTGGGCCAAAGTGACATCATGTGCCTTCTGATATGATGTATTCTGAAGAATTGTTTAACTTGATCCTAATCATGAGGAAATATCAGACAAAGCCAAATAGACATTAAAAAACAAACAAAAACATGGTCTGTACTCTTAATAAAATATCAAGAAACACAAAGAAAGGCAGGGAGATTATTCTGGATTAGAGAAGAATACGAGGACATGACAACTAAAGGCAATGCATGTCATGGACCAGGGATGAAAAAAGCTGTAAAGGATGTAATTGGGACAACTTGACAAAATTTGAATATGGACTATGGATTAGGTAATAATATTTTATCGAAGCAATTTTTTTTAAAATTTTGATTATTTAAGAAAATATTCATATTCACAATACACACTAAAACATGTAAGGTAAAAAAAAAAACAAAAACATGTAAGGTAAATGTTTATAACTTGTTCTAAAATAGCCCAGGAAAAGTATGTATTGATAGATCAGTGGATCAATAGGATAGAGAGCAGATGATAAAGACAATGGGGCAAAGTATAAACAAAAAATCAGAGAAAGAAGGATATGGACTCTCTTTGTACTCTTCTTGCAACTTTTCTATAAATTTGAAAATACATCAAAATAAAAAAGTGACAAAAATAAACCTTTATTTGGGGTTCCTGGGTGGCTCAGTCAGTTACATATCCAACTCCTGGTTTCCTCTCAGGTCATAATCTCAGAGTCATAGGACAGAGTCTCCCATTGGGCCCTGTGCTCAGTGTGGAGTCTGCTTGAGATTTCTTCTCTTCCTCAGCCCCCACCCTGTGCTGTCTTTCTCAAATAAATAAATAAAATATTTTTTAAAAAATAAAACTTTTTGGGGTGCCTGGGTGGCTCAGTGGGTTAAAGCCTCTGCCTTCAGCTCAGGTCCTGATCCCCGCATTGGGCTTTCTTCTCGACAGGGAGCCTGCTTCCCCCTCTCTCTCTGCCTGCCTCTCTGCCTACTTGTGATTTCTCTCTCTCTCTCTGTCAAATAAATAAATAAAATCTTTAAAAAATAAATAAACCTTTCTTTGACTGTTTTCCTTAATCCTGTCATATCTCCTGACAGGGTTAATTCTGTTTCGATCATGCCTCCCCAGGGAAAAAAAGAGATCATTGATTTTGTCTCTCCTAAGGTTTGCACTTGGAATTTAGTTCATTTAGACTATTTTCAACTATAACTCTGAATGGTTTAAAAGTGTTTACTGGCTTTCTCCTGTTTGAGTAGAAGTGATGATCTTTTGCAGGCTCCTTTGCCCTAATCTGAAATGGTTAGGTTTCTACACACAGTCTTCTTATAATAACTATTAACTATTAGAATATATGCTAATATATTTCGAACAGATTTATGTCTTTGGGACTTTAACATAAGAAATTTAGACATATGGCCACTCCAATTATTAAAAATGATAATTTTCTTTATGGCTGGCTTTAAAAATATGTTCT
This sequence comes from Procyon lotor, assembly GCA_028646535.1. Classification (NCBI taxonomy): domain Eukaryota; kingdom Metazoa; phylum Chordata; class Mammalia; order Carnivora; family Procyonidae; genus Procyon; species Procyon lotor. Next base: position 54,246,811 of record CM053614.1, on the reverse strand, counting down.
TCTTTATCATCATTAGAAAAAAATTTCCTACTGCTTCACAGTGATCTTGAGATCCATGGTCCTGCATTATATTCCTTACATGGTTATGCAACTTTATTCTATAGTTCCTAGAAAACTAAGAAAAGATTTATAATGATTTTTATCCAAGAGTAAAGTTGTAGTCAAATTGTAAGTTCTAGATTCCTTTTATAAAAAACTACTTCAATAACTCTGAAGCTATTCTATGATCTGATTATGATACTTGGTGTTATGCGCCATTATCTTAGCTTCCTAGATAACCAAGTTTCTTTAAATTTCCTGGAACTGTAGCATTGATATGAATTCCATACAAAAATATTTTAAAAGAAAAAAGCTTTATTTTTTCTTTTATAAAATTACTATAGAATTTATTTGAACACAAAATTCAAATAAACTTTTATAAGTCATTGAAAAATTGAGAAGTTACTATGTACCAGGTACTGCTTGGCTAGGAAAATATATCAGTGAATGAAATACATTTCTTCCCTTTGGACTTTATGCTAACATTCTACTATTCTACTAGGGTGGAGAAAAAAAATAAAAAGTAAATAAAATAAATTAGTCATATGACAAAATAGAATATACTACAGGGAAAATGAAAAAATAAAGCAGATCTAGGGAGGTCAGGGATATTGACATATATGCATTTTTTAATAGGCTTCTCTGGGGAGGCCTGCCTGTGAAGGTGGCACTTGAAGAAGAATTGAATGTAAATGTTTGCTGAGAAGAAAAGAAAAGTCAACTCTAAGACATAACTACTATTAAATTTTTTTCAGTCTTTTTTCTATAGATATTAATATGTTTATGTTTCTTATAACTTGTGATTTATTTGTTACTTAGCCACATGTTTTTTTAAAAAATTGTTAAAACTTGTTAAATAGTGTTCTGGAACAGTGATTCTACAAGAGTTGCAGGGTGCCACTAAATTCCATAGAAGTACCTCACAGGATACAATTTATGGTCAGGAGAAACTACGTAACATCCTTAGGTGCCTTACTCCTTGACTAGAGAATTGAGTAGTTTATTCATTTCATTTGAGGAAAAAAAATGCAAGTAGTAAAGAGGATTGGGAAAAGTATGTTTTCCATAGTCTATGATGCATTTTTATGACTTCTGAATTAGTCCCATATGGTTATGTGCATACACACACACACACACACACACACACACACACACCCTCAATATGATGATGGATAGTTGGAACATGGGCAGGCAGGGACAAAGGGTCCCCATCCTAAAAGGAAACCACCCTTAAAACGATTTTATACCACCTTAGAAGGAACCTTCCACCCTTTCCTATGTGACTGATAGGTGACAAAAACCTGAATGGTTGACAGGCACAGGGAGGGTTAATCAAATTAAAACAGCCAATAAAAACCCCTAGACTTAGAAACTCTGGTGGCAACCCTCTCAGGTTCCCACCCTACTCAGGAACTTTGTACTTTCACTTTGCTATCCCTCAGTAAACATTGCTTTGCTGCCCAACATTTTGTCTAGTCAGCCTCTTCATTCTTTGAAGGTTGTCCCCAAGAACTTGCGGCACCGAAGGAAAAAATCCTGTAACAAGCAGACATCTATGTAACTCTGAATGTTCAAAAATAGAATGGAATTATTTATGTAAATATTATGTATAATTGAAACATATTTGGTCAAATTATCCTATAGCAAGACTATTTATATTTCTACCATCATTACTTAAATGTAGCCATTTATCTGAATACTTCTTTATACAGTATTTTATTTTTAATTGTGAGTCTAGTTGGAAAGGAATACTATGATTGGTATTTTTTAACACTTGATTTTTTTATTAACATATAATGTATTCTTTGCCCCAGGGTATATGTCTGTGAATCGTCAGGCTTACACATTTCACAGCACTTACCATAGCACATACCCTCCCCAATGTCTATAACCCAGCCACCCTATCCCTACTCCCCCCGACCCCAGCCACCCTTAGTTTCTTTTGTGAATTTAGGAGTCTCTTATACTTTGTCTCCTTCCTGATCCTATCTTGCTTCATTTCCCTCCCCAATCCCCCACGAACCTCCACCCTGCCTCTCAAATTCATCATATGAGAGAGATCATATGATAATTGTATTTCTCTGATTGGCTTATTTCTCTTAGCATAATACCCGCTAGTTCCACAAGTGTCGTTGCAAATGGCAAGATATCGTTTCTCTTGATGGCTGCATAGTATTCCATTGTGTGTGTGTGTGTGTGTGTGTGTGTGTGTGTCTATATAACACACACACTATATATATATATACACATATATATGTATACATATATATACCATTGTATATGTACATTGTATATACATATACCATTGTATATATATATATACCATTGTGTATATACATTGTATATATACATATATATGTATACCACTTCATCCATTCATCTGTTGATGGAAATCTAGGTTCTTTCCATAGTTTGACCATTGTGGACATTGCTGCTATCAACACTTGGGTGCACATGCCCCTTCGGATCACTACATTTGTATCTTTAGGGTAAATACCCAGTA
>CM053614.1:54226474-54243769 GCA_028646535.1 Procyon lotor | reverse complement strand
TTTTTCTCCCTTAGCCCATGCTTTGCTTTATATATCTCTTCATCTAGCTTTTGAATCATAACTCTTATCATATCCTTTTTTTAAAATTAATTAATTTATTTGACACAGAGAGAGAGAGATCATAAGTAGGCAGAGAGGCAGGCAGAGAGAGGAGAAAGCAGGCTCCCCACTGATCAGAGAGCCCCATGCGGGGCTTGATCCTAGGACCTTGAGATCATGACCTGAGCTGAAGGCAAAGGCTTTAACCCACTGAGCCACCCAGGCGCCCCAATCATATCCTTTAATAAGCTGGTAACAAAAGTGTTTTTCTGAGTTATGTAAGCAGCTTTAGCAAGTTAATTGAATGTATAGGGGAGGCCATTGTAACCTCTAATCTGTAGCTAGTCAGTTAGAAGCACAGGTAACAGCCTGGGGTTGCAACTAGTTTCTGAAGTGAGGGATGGAGGGCAGTCCTATAGGACTGAACCCTTAACAGGTGAATTTCTTTTTTTTTAAGATTTTATTTATTTATTTATTTGAGAGAGAGAGTGTGTATGTATGCACAAGCAAGGGGAGGGGCAGAAGGGCAGGGAGAAGCAGGCTCCCTGTTGAGCAGAGAAGCCTGATATGGGGCTCAATCCCAGGACCGTGAGCTCATAGCCTGAGCTGAAGGCAGGCACTTAACCGACTGAGCCACCTAAGTGCGCCTAGCAGGTAAAATCTAATACTATCTCCAGGCACATAGTGTCAGAATTTGGTTGAATTCTTGGACACTCTGCTGCTGTCCAAGAATTGCTTGGTGTTGTGTGTGTAGGAACTCTATGCATGTTAGAAATTGGGTCTGGGAACCCTAAAATATATCCTTATCCATCTGGGTTCTTCAGTCTATATTCTTTATGATAATCATCCACGTTACATAGCTGTTCTTTGTTCACTTTCATTGCTTCATCATATTCCACTGAATTACCATATAGTGAGGCCTCGTAATGGTGATAAATACCTGGGTTGTTTCCAGTTGATGGCTATTACAGATAATGCTGCGGGGAACATTTTTTATATATGTCTCTTCCCATACTTGTGCACAAATTTCTGTTGGGTACATACATACGTAATAGAATTGCTAGGTAAAGAATGCCTATGCTCAGCTTGAAAGTCAAATAGTTTTCTAAGCTTATAAGTTTACACTTCTGTTGCTCTGTATCTTCACAGATATTTGTCTTTTTTACATTAGCTATTGGGGTGAATCTGTAAGTGGCATCTCATGTGCTTTCAATCTTCATGCCCCTGATAATGATAAGGTGAACATAGGTGGTCATATGTATATAGGCTATTTGGTTATACAATACTATAGCTTAATGCCAATTCAAATCTGTTGTTGAATTTCCTTTTTCCTTTCTTTAAAAATCAGTATTTTTTAACAGTTTGTGGATAGAGATATGTGTCAAATATCTTCTCTTATTCTCTGAGTTTCTTTTTCACTCCTTGTTACATTTTTTGTTGACCAAAATGTATTGATTTGAATGTAGTCCAATTTGAGATACTTTTCCTTCATTAACAGTATAGTCTTTCCTCTTTGAACAATCAGTGTCTATGCTGTGGAAACGAAAACGATCTTCTATGCTAGTGTACGTAGCTCCTGATTGTCTCTCAAACCTTTGTGATTTTCCAGTTTGACTTCTCTGTTACAGTGGCTTCCAGGAGTTGAGAGTGTGGCAAGATCTACCAGTGTCTGAAAGAGGAGGATTACCTCCGAAAGAGGAGGAGTTAGTACCTAGATGGAGATGGATTAGAAAACTAACCCTCAGTCACTAGCTAGGAAAACTGTAGTTAAGTCCCTTCCAGAGACTAACAGAGGTGGGCAATTTTACCTGTTCTCTCTCTGCTGGACCCTGGTGAACAGCCACGGGGGAAGGGAGGTTCCCCTGTGCCCACTGAAAAACTGCTTCTTTGCTTGCTACAGTCCTGTGGAACTTGTGAATGCAAACCCTGTTGCCTACCAGAGCTAGGTGATTTTGAATGCAAACTGTGTTGGCTATCAGCCGCAGAAGTTGGAACACCAGAAGTGTGTACAAATCGCTTTTACAGAGATACTGGTAACTTGGTTTTACTGCTGGAGTGAGAAAGAGGAAGAAGGCAGGGGTAATGTCTACTCATTTCCCTAGTCTTTGGGGGAGGATTACAACCAGGCTTTAGATGTGTGCTAAATTAGAGGCTGGGCTCTCAGGCCTCACCATAAAATGGATGCAGTTAAATGTATTCCAGGGAAAACCTGGGAGTTGGGCATTTTTTGCCTGCTTCCTCTGTGCTGAGCCCAGGGGGGTATATAGTCAGAGCAAGAGCCACTTCTTTGTTTGCCTTGGCCTTGGGGGTCTCACGGACACAAGCCCCACTGGCTTTCAGAGGAGGTGTTTTAGGGTTCCATTTCTCAGGTGGGAGTCTTAATTTGCCACACAAGATGTGTTGTCCAAAATTTGCTCCTCAAGGAGACACTGAGAGTTAAAACTTCCCTCCCCATTGTTAGGCATTATGCCTGAGGTAAGCTTTATGGCAAGGGTGTCTTTCTGACCCATTTCAATGTGAGTATTTTCTCATTCTACTGATGTGTAGGGATTTCTCAGCTGGCTTCTGGATTCTGTTCTGAGGAAATTAGCTGTATAGCTGTACAATCATGTATATATGTCTCTTTCTGCACTGGTGCACAAATTTATTTTCATTGCTTTATTATATTCCACTAAATTACTGGTGTATAGCTGTACAGTCATTGCTTCTGTGGGAAGAGGAAAATTCAGGAGCCTCCTCTGTCATCATCCTGGCAGATCTCTCAGTGCAACCTTACTTTTTGTAAATCTTATACACTTTTGAAAAGTGGGCATTCCACATTTGATGGGTACAGTTTTGTGTTGATATTAGCTAAGTTAACTTTGCTAAGGATTTTGCTCCTATTCACATATACTAACTGATTTTTTTGTTGTGTTGCTTTTTCTATTACTTATTAAGAGGTATTTTACCATCTCCCACAATAATGGTATATTGGTCTTTCTTTTGCATTCCTTCAATTTTGTTTTATACATTTTGAAACTATATTTTAGGTGCATATAAATTTGTTGATCTAATAGGGGAATTGGTGTTTTTTCAGTTTCCTCATGCTTAAAATAGGACATTTAATATTGCCCACATCATAAGGCTATTGTGAGGATTAAATTAATTAATAAACTTACGTTCTCTGGAGATTTTTCTGGTGTACTAAGTACTATATTTGTGTTTTCTATATTTTTTCATTCATTAAAAATGTTTCGTTGTTGTTTAAAACTTAAAAGAAGCACAAGGGAACAAGTGGAATATATTTTTAAATCAGCAAAAAAACCAAAACAAAGACAGAAAAGCTTAGAAAACAAGGTGTAAAACCAGCTGACGGAAGTAAGGCTAACTATGTCAGAAATGAAGATGAATATAATCAAATTGTCCTGGATTAAAAAAAAAAAAGAATAACGATGAAGAGATACATAAAACCTCTTAAAATACTGCCTCAAAGAGATACTTAAAAATGTTACTGGTAAAGACGGCTGGCTATGGACCAAACTGATTTTGCCTTCCTGAGAACATACTTCCCCTCCAATTCTTGTAGTTAGGTTTCATCAAGATCCTGTGTTCTGCCCAACAGAATGAGAACGGAAAAGTCACATATCCCTATAAGGCTTGATGCATAAAACCTTTTCAAGGGCTAACCTTAAACTTTTTCGTCTTCTGCCAGCCAGACATCAGTGTTCATGGGAAACTGGGCAGCCACGTGGTGAAGGCCGCGAGGCAAAAAATATTAATAAGCTTGAATCCTTTAATCACTGCCTGTGAGAAAAGCTGCCCGCCAATTAACAACTAATGTTAAATACAAATAGTAGGAAAAGTTCACTAGGCAAATACTAGCAAACAAAAACACAAAACAAATCCCAATGTCAACTTATATGAAAAGCATAAGCACTAAAGGGCAAAAAAAATTGCACAGGTTATTTCACATTCAGAATGTGTAAAATCCACAGTGTACACGTAACAATCATAAACTTTTACTAAGTAACAAAATTAATGTTATGCTGGAAACATCATAAAATACAATTGTAGAAATACAAGAAAAATTATAAAGCCAAAATTGTTATAAGAAAGTTCAACAACTGAATCAGACTCTGATTGAACAGGTAAAGTAGCATTAATAAAAAATAATGATATGGGGTGCCTGGGTGGCTCAATGGGTTAAAGCCTCTGCCTTCAGCTCAGGTCATGATCTCAGGGTCCTGGGATCGAGCCCCGCATCGGGCTCTCTGCTCAGCAGAGAAACCACTGTTTCTCCCTCTCTCTCTGCCCGCCTCTCTGCCTACTTGTAATCTCTCTGTCAAATAAATAATAAAATCTTTAAAAAAAATAATGATATAATAAATTGAAAAGAAAATCTCATTAAAGTAGTAAATATACAGATTAAATTTGGTAATCATTATCTAGTACAAGTTGAAATATCAAGAACCAAACCAAACATTTATTAATTTATTAAAATACTTTCCTATATAATTATTGATCAAGATGCAATTACATATTATTTAGAAAATTTAAAAATGATTTCATTAAATTTAGCACCCATTATTGATGAAAATCCAAGACAGTCATAGTAAAAGAATTTGTCTTTTATATAACCAAAAGAAGGCTTCTTAATCCAGTAAGTGTGCATAGTGTTAAAATATGAAACAGACACAATTATAGATGAAGTAGATAAATGCAATCTTCATTTTTATTTAATATTTCCCTGTATTTTCATAGCAGTATCTATTACATGTGAAACAGAAATAAGAAAAAATGTATTAGAAATAAAGTGGAAAAAAATCATTATGCCTGGTAATGTTTACAAGTCTAGACAACAAAAAAGAATCTTAATGAGAAAAGGATAATTTTCCTAGAACAAATAAAGAAGCAAGAATGAATAGCTAGCTTTCCTATATACTTGAAATTCACATAAGATTTCTCTTCACGGTTGCAACAAAACAAGTGACGATTAAGAAAGAAGATTTATTTAGAAAATGACAGGACTTACTGAAAATTCAGAAGAGGACTGTAATGAATTTATACTGATAACTGTTCCTGGATAGTCAGGTTAAATATGTTTTTCTCCACTTTTCTTCTATTTTTAAAGTTGTTTTTTTATATATATATATATATTTTGCACATGAGGGGGGCAACGGAAAGAATCTTTTTTAAAATTTATAATTTATTTATTTATTTTTGATTTTTAAAAGATTTTCTGTATTTATTTGTCATAGAAAGAGAGCACAAGCAGGAGGAGAGGCAGGTAGAGGGAAAAGCAGGCTCCCTGCTGAGCAAGGAGCCCAATGCAGGACTTGATCCAGGACCCTGGGATCATGATCTGAGCCCAAGGCAGAAGCTGAAGCAACTGAGCCACCCAGTTGTCTCTTGAGAGTCCTTTTTTTTTTTAGAGAGAAAGTGTGTGCATAGGATGGGCATGGAGCAGAGGGAAGAGGCAGAGTAAGCAGGAGAGAGAGAATCCCAAGCAGACTCCACTCTCGGTGTGGATCCCTTCTCTGGGCTGGATTTTACAACCCTGGTATTACAACCTGAGTTGAAGAGTAGGACCCCCCCCCTTTATTTTAAAGGTTTATTTATTTATTTATTTGACAGAGTAGAGAGAGATCACAAGTAGACAAAAAGGCAGGCAGAAAGAGGGGGAAGCAGGCTCCCTGCTAAGCAGAGAGTCCGATGCGGGGCTCCATCCCAGGACCCTGAGATCATGACCTGAGCCGAAGGCAGAGACTTTAACCCACTGAGCCACCCAGGTGCCCCAAGAGTAGGACCCTTAATTGACTGAGTCACCCATGCACCTCTCATCTATTTTTAATTTTGGAGAAATTACTCTCAAATATGTTTTAAGTATTTGGGGAAGGATGTATCTGGATATTAATGATAGGTATTAAAGAAATATTTTGTGAAGGGTTTGACTTTTAAGGAGAATGTGAAAAGATCTCTCTTATTCAACCAGCTAGACTTCTGTTTATTGATGGTGGGCTGACAATGTGTAGAAGAAATAGAAGTAGGTTGAAAGAGGGATAATATGTTGATTTGCTTTAGTTCAAACTCTCTCTTTATATTCTAAATGTTAATTATAATATTACTTCTTGTGTTCGAGATGCTGTAATAAGCAAAGTGGACGCTTCATCTCATTTAATACTCATGGCAGTCTATGAAGTACATGTCAGTTTGTCTTTATTTTACAAAAATTTTGTTCATAGAAACTAAGAGCATGTCTTAGCTTCTACTGCTATTAAATAATCTAAACAATATTTCAAATCAGGAAGTCTGACTCTGAAGTCCATTGTTCTTAATCAGCATACCATACTGCCTCAGTGTGAAATACATTATTCTTTGTGAAGATAATGAAATAGCTAAAAGACAAGAAGGAACTATAGACTGATGCTTTTTGTGTATGTGAGATGACAATGGAAAAACTGTAAACACTATGATTAGATTCTGATATTGGATCATATCATTTGATCCTTATCCTTGTTACAACTTCATCAGGTTTGAAAATCTGGGATCTTTCCTTTTTATTATTTTCTGTTCAAATTATTACTAGTGTAGGCCAAAAGATTGCAGTGGATCTCATTTTTGCTAATACTATTACAGAGCTGACATATGAAAACCACAACCTATTCACAAAGAGGTGGGAATATGAGGAATAATGGAATCTGAGTACAAAGTAAAGCCGCAAAATGAAAGTAATTCAGTGCCCAAATCCCAGTAATGGGTCAGCTAACCATTAACATAAGACAATATTCACCATTCTGATAGGAGAGTGTATTGTCTCCTGAAAACTGATAGAGGAAGTGCTTTCCATGTTAAGGGCGCAGAGACAAAACCCCACACTCTGTCACCAGAGATGTGTGTGGCAGCCTTGGACTTTATAGTTCCAATTTGCCCACTGACCTAATACCACAGAGCAAAGAGTAAGACATTAACAAAGTGAAATGGCTCATTAAGCACTCACACAGTCCCTTGGCAGTGTTAAAATCTTGCCATTTACTGTGTCATTGCCAAATGTTCTTTTATCAGCAAGGAGGGCCATAGAGAATGGGCCCAGTGGAAAGGAGTGTGTGGACAGTCCTGCGCCATTAACTTCCACTGGCTGAATCAGTCCATCATATAAATGTGGCCCTATCTAAACAGTAAAGTTCATAAAAGAATATATTTCTTCTCTATCTAGAGAGTGACAAAGTGAAAAAGAAAAAAGCCTAAGGAGTAAACATCATAATCCTTGGTACATCAATACTTTTTTTTTTTTTTTTTTTACAAATAAAGTAAAAATATAACACAGGAAAATACTAAGAAAGATTCAAGTGGACCTTTGTGGGTTAGGGAAGAATCTCATTAGCTGAAAAGGATGAGAAGGTATCTGTAAGATAAGGGCAAGATTAATAAAATGTGATCTAAAAAATATATCTTCCTGGTAAATTAGATATGCTGAACCCATAACTTAGGTAGTCTGTATTAGAATGGAAAACTGCTGTTTTTTGTTTTGTTTTAAAACAGACATTTCCAGAAAACCTATAAAAATAATGGTGGTTAATAAAATTGCATTCACAAGTGATACTTCGCATCTAGCATTCTTAAAATAAACTTGGTAAATTTCTCAGGCTATTATAGATCATGTTACACAAATTTCAAAAATCATAATAAGATCAAACACTTAAAGAGTTTACTATGTACTAGGCACTACACTATATGCCTTAGAGTAATCAAGAAGAGGAGACTAAGGCAGGGAGAGACAAGCAGCTTATTCAAAGTTAAACAGTTTTAAGTAATGATGCCAGAATTCAAATAAAATCTTTGCTCTCATCTACTACTTTAAAGATTGGTAAATGTTTCCTATAAAGTGTTAGATAGTAATTATTTTAAGTTTACAGGGCATAAAGTTCTCTGTTGCAACTAAATTCTTCAGGAGCAAGAAAGCTGGCAGAGATATTATGTAAACAAATGACCATGGCTATGTTCCAATAAAACTTTATTTATAAACATACACCATAAACCAGATGGAGTGCAGTGTGAGGAACCCTATACTGCCTAGTGATGCCTCCTTAGACTAAAATTCAGACAACATTAAGCATATTCACCTCAGGCTTCTTTTTTATTTCTATTTACTACTGAGAGGCTGTCTTTATGTTTTTGCTGGGACACAGGCAGCTGTAAGCCCTTGAATGTAGAACAGAATTTCTCTCTTGGAATCTTATCCTCTTTGATATTGAGCTCCAATTCTCATGCTCATATCAAGCCAGATCAATCAGTTCAACCAACCCTGGAGTGACAATTGTAGCATTCCTCTCTTCTTTGTGTCCTTGTTACTGTCTTTCTTTCTTTCTTATTTTGCCATTAAAAAACAGAACAGCATAACGACAGCAACAGCATCCTTGTGGTAATTATATATAATCTTTTAAATGCTTTACTTTATGGGAATAATACTGCAATTTAAATAAGTAAGTGGTAACTTCTACGTTAGGAGCAATTTTCCCAGCTGTCACTGTCAAAATAAGAATAATCACTTCAGATTTATCTCAATTTCTCACAATGTTTTGACATAATCAGCAAATCCCTCAAAAATTTCCCTGACATAACCTGCCTTTTTTTTATTTGAAGTACTTTCTGTGAGATATAAAAAGGGACTCAGTGTTCCCCTGATCATGATGGGGGAAACATAAGGTTTGGCTGCAAATTTTTAACAGCACTTTGCTAGGCGGTAGAAGAGCCAGGGAATTCGTGTTCCCTGCGTTTATATTGGTATCCTGTGGGTAAAGAATGAAATCCCAATTGTTCCTTAGCGGGGTGTCCAGTAGCTTGAGGAATGAGCTTTTACCTGGTGTAATCAAAGCCACTGAGAAACAGTGGAATTTCTAAATTCCTGAAATGCTAAATTTGCTTTCATTTCAAGAAAAAACGAGATGCTCTTTATTGCATAAAGCTTTTTTTTTTTTAAACCATCATATTCATTATGGGAATTTATTTTTCTCTATCCCAGAAATTATCTTAAAAAGAAAACTCATTTTGTGTTATACCAAGGAGTTTTATTTTGTTTTGTTTTGTTTTAGAATTTTGCTGTTTATATCCAGGGCATATATTAGGTTAGTGGCATTTAAGTGATTATATGTATGTTATCAGTGATGGCTGAGACAACTGCTCTCAAGTAGATATTGAAAATAAAATGCACATCTGTATTCTTTGAATTTGATCCATTATTTTTTTATATCATCACCTCATTCAAAAATAGAGTGTATATAAACCACAATCATGAAATAGTAAGATTAATAAAACCTAACATATCATTGCCTACCTTTGCAGTGGAACATTGCCAAGGTACTAAAATGCTTCTAACTGTCCTTGTTTGGATGCGTCTCTCTCTCTCTCTTTCTATCTACCAGAAGCAACCACTAAACTGAATATTCTCTTTATTACCCTCTTGCTTCTCTTTACAGTAGTGGTACTGAATGTTGCCTATACATTGAAATTACCTGGGGAGCTCTAAAAATAATGATGATGCTTGGGATCCACCCTGAGAGCCTTTGATTTTATTGGTTTAGAGTACAGCCTTTATACTCAGTGGCTAACTGATGAGATAATATCATTTTTCACATAAAGCTTTAATTCATGAGAGCTTTATGTAAGGAATAGACAAACACTGTAAGATTCTCTGACTTGACTCTCCTCAGATTCCATTATGAAAAATAATACCAAGGCCATGATGCATTCAGTCCCAATGTGCTCCTTCTCCTTTTTCAAACAAGACTGCATGGTGAATCTGGATTCCTATATATCTTTTTAACCTCTCTTTTCTCTTCCAAAATCTTTACTCATTCTTGTTACTTAGTTTTTTTTAATATTGAGCATGGCCATTTGGGGAATAGAAAAAGTGATGAGGAAAGTAGATTATCTATGGAGGAAAGAAGCAGTAAATGAGCTTGTCTAATAGGAAGAGACCCATTCATGAAGGATCTTGTAAGCCATGCTCAAAGGACTGCATAAACTCAGGCAGAAGACAATCACTGAAGGAGCATCAATGCCCTCCAGCCAAAGAACACCAGGAATACACCTGTAGTGGACAAGCTAGGTATATTGTTGTAATGGGGGGTAGGGGGGCACGAAACATGGGGACCTGTGGTCATCTCAGTAAGAGGTATTAGGAAAAGCCCATAATAGGATTGGGCTTTGGTTAGGCAATTTTGAGGGTTTATGGAAATAAAAGTTCACTCTAGATCAGGGGCTATCAGAAAGAGGGGACAGGTCTATGATTGGGTATCTCAATAAAACTTACATAAGGAAGGTAGTCTAGAACAAGTACAAAGCTGTCATTTGTAAGTGACCAACGTGATCTGATTAATTATTTAACTTGCCGAAACATGCAGAATGATTTGAACTCAGGGGAGACTACTAACAGAGAGAGCGGGCAAGAAATTATTCAAATAGGGATTAAAATCTCTTTGAGGGCCAGAGCTATAGCACTGTCCAAAATAATATAAACTCTAATTTCAGGGTTTGCCTGAAAGACAATTGATGTTTTAATGTGCTATAGTAACAAGATAGTTCATTAATTTATTCACAGTATTCAATAAAGCTTTCATTAAATACTGGCAATGTCAAGAATTTATGTATTCTGAGGAATTAAAATAGAAAGCTGACCTTTTGAAATTGGGTCATTAAATATTTCTCATTTAACCATGTTTCACACTCCAGCTAAGGGTCTTAAATAAAACATGGTTTATGTGTATATTTATCTGTGGAATGGTAAATGAAATGTTCACTTAATGCACTAGCAATTCAGTAGCATGGGGATATTCTTAGAAATTCATGTAAGATCCTGAGACATTTTAAAATAGGAAAAAGGCCATTCAGTTTAATAGAGCTGCTTTTCATCAGAGATATTAAATGTATTTTTCACATGGCAAATTAAGTGAACTGTTATACTGGGCCATTTTGACACTATCTCACCATTGTAAAATAAAAAAGCCTAAACTTATTGCCTAGGTTAAAATAGTCAAGCTTTACATTTTATGCTTAACAGAATTTGGAAACTTGATTGTCACAGTTCATTTATTGCAGAAGATTTTAAGAGAAAAGCATCGACTCCCACACTCTTAATATTTTTATGTCATTGGACCATTTAAGGAAGTTGGATTCTATGCATTGGATAAAACATTAAGTTTAATATATATACAGAAAAATTTCTTAAGTGTGAGAGTGTAGGGGTGAGTAAAGATCAGAGGAGCCTAAATGCCCCTCTTGAGAAGCCCCTAAAACTCCATATATTGGCTATAAACAACATTATTTACATATAGCAATTATGTAAATACCAAAGTAAGGATTTGTGTTTTTGTTTTTTTTTTTCCCCCGTCCATTCCAAAGTTCTGGCAGTGTGTTAATGTAGACTACTTGGTGTAATATTTTTTCCTTTGTATACTCACATTCATCAACAATTTTAAATTCTGGATCATTGTACAATTTATCAAATAAAGATCTATAGTGTTAAGATGGCAAAAAAAAAAATCATCTGTGACTTATAGAAACAGCCACTGTTATTTGTGGTGATATTTTTGCCAAAGTAAGTTGTTAAAATTGTCAGATATTCAGTAAATTCTGATCTAAACAGAAAGTAATATAAAAATAATATGTATCTTCCATACACTCCTTTTATTTCCCTTTGATCTTTTGTTCATCTCTTAATCAGTGTGTCTGCTTCTCTGTTTCTCTGTTTTTCTGTTACTTTATCTGTCAAATTTGTTCAAATTTTCTGTATTTGTCCCTAATTTATATCTGTCTCTCTGTGACTCCTCCCACCCTCCTCATTTTCTGTAGAAAAATATTTTCAAATTACTCACACCCTCAGGAGGCATTCCATGTCCTTCAGCTAGGAAATTTCATTTAAGATGTTTTATGTTATTCTTGGTTATTTCACATTGTAAACAAAAGAAATTTCCCAGTTCTAGCAGGAAAATGGCAGTTACATAAAATGGAATTATGTTCACACATCCTCCTTTATATAAAAAAAGAAAACCATCCATGGCTCAGATGTACACGATTACTAGGAAACAAAATAGTGCAGGATTTAGTTCACGTGCAAAGGGGAAAGGCAGAGCTCAAATCCCTAGACCTAGCTCTGGAACCCATGCCAGAACAAAATATCAAGCAGAAACTGAGTGAAGAGAAGAATGCAGCCATTACTGAGCAGTAGGGGAATGCAGATAAACATCACCCCTAGAAAGAGCAGCAGGGTACACATTGAGGCACATCTGAGAGGTGGAAAAATCAAAAGGAAGGTGAAAGAGGTTTTGTAAGAGACCTGAGACTTCAGTCTTTCCTTCAGAAGTTCATTGCAAGGTGAAAACACATAAAAAATTAAGTTAAAATAGAACTCTCTCTAATAAATAAATAAATCTTTTTTTTTTTTTTTTTTTTTAAGGGGCACCTGGGTGGTTCCATTGGTTAAACATCAGACCTTTGGTTTTGACTCAGGTCATGATCTCAAGGTCATGAGATCCAGCCTGGGTTGGAGCTCCATGCTCAACAGGGAGTCTGCTTGAGATTTTTCTTTCTCTTCCTCTGCCCCTCCTCCCAAGTAAATAAATAAATCTTTAAAAAAATTAAAAGATAACTATCTCTATAGTAATTAATTGGTTCAGACAATGGATATTAAAACTACTGGGTTAAAAAGATAGCTAGATAATCTCAAAGTATTTCCCCAAAGGTTAAATGTTAATTAAAAAGGGAAAAAGTGCCTTTACAGTGTTGCATTTGGTAGACATCACATTAATCAAGTGATCAACATTTTAATGAACAATAATGGAACAAAATGAGGGTGATCTGATGCTCTAAGACACACTGACACTTTTGTGGTATTCCTGCCAAAAATGCTTGACGTGAATCCAATCCTGACAAAATAATCAGACAAAAAACAGGAACATTTTCTAAAACATTTGGCCTATTCTCTTAAGAATAAAGAAAGGCAAGGAAACAGTTTTAGAGAAAGGAAGACTTAAAGAGACATAAAAAATAAGTGCAATTTGGGGCGTCTGAGTGGCTTAGTCATTAAGCGTCTGCCTTCGGCTCAGGTCATAATCCCAGGGTCCTGGGATCAATCTGTGCATCAGGCTCCCTGCTCCGCAAGATTACTTCTCCCTCTCCTTGTTCCTGCCGCTCCCCCTACTGTGCTCTCTTTCTCTCTCTGTCAAATAAATAAATAAAATATTAAAAAAGAAAAATGTAATTTATGGTCCAGGATTGGATCCTGGATCAGAAAGAGAAAGAAAAAAAACTTACGTTACCTAAGACAACATTTGTGAAAATGTGAATATGAATTATATTAAATAATATATTATTAATGTTAAATTTCTTGAATTTGATCATTTTATTGGGATCAGTAAATTCTGACGAGGTAAAAATAACAATATTGTTCTTCCATATGTTCCTCTAATTTTCTTCCTTGTTCTAAGTTTTAGAGATGAAGGGTATATGCTACCTGCCAGTTACTTTTTCAGCTGAGTCATTAAATATTAACAATGTGCCATCTAGATGAAGGGTGTATGGCTCTTTAATGCACTTTTAAAATCAACTTTTTAATTTGGATTTTTGAAAATTAAAAGTTAAAGAAGAGCACAACACTGCTGTCATATGAATATGTTTGTTAATTACACCTATTGCAATTAGAAAGTCTACTTATAAATGAGACCTAAATATTTTTGTACATGTCTAGTTTATGTTTACATGAGTAAGAGCTTTAGCACCAATTATATCTAGATGTGAAATACAGGTAAGTAGATAGATAAATGATAGATAATTGTATAGCATTGTTGTATTTGTTGCACTAAGCGTGTATCACTTTTTAACTTAAAAAGTATTAGCAACAATTGTAAAATTTAGAATAAAAGTCTTAAAACACAATAAAAAATTAAAAATCATCCTAGAAGCAGTTGATTTAAATGATGAAAATGGCATAATGGGGATAATACAGAGAGATTTCTTCCAGGATGCAAAGGAAAAATGTAATAAAAAATGAAAATGATAAAAGAAACATTAGGGGCACCTGGGTGGCTCAGTGGGTTAAAGCCTCTGCCTTCAGCTCAGGTCATGATCTCAGGGTCCTGGGGTCAAGCCTTGCATCGGGCTCTCTGCTTGGCAGGGAGTCTGCTTCCCCCTCTCTCTCTGCCTACTTGTGATCTCCCTCTCTCTGTCAAATAAATAAAATTTAAAAAAAAAAGAAACATTAAAAAAAAAAAAAAAAGGACAGGGATGCCTGGGTGGCTCATTCATTTAAGTGTCTGCCTTTGGCTCAGGTCATGATCCCAGGGTCCTGTGATAAAGCCCTGCTCAGGCTCCCTGCTCAGCTAGGAGTCTGATTCTCTTTCTTCCTCTGCTGCCCCCCTGCTTAACTTCTCTCTCTCTCTGTCAAATAAATAAAATCTTAAAAAAAAGAGAGAGAATAGGAGCGCCTTGGTGGCTCAGGCATTAAGCGTCTGCCTTCCTCTCAGGTCATGATCCCAGAGTCCTGGGATCTAGCCCCGCATCAGGCTCTTTGCTTGGCAGGAAGCCTGCCTCTCCTGCTTCCATTCCCTCTGCTTGTGTTCCCTCTCTCACTGTGTTTCTCGCTGTCAAATAGATAAAATCTTTAAAAAAAAAGAGAGAATAAAAAAGAGAATAAAAATGTGCTCCATTTATATTACTAAAGAAAGGACACAACTGAATAAAAACAAACTAATCAAAGCTAAGACATAAGAGAACTTTCCTGATTTAACACAATTCTTAATGTACAAATTTAAAAGGTTCATTATAGAGTGAGTCAATAGAAAGAAATACATATAGATGTATCTTAGAACTCTTGTTCTTAACCTCATCTATATAATCTTGTCCTTAGAGGAAAGCATAAAAATGTCATATAATGAGCTATTTCATAAATGGATCCCCCCCCCATTTTGATTGGCTTTCATACAGTTGAAGGAAGAGGAATCCTCCTCACAAGTCTTCAGAATAGACTGCAACAAAAATAACTCAGACAAGGAATATTTTATCCCATCAATCCTTGCCTCAGGAATACATTTCATAAGGTAATAATTCTGAGAATCAGGAAGTTGTCCTTGTATGTATTATATATTCTTCATTGTGTAATTTCACTCGGGCCTATTTTCTATTCTATCACTGGTAAAGACAGGTGACAACTGACCATATAGTTGAAGACTTCTTGAGGTACCCCCCTCTTCCGTTTCAGGTCTTTAACCTTTCATTGTGTATCTCTTTCTCCAAAATTTTATACAGTGTTGTGATGTTTTGAGACAAAAGAAACAGTCAGTTCAACTGTTTGTACAAATACAAATCATATAAGATTTACAAAAGCCCTTGTTTACCATTGCTAGGTCTTTTTTTTTTTTTTTTAATGGGACAGCTTCCACGAGCACAAATAAAAATGTAAAACAAAAACCACTTGGTTCAAATAAGGAATCTAAAAGGATCTTTTAGCCTCAAATTGCAGTGATGGAGACTGCCCCAAAAATATAGGGATGAGGATACCCTACCAGTTCTCTCTCTATTTCTCTTTCTTATTTTTAACAAAGAATTTCATCAGGGGAAAAAGAAAGTTAAGCCCTATATGTATATCCTTTTCATTCCTTTAACATTTTCTGCTTTGGAGTCTTATCAGATGAATGTGATTCATCCCTACTCACTGTGCAGCAGTTTCCAATGATTCAATGAAAATGGACGGTAAGAATCAAGCAGCTGAGAAGAATGGGACACCATTTCATTTATTCCCCCCACTAGATTTATTTTCCCCAAATCTCCTCTAGAGCCATAAGGGCCTTTTGCAGAAACACAAAACTCTTAGGAGAGCCATAGTGCTTTTCTAAATCTCCACCATGGTATTCATAAACAATTTTCATATGTGAGCATAGACAATTTACCGTCTGTTGTTTTCCAGTTTTCAAGTTAAAATTTAATTACCACCACAACTTAAGTTTGCATATTTCAGTTCTCTCCCTCTATTCTTCCTGACGTTTTACATAGGGTTCTAGTACCTTAAGATGAACACTCAGATCTAATTAAGAGAAACTGCCAATTAACATAAATATTTTTCAGAATAGTAGTTTTTAAAAATTACTTCACTGGAATACAACAGATACACATTAAGCTGCACACATATAAAGTATAAAACTTGATAAGTTTTTACATATGTATAACCTTGGAAAGCATATCATAATCAAGATACAGAACATTTTTATCATCACCAAAGGTTTATGCCTCATTACAACACTCCCATCCTAATTTCCCTCTCCTTCTCTGTTCGTGGGCAACTGCTGATCTTCTGTCACTAGAGTTAAGTTGCATTTTATTGTTTCATATATGTAGAATCATATACCATGCATTCTTTTTGTGCCCTTTCACTCAGATTAATTATTTTCAGATTCACACACATTGTTGCATATTTGAGTATTTTATTTCCTTTTATTGTTGTGTGATATTTCCTTGCATAAAAGTTCACAGTTTAATCCATCTGCCTCTCAATGCATTTAGGTAATTTTCTAGTTGTTGGCTGTTAAAAACAGAACTACTATGAATATGTGTCTTTGTATACGTACAGTTTCATTCCTCTTAGGCAAATATCAAGAAGTGGAATGGTTTGTTCACATGGCAGATTTAACCAGGAACTTTTTCAGAAATGGTCAGTCTGTTTTCAGAAAAGATCATTCCATTTTACATTCCCACCAGCAGGGTGTGTGTGAGGTCCAATTTCTTCATTTCCTTACCAAAAAGGCCAACCATGCCTTCCATGTCTTTTTCTTGTTTTATTGAACCAGCTGGCATCTCCAGCAGAATGATAAATACAAGTAGTGAGAAGGGATACCTTTAATTTGTTCTGATCTTAAGAGGAAACGTTTCATCTTTCACCCATTAAGTAGATGTTAACTGTCTTTTTTAAACATATGGCCTTTATCAAGTTGTCCATGTTCCTTCCGATTCTTACGACATTATGATTATTCATTAAATATGGATGTTGGATTTTGTCAAATTCTTTTTCTGTGTCTTTGAAATAATCATAAAATTTTTCTTTTTAATTTGTTAATATAGTGAATTGTTTGTCATTTATTATATTGATTTTTAAATGTGAAAACAGCCTTCCATTTCTAGGATATGCCTTTGATTATGATGCATTAGTCTTTATATATATATATATATATAATACTTAATTTGCTTAAATTTTGTTTAGAAGTTTTATGTCTATATTCATGACAAAAGCAGCTC
>CM053614.1:54206793-54225974 GCA_028646535.1 Procyon lotor | reverse complement strand
CCAAACTATGGAAAGAACCTAGATGTCCATCAACAGATGAATGGATAAAGAAGAAGTGGTATATATATACAATGGAATACTATGCAGCCATCAAGAGAAACGAAATCTTGCCATTTGCAACGATGTGGATGGAACTGGAGGGTATTATGCTAAGCGGAATAAGTCAGTCAGAGAAAGACAATTATCACATGATCTCTCTGATATGAAGAATTTGAGAGGCAGTGCCGGGGGTCGTGGGGGTGTGGGGGAGAGAAATGAAACAAGACGGGATCAGGAAGGAGACAAACCATAAGAGACTCCTAAACTCACAAAACGAACTAAGCGTGGCTGGGGTTAGGTGGGGGGTAGCAATAGGGTGGCTGGGCTATGGACATTGGGGAGGGTATGTACTATCATAAGTACTGTGAAATGTGTAATCCTGATGATTCACAGACATGTACCCTGGGTGGAATAATACATTATATATTAATAAAAAAAAGAAATATAAGTAAAACTTCCCAAAAGATTGCTTCTGCAAATTGTCCTTTTCTATTCTCTAAATACCCTTGAGTATCTAATTTGACAAAACTAAATTTAATATGTTTTCTTGTCTCTTTATCTGGGCTTGAAAAAAGTTGAACAAGTACCTTTTTGATCTCTGATAAAACATGGTATCAACTTCTAATCCTGACCAGAATCATATCTTATCTAAAGATGAGCAGAGAAAAATCAATAAATATATCAAAAAATGATGGGCTTATAGCTGATTCTTTTTTCTTTTCTGTCTTTTTTTCTACTTTGTTTTAAAATCTATAGTTAATATCTATTACTATTTCAAAAGAGCAGAAATGTTATATTCATTAAAACTTCCTATTATACTTTTAATATATTTAATTATTTTAATGTATTTATCAAAACCCGCCAACAATTACAGATTTTCTGTTTTTCTTTTTCTTTCTTTCTTTCTTTCTTTTTTTTTTTTTAAGATTTTGTTTATTTGTCAGAGAGAGAGAGCACAAGCAAGGGGAGTCGCAGGCAGAGGGGGAAGCAGGCTCCACTCTGAGCAAGGAGCAGGATGTGGGGCTTGAGCCCAGGACCCTGGGTTCATGACCTGAGCTGAAGGCAGACGTTTAACTGACTAAGCCATGCAGGCATCCCTACAGACTTTTTTTCTCTCTAAAAATGATTATTGAATGTCTACCAGTCTACCAGGTTCTGTTATACACAGTTACTCTCAGGAGAGGGTAATTTGAGAATGTATAGGGTAGTATTTAGGATTAAGTTTGCATGTAATGAATAACAAAAAGAACAAAATAAGAGTAACTTAGAAAACACAGATGTTCCTTTCTTTACCAAATAATAGTAAAGATTAAATTTTATTTTTCCATTATATAAAATGAATTTATAATGAATCAATCCAAGGTTTGTATGGCATCTGCACAAATTGTCATAGACTCTTGTGGCTTACTGATCCACAGCAACTCATCCTCATGATCCAAAATAGTGGCTAGAGCACCAGCCATTATGGCAAAACTTCAAGCAAGAGGATGGGGAAGAGAATGAAGAATTAAAGAAGATATGGTACATATACACAATGGAATATTATGCCTCCATTAGAAAGGACGAATATCCAACTTTTGTATCAACATGGATGGGACTGGAAGAGATTATGCGGAGTGAAATAAATCAAGCAGAGAGAGCCAATTACCTTATGGTCTCACGTGCTGAGTATAAAGAAAAACATGGAGGACATTGTGAGAAGGAAGGGAGGGGTGTATGGGGGGAAACCAGAGGGGGAGATGAACCATGAGAGACTGTGGACTATGAGCAACAAACTGACTGTTTTGGAGGGGAGGGGGGTGGGGTTTGGGTGAGCCTGGTAGTGGGTATTGAGGAGGGCATGTATTGCATGGAGCACTGGGTGTGGTGCAAAACATTAAGTCTTGTAACGCTGAAAAAAATAAAATTTAAAAAAAAGTTAAAAAAAAATCATTATTCTTTTCCTCTAAGAATAATTCCTGATGGTGTTACATAACCCTCTCACATACAATTCAGTGGTCATCCTTAACAATGAGAAAGGCTGGAAACTTTAGTTTAAAATACACTCAGTTAAAAATCAGGTTTTCTGGGCACCTGGGTTGGCTCAATTGGTTAAGCGTCTCCTTTCGACTCAGGTGATGATCCCAGGGTCCAGGGTCCTGGGATGGAGCCTCGAGTCAGGTGCTCTCCCTCCGTCTCTCCACTTTGCTCCTGTCCTCTCTTTGCTCTCTCAAATAAATAAATAAATAAATAAATAAATAAATAAAATCTTTAAAAAAAATTAGGTTTCTTCTTACCAAGACAGAAAGGGATATTGAGAAGAAAAGTAGCTTGCCACAAACCAACAAATGCACCGCTCTCCTCCTGCATGAAAGCCCAGAACCTAATAGGAATTTTCATATATATTTCTATGTTAACGTAATACAGTTGGAACATTTGCTGAGCTCCCTCTACACATCAGACACTTGTATAGTTAAAATTTGTATTATTTTGTGAGCTACATTATTTTCTCTTTTTACATAAAACCAAACAGGTGAATGTGTACTTCAAGGTTATTTTTGCCTCTTTCAAAGCCTGAGAATTTAATCATTGTGGTATACTACTACCTTTATTGTTGCTACTGTTCTGGGATAGCTGAGAACTGCCAATGGATGAGAGCAGAATGATGTTGATGCATTCCTCTGTGCTTATCAGAAGAATATGGATTTATCAGAGCTAAGAAGTCTCCTCATTTCTAGCTTCCTTTTTGGGTAATCCAATTGAAGAGGTGCTCAGAAGCTAGCAGTACCTATGAGGAGTGAGGATTAGAAAATTGTTGAGGACATTTTGTGAATTTTTGTTGTATCAGTCGATATAGAAAGGAACAGGTAGAGAGGACTGCCTGGCAGAATAGTTTCTCTTAATTTGAGCCGAATAATCTGGTTAAACTTTCACCTGTTAAAATGATACAGGAAGGCTGAGTGTATACAACTGGGTACTTGGGAGAACAGGCTTTTTTAAGAAATTTACAATGAGTAAATTACATGCTCATTCTTTGTCTTATTGTATGGAATCCAATTTTAGGTTAATGCCTACTCATATCTCAGAAAACAATCAAAATAAAAATGAAAGTTTTATTCCCCTTGGATCAGGTATCAGTCAGCCTGTACTTTATCTAGGAGGACATTACATTCTCCCCACTGTCCCCTTAAGAGACAGCTCTCTTAAATACTTCACAATTGACTGCAGACCCAGCAGACAGCTTCTGGTTGGCTCCTAACACTTGACCTACTAGCTTTTCCAAGGTGGCCTCCACTTTTCCATAACATACAAATAAAGTGACCAATATGTTTCTATTCCCCTCTTCTCTGAGAAGTAAACATATGTTCCAACTAGAGAGGATTACACGCATCAAGTCATATTTTCCAGTGCCTGTGGCTTATGGGAAAAAATGGGTTGTTCACTATAACCTTCTTTACTTTTCATAACTTCTTGTGAGACTAAATTAGTGGTGGATTTGAGCAATATTTTCAGGTTTTTACTTCTGTAAGTATGACTTTTATTTGCAATAAGGCTTAAGACAACTGTTTCTCAGTATCAATTTTGCCCCTTGAGTGCACACAACTCTTCCCTAAGGCCCAGTGAGGTTAGGCAAAGAGGAAGGCACAGCTGTCCCTATCCAGGAGGTCATAACAAGGGGATACTTTCAATATGAGCATCATCACTGTTTAAAAAAAAAAAATGAGATGGAATCAGGGATGAATAGCAGAAACATTAAAATAAGTACAACAGAAGAGAAACACTAAATCACTAAAGAAGTGAGAAGAGTGAAGAATGGCTCTCATTAATGGGTGATGTTAAAAAACAGAATCCAACTGAGTAAATTTTAAAGATCTTATTGGTTTTATTCAATGATTCATAAATCAGGCAGCATCCACCTACCAGATAGAAAAGAGCTCTGAAGAGCTTTCCTAGGCAGAAGGGGACAGGGCAAGGAAGTTTCTAGCAAAGAGTGGATGTTTTTCAGGCAAAGTCACCTTCCTTTGGGGAACAGCAGCTATCTGGCAAGCTGATTATCTCACTAGTACTGACCAGATAATTCGTGATTGACTGGTTTAAGATTCCACTCCTGGGAAAGTTTGAAACAGTAATTGTGTTAGGTGTTAAGTCTTGGTTTGGTGATGTGGGCTTAGCACAAGTGAGTCCATTTGGGGCCTGTTTCCTCTTCTTTCTGTTTTGTTTTGTTTAAGATTTTATTTATGAGAGAGAGAGAGAGAGAGGGCTGAACAGGGAGTCTGACTTGGGGCTCGGGGCTCAATTCCAGGACCCCAAGACCATGACTTGAGCTGAAGTCAGATGCTTAACCAACTCGGCCACCCAGGAGCGCTTATTTTCTGTTTTCTCACAGTGGGACTGACTAACTTGCAATTAATATCACATTTGCATGTGTTTAAGTACATCAGACCTTCAGTCGTGAGACATCTGATAATGACTGGCCTAACTAAAAATTCATGAGTCTTGATCTACTATCATAGAGATCGAATTGAAACTCAAATACACTGAATGGGCATATACTGACTGTATCACCAGTGGTTTATTTTGTTCAAGTGGATATAAGTCAATTTTTCAAAATTCGTCAGAATTCTCCCTCGGGATCCTTTAATGTGTATTACCAAAGACATGTAGTTAAGAAATGTGTTCTACCTTGAGCAGGACATTGAGAGAATCCCACATACCCAGTACAGATGCAATGTCTCTGGGGGCGATAAGCAGGCACTTGGCCTCATGAATGATAATGTGTTTAATGGGTTCAGAGACCAGACAGGCTGTAAAAGCTACTTAGAAATTCACACACCCCCATCCCCCCCACCCCCGTCCTTAGGTCCTTAGACAATTCACTTGTTCTGGAAGCATTCACAGAGATCGCCTCTGGTAATTGCTTCAAATGACCAAAAGTCGCCCTCAGAACTGTTCTTAGAGTCTTTCTAGTTCCCTATACTTACAAACACGCTTAAGGGCACTTAATGAATAACCTTTTACTGATGCACCACCCGTTCATTACCACCTGGGCTTAGAAGCAAATGACACGAAGGTGAGAATTATTTCCTTACTGGTTTAGCCCAACCTTTCAATAGCAGTGGCACTTTGTAGATGGCATCTATCAGTGGGAGGAAAATTATACCTTAGGTCATTTTAGGCAGAGCAGACCATAAAATGAAACACTATAAAATCTTTGGGTTTATAATAGTACCATGTCATAAATTCTCCCTGTAGGGAGACAGCACTGGTGCCTGCTTTACATTTATAGTGTACATAGTGGAACAATGTGCTAAAAATATTCTAATTCAGGAATTATTTTCTTCTGTGTTATTAAAGAAGTCACTTAAATGTTCCTGCACATGGATTTGAGATCTCACTGTGGGAGTCTTATAGAGAAAACACACTACACACACACACACACACACACACAAACATGCGCGCGCGCGCGCACACACTCTCCCATATACTTCAATAATATGTAGCCTATTTAAACATAAAAACAAAACAACGACAATAAAAAACTTTCACCGTTTAGAGAATCCAAATCATGTCTGTCTTGAGTGAGGAAAAAAGAAAACTACTATGCTGATTTCACAATAGAAGTTTCTTTTCTTTCCTTCTTTTCTTTCTTTCTTGGTAATTCCACAGGAACAGGTAGGAGGAAGGGGTCTCTCAAAGCACTGGGAAAGGGCAGTTTCACAACCTCCTGAGCATGGAACATAAGAGATACACACATGGAAGCAGGGGCCAAGGTCATAGACCCCCAAAAGGTAAACTTCTGGTAATCCACATCAACTTTACAAAGGAAGATTGACTCCCTTAGAATGGGCACTTAGGGCTCAGAAATAATTCCTCAAAATATAGAGGACTAGCTGCTATATACATTGTGTATAGTACTCTTTGCAACAGTCAGGAAATTTGAAAAATATCCCTCAACATACCCAATTTACACTCCTTTAGAGATATTAAACTACAGAGGTTAATTAAATGTTACTGAGAAATATTTCCTATCTCGGGAATCTAAGTGGCAGAGTAAGAGAAACAGAAAGTCAGAGTCAATGTTAATATTTGCATACATATCCATCAGCCTGTGTGAGACTTACACTCCTTACATCCCTGGAAACACCTAGTAATCCTGTAAGACTCTTCAAAAAGACCTCATATAAAGCTTGCTCCTGTTTCTCCATACAGATTAGTTTCTCTTTTCTGTTTGTTTTCAAAACACATTGTGTAATTATTTGTTTACATGACTTCCTCTTCCATTAGCAGCTCAAAGTAGAGAATAAGCTCAAAGTATTTTTCTTTTTTTTTTATTTCTATGCCTAGTACTTTACATGGTCTTTCAATAATATCTGTAGTTTGAATGAACACATTAAATTCCATCAATTTAAACATGGGAACTCAGTTTATAAGAAACAAATATATTCATGGGGCGCCTGGGTGGCTCAGTCATTAAGCGTCTGCCTTCGGCCCAGGTCATGATCTCAGGGTCCTGGGATCGAGCCCCACATCGGGCTTTCTGCTCGGCAGGAAGCCTGCTTCTCCCGCTACCGTTCCCTCTGCTTGTGTTCCCTCTCTCGCTGTGTTTCTCTCTGTCAAATAAATAAAAATCTTTAAAAAAAAAAAAAAAAAACAAATATATTCAAAGTTAAGAATTATGGTTAGTTTGGGGCACCTGAGTGGCTCAGTGGGTTAAAGCCTCTGCCTTCAGCTCAGGTCATGATCTCAGGGTCCTGGGGTCGAGCCCGCATCGGGCTCTCTGCTCAGCGGGGAGCCTGCTTCCCCCTCTCTCTCTGCCTGCCTCTCTGCCCACTTGTGATCTCTCTCTCTCTGTCAAATTAATAAATAAAATCTTAAAAAAAAAAAAAGAATTATGGTTAGTTTGCTAACCATATTTGAATGAATGTTTAAAATAGGAGAGAAATAACCAAACAAATACGCTGCCATGATTTTCCTCTTCTTTGGTGATCTCTTGTCTCTCTTACACATCCTTTTCCATAATTAGGAAAAGAGTGCTCTCCTCTTTTGGGAAAACAATGATTTTTATCAATAGTATAAATTTCAAGTACTCTTGTTATTTTCAAAGTATGAATGTATATTGTGCACACCTCTGGTATCTGAATGGATCATCTGAGAGAACCCGGTGAAGTGGGGCTGCCCCTAGAGCATCTGGAATCCTGGGGAAAAGATCTCTTGCAGTTTTATATGTGTATAGACATTTTGATTAAAAATGTATTTAAAAATTCATGGGCCCATGTGAGGCTTAGTGATTTATGGGTGAAGATCTGGAATAATGGGTCAGGAAGAGATGTTAGGTATCTGTTTATTGTTCCTTCAGGGCCCATGAAGAGTCTTTGGAGGGTCCAGGTGCAGGCTGTCTGTGCACAGATCCAGGAGCCATCTCTTCCTTTTAAATGTGTCATGGCTGGCTAATTTCATATCTCCCACCATGAAGAAAAGGTAGTGATGCTGTTATTATTCACAATGACATACTCTTCAGAATCTGTTTGTATTGAAACAATACAGATCTTGCTATCACAGTTCCCCTAATACCATTTATTTAGCTCTGGTTACATCATTACTCATAACGCTGCCCCATCCATCATGCTGCCCATGGAAGTGGCTTCCAATGACTCTCTCAGGGAATGTTACTGTGCTGTTTTGAAGATGACCAAAAAATGCAAGTCTCAGGTAGAGTATGTGAGTAGGAAATTGTGAGTGATCAAGTTAAATTCAGCATATGGGATTTTATTGCATTAAAGTAGAATAACATGTCTTCCAACCATAAAATCTTAAGGATATGATCATGTCATTCTTAAAATGTGATCATTTTTTCATATACCACCACCATTGGAGAGTATATGAAACGAGTCGGTGGGTAGAGTGAGAAGAGTGGTCCTATCCACACAGGAAATAACCTTCCTTTATCTGGCACAGCTTAAGAATGATCCAGGAGAGCACAAAGTCACCATATAAGCCAGAGGCAAGAGAGGATATTGATCAAAAGGCTCCACTGGCATTAAGGAACAATGATCTGGAAAGTCATTGGAAGAAATAGAAGTGACAACCCCTGGAAGACTGAACAAAACATGGTACAAAGTCTGATGAGGGACAGGTGCAAGTGTTGATCTGAGGGGGGCAGGGAGGGCACAGGTAAAGGGTGCCTATGACCATTTCTACCACCCTTGGATACTATAAGCCCAAGGTGGCATTATTCTAGGAGCACATGGGCAAATCCAATACATGGACCTATATGACCAAGGTTCTATGGTGGTAGTTCAGAATCCTGAACTCTTTTTTCAATGAGAGTGATAGTCATCTTAAATCAGCATGTCAGTACCAATGTCACAGCCTAATCTCAAGTGATCCCATTAGAGGAATATCTAACTAGCTGAAGGGAACAATTCATATGCCAAGCTGCCTTCCTGGAATTAGGACCTTACCTAGTGATCTGGCCAGAACACCTTGGAATGATCCCATAGTTGCAAATCCTAGAGCTCCTTAGGCTATTTTGATGACTCCAGTTTTTGTGTCTATAGAGGGTCAGAGATACCCCATAAGATAAAAATAGAGACCAAGATATTTAGGTCCCAGTCTGGACTTGGAGTAGTCTACCCAATCTGGATTAATTGGCCTGACCCCAACGCAGCTCCTCAGACAGTGGAATAGGAAGTAGAACATTTTGAGGAAGGCATTCTAAAGAGTAGGGGCCACCTGAAGAATAGAGGTTCTACTTGCTGGGGTCTAAGAGAAGTGTTCTCTACAAATTCTGTGTTATCTCCAATTTCTTCCTTTTGCAAATTCCATCCCCATGCTTTTATCTTTCCATTATCCCCCTTTCTGTTACATACTGTTTGAAAATCCTTCTCTGAACTCCCATACCCCCCTCACACACACACACTTCATATACACCTTTTCTTTCTTTCTAATGTACTATTTCTAGAGATTCTGCCTCCTACTTCTGGCTTTTCACTCTTCATCTAAAGAAGATGAGAAAAAAAGTAAACATATTTCATATCTGCCTGTACCTAATTCATTTGTCAGTCCCAGAGACAAATGGCCAAGACAATGAGAAAAAGGACAATTGAACTGGTTCTTATTCAGACTAATTACAGGAAAAGGGAAAAAAGAAAGGTTTTTTTTTGAAAGCTAGTTTTTCATTCTTTTTGTTCATGCATGTGTCTGTTTGTTAGAAATAGATAAGGCATAAAGAAAAAGAATAATATACAGGAAAAAGAATTATAGAATGTGGATAGTTAAGACATCATGAAAATAACTTGTTAGAATGTCGGGGATATTTTTCTTATAAAAGAGAACAAAACAAAACAAAAAACCCAAAAAACTCAAAAACTATTCTTTTTTAAAAAAATGCATTTAGATTTCAAAATCCGTAGTATTTAATTGAAAATAAATACAATTCTTTGATTCCAGAAATATATGATCAATTGGAAAATACAAATCATGTAATAGTATAGGTACCTAAACAGTGAAATAAGATAATACAAATCCTACAAAGAAGATTAAGTAATAAAAGAATAAGATAGCTGATAATCAAGAGATGGCCAGAGTAGAATAGCTTACTCTAACTTAAAAAAAAATCAAATCTCAATGTATAGTTGGATTTAGAGATAGTAAACCATCAGAGATTGCAGGAAACAGTCTTGATTTGATCCAGTTCCCAGCAATGAGATAGCTGACTAATGGCCACTGCAATCTGAATTAATTAACATCAATTTGTTTTTAATAAAAAGCTTCTGAAGCCCATTTTGATAATGAATACTGTCTAGAGGAAAATCAAACAGTGCTCTCTGATAGATGTGGAGCCACACCTGGACATATTTGACCCCTATTTTACACAGTTGCGCCTCATTGATTTCTTCTGTTCAGCTCCCGGAGTGAACACTGAACAATGGCGGGAGCTCATATATCTTCCACAGGGACCCAGTCTATGAACTGTAACCCCGCGACAGGGCCAGAGCATTTCTGCTCCTGGGACACTGGCTGCCTGTCCTGATGACATATAACCCAGATGCTGTCCTTCAGAAAAAAATAACTTCAAAAGAGTGACCGTGGAATCAGTCTTTATGGGTATAAACAAAAATAAAAGACTTGAGACAAACTTAATGTGTAACAGAGCTTCAAGTGAGTTGCTCACAAATTTAAATCCACATAGAGCGGGCTTATAACACAAGCCCACTGTATTTAAATAGGGTTTCAAAAGAGGACAGGAAACTATGAAAGGCGCTTGAATGGATGTTACCATGAGTATGAAGTAAAAATGGCTACTTCCATTAAAGAAGCAACGTATTTGTCACAATCTCCACAAAAGTGTTCCCAGGACTTTAGGAATAGTTCATCTATTTACGTTATTTCACTTGGTGTTGATTGCAGTGATATAAATGAATGATTTAAGTCAATTCTAGTCCATCTCATATTACTGTTTCCATATTTCTTAAAAAGTAATCACTTCAAGAACTGCTTGCAAACATTCTGCAAATGCTTCTCTAACCGGGATGAGAATTATGAGACATAACTTGCTCCTGGTCTTTCTTGCTCTGCTTTCAATAAAGAGTGGAGGGGTAAGAACAAAACAAATCAAGGAACCAACGGACATGAGCAGGAGACCAGAGGGCCGGGCTTGGGAATTCTGAGACTAAAAGATTGAATTAGTGTAATAGTTGTTAGGAGAACCACGTGTCCTTAGCTACTACTGAATGCCATGGAGAAGGACAAGCAAGAGTTGCAAAAGGCCATCTCAGTGTTTTTGCATGTCTATAGCACGTAGCCTACTCTGTTGTCTAGGAAACAGGTAGCCAAAGTTTCCAGGCAAGGTCTTATTTCCTAACCAGAACAATGATTACATTATAAAGTTTTGCACCGTCTATGATTCTTGTGTTTCTGCAGTTTCTGGCCTCTCATTTCAGAAAATTCCCATTTATTTAATTTATTTCTTCAAAGATTTATTTACTTACTTTAGAGAGAGAGAATACATGCCTATGTGAGTGGGGGAGGACCTGAGGGAGAGGGAGACAGAGGGAGAATCTCAAGCAGACTCCCCACTGAGCCTGGAGCCTGAAGCAGGGCTCCATCCCAACCCTGAGATCCTGACCTGAGCTGAAACCAGGAGTCAGATGCTTAATGGAATGAGCCACCCAGGCACCCCAAGTCCCATTTATTTTAATATGGTTCCCATTTACATGAAGAATTTTTAAAATGCACTATATATTGATATTAATCTATTATTTTAATAAAAATGTATTTAATAGAAAATATAGTATCTATCTCTGTGTTGACTTACATTAGAGTAATAGAGAAGCACCACATATCACATAAGGTAAATTTCTGGAGAGCAGGGTCTGTGACTCATTCTCTATGTCTTTTCATAGCACTTTGTTCCTGGTTGGGTCTCAATAAACAGTTGTTAAGTATATAAATGAATGAATGTATGTTTTACACTTAATAATAGTTAATTAACTACCAAATTTAAAAATTAGCATCACATTTATCTTTAAAGCTAGGAATAATACAAACAATTTGGAACAGTCTCCTTAATCCTGGCTCCTGTCACTTTCTCCAAACTAAAGCATTTTTTCCAAACTTTAGTGGCATGTCAAGATGATAGTGTATGTCTTTAGCAAATAAAAATGGCATTAGTATGCAATTTAATTTGAGACATTATTAAATAGCTATTATCTAACAATTTCAAAAGTAATCATTCTTTATAAGCAACAAGAACATACATAAAATATTGCCAATAAGAGAACTTCTCTAGACCTATATTCTTGTCCTACTTCTCTCATTAACTGACTGTGTAAACTTGAGAAAATTATTCCGTATTCCAAATTCCTTAACAATCACATGAAGGAACTTATATATACTCTGGTGTTCACAGGCTCAAGTAACATAAGAAAATACTTCAAAGTACATTAAGAAGCATCCAATGTAAGTACAGAAATAAGTACCCATAAGTACTTAATGGAAATATAAAATATTTTAATTTGTGTAAAGGATTAATTGGCAAAATAGCAACAACCTTAAAAATATGTTATAGAACAAACAATTCCACTTCTAGGCATTTACTCTTAGGAAGAAAGTAAGGCATGGTATATATACATGTGTATATGTATATGTATATATATATATATATATGTATATATATATGTGTATATATATATATATAAGTCATGGTAAAATTTATAAACATTATTTGAAACATTTCTAAAAGTCTATCCATAAGGGACTGGCTAAATATAAATATTTGCCCACATATATATGATGTAATATTATGCAGTCATTAACGAACAGGTGCTCAGAAAACTTCTTAAAAAACAAAAAAAGAATTGAAAACATTAAGTATTTATGGTACCACTTATATAAAATGCTTCTAATATTGACTAACCACTTAGTATATCCCTTGTGGTGTGTTAACTCCACATTCATGATATTACTTAACTCTTAACGGTTCCGTGAGGCAAAGATTTTACCCCTGAATTACAGAGGAGGGAACTGAGGATTACAGAGGGGAGAGAACATGCTCAAAGTCACACAATAAATAACAGAGCTCGAACTTAAACTTGCTAGATTTAACTCCAGAGCTTGGGGTCTTAAAGTTTCATTGGTCATACTCCATTTCTGAACTAAACATAGCAAACAAAGAAGGGGCTATTTTGTTTATAGGTTGCTTTGGGTCTTGGACCTTAACATATTTTTTAAACGGCGGTATTTGTTGCCCGTATATACAACAGACCTGAAAACTCAATTCTTCATTTCTCTTAAAGTTGGGAAGATCTATGAACACTTGATCTTTATTATCACATCTGCCCTGTAGGTATTAGTAGCAGTTTTTCCTTTAAATAGAGCTTTCACTCTACAACTTGCCATAATTAACCTTAGACACTCTTTAAGGTTCTATGCCTGGAACCTTTATCCATTTAGTTTGAGATCTCTCTATATGTAAGCATTGATAAAAAAGCAGAAAGATGTATGTATCAAAATGGGTGGTAAAACTATGGAAGAATTTATGTTTTCTTTGCTCTTTTGTGTTAGTGTGCATGTTTTTAAGTTTTTTTTTTACAGTGAATAGGAACTACTTAAAATGAACATATTGTTTAAAGTGTAAAGCTTTCAACTAATGGAAGAATGTGTTTTATGTGTAAAGCAGCTTTGGGTCAGTTAATGATTCCAATTGTTCATGGTGTACAACTGTTCAGTCCCCTGGATTAATCTTTCTAAATTACAGCTTTCAAAAAATAATTTCCCTACTAAAAATATTTCAGTGGTTTCTAAGTTACTCTTGAAACCTTTTCTCTCATTGTCCACAAGTGCAACACGCAGAAGCTAGCTGGTGCTTTGCTATTTCCGTATCTTCTAACTTGACCTTGACAGCATCACTGAGCTCATCTCAGGGTATGTGTTACACTTACTGTTTAACTATGCAGATCCTGCTGAATAAGGTTCAACTCATTAAGATAAGTACCCTCCCTTGAGATAAACTTTCTTGACTATTTTAATCTACCACCATATATTCCTGTCTTCCTCCTGTGAACACTCACATCATTTAATACCCACAGCAACCATTTAACACAATATCTGTGTAATGTTTTACTTAGTGTATGAAATTTTCTGTACATAGATAGTTTATTTAACTGAATGAAATTGTAAGTGCTTTGAGAACAGAACCTATAATTTCACATCTTAGTTATAGAAAATAAAAGAGAGTGTTTCTAGAAGGACAAAAAAAATGTCACAATTACAAGTTCTAATTAAGTTAACTTATAAAGAATGCCAAAAAAATATCTAATGCTCTGGGCAGTTAAGAGGTGACTTTATTAAGACACTACCAGATAAACTCTGCGGTCAATATAATATTTGACCACTAACTATTGTGGTTGATTAAAAAATCCAGATCTTTGATGTACAAATGGGAGCCATTTTATTCTAATAGCCACTTTAGAGTTGCAAAAACTGATTCTAAAGATAGGACCACTGTCAATTTTTCTTAACCCTTTTTTAAATCACTTCTTTTCAAATTGTTCTACAAATGAAAGCTTTACCATAAAAATCAATCAAACAAAAACGTGTTATCTGGTGAACTCTAAAAAGTTACACCTGGAGTCACCTGGGTGGCTCAGCTGGTTCAGCTCAGGTCATGATCCTGGGGTCCTGGGGTTCTCGGGTCCTGGGATGGAGAGCCGCATCTGTGTCAGGCTCCCTGTTCAGCGGGGAGTCTGCTTCTCCCCCTGCTTGTGCACTCCCACGCTCTCTCTCTCTCTCAAATAAGTAACAATTTAAAAAAAGTTATCCCTGTTGGTCAGGGACCGAGTTAGGAAACCAATTGCACATTCATAGTGGGTGATTGAAGAGTGTAACTGAGAGATTATTTACAATGTTTTGAAAAGGGTTTAGGGAAACTGATAAACAATCTTGCAGAATACCATTCCTCTTCTACAGTAGTTACAGTAGTGAGCAATTAACAACCCTAAGGCTAAGACAGAGAGCTCTTTGGTTAACTAAAGTGTAGTTGCAGTTGCATAGAGAGAATTGACTAAAAGATGCTTTGATCTTGAGTAGAAGGACTTAACAAAGATTTTTTTCTTTATTCTCCAAATCTCCTATGGGTGCCTCCCATTGGCACAGCATAACCAAAAGCTAGAGGGCAAGGAAGCTAGCCAGTCAGTCCATACAGGTCAGCCTCCTGGGCCACTGAGCAGGGTGGAGAGTGAAAGGTGGATGTGAAGAGGCAAATCCAAAATATTCAGTATATGATAAAAATTCAGGAGTCTGATTTCTAGAAGTCTAATTATTTTTAGAGCCAAGCCTACTGAATAAAAGGAGTAATAGAGATCATATTTTGTATCAAAAGCAAGGAACTGGGGTAACATGAACACATGAGCTCTCACACAAATATTCCTAGACAAGACCACATTTAAGCAATGAAATTTTCTGAAGGAATCACTTTAAGTGACATTACACATCGATATGTTTAGCAACAAGTAACTTTCTTCAAATTTTGTGGTTTTATTCACATGTGAAATAAGAGGATTTATTGTGGTTGATGTAACTGCAACTGTATACGTCATTTTTAAAATTTTATTTATTTATTTGTCAGAGAGAGAGAGAGAGAGAGAGAGAGAGCGCGCACAAGCAGGCAGAGAGGCAGGCAGAGGCAGAGGGAGAAGCAGGCTCCCTGCTGAGTAAGGAGCCCGATGTGGGGCTTGATCCCAGGACCCTGGGATCATGACCTGAGCTAAAGGCAGCTGCCTAACCAACTGAGCCACCCAGGCGTCCCTGTATACATCATTTCTAAGATATTGTAAAGCGATATTAAAAAGTTCTACTGTCCAACATTCTAAAGTTTAAAATTTATAGAGGTATTGTGTTTATAAAACATTCAACTTTCTAGACAAAGACAAATCTATCAACCTCTGAATGTTCAGAAAGAATGTCTCAAGTTTGTCTAAATCAAGTTATAGATAACTTCTTTTTTAAGCCAAATAATGAACCAGTTCACTACTGGTCTGGGAAACATCAATGCCTGCATCCTTGCTGTACACATCACAACGGGAGGTCCCTGATGTTCTCCTCCTACTCTACACCAAGAATCCACCTGCTAATGGCACCAGAGTGGAGAGAAACTCACAGCTCTAGTGTCTTCTAGAGCATCGGCAGATAATCAAGATCGCGGCAGGGCTCCTATCTGGTAAACTGTGAGAGCAGATAATGCATTTGTTGGCAGACGTTACACAGTTGAAGGGTAATCCTTGCTAAAGTGAAAGCAAGAAACAAGGGAGAGAATTTTATCCACTGTTATTTTGCCACTTAAAGGCTGAGAAGCCTGTAGGTGTGGTCTGATGGTACTAAGTCCACTTGGAAGCGAGGCTCCTGTCTGTCCGCACAGATCTCTTTGAATGCCCCTAATTACCTCTCCTGGAAACAGGAAAAAAATTATTTTGGGGTTGTATGCTCCACTGTCACTAAGATAGCATAGGTTTAAATTGGAAAGCGTTGAGAAATCTGATCTAATCTGCAGATAATAAATGATACATTAGACTGGGTCAGAAAAACTAAAATTGTCTTATTTGTCTTACAGCTCTTGTGAATCTAATTATATTTATGTTGCCAGTATATATTTAAACTCGCCCTCTGAATAAAACAGATGAAAGTTCTATGTTAAATAGAGAACAAACAATACAATTTACAACTTTTTCCTATAAGTTCTGTAGTAAGGCTTTGGGCTTTAGCAAGAGTCTTCTGGTTTATACACCAAAAATGAATTTTAACGGTTTATGTTCCCAGTGCTTCCTTCCTCCCAGCATTTCCCACTCTTCATCCCCCATTTGTTCATTCAAGTCTTTCTATTTCAAGGACATTTTTGTGGAGCTAACAGGGCTCAGCACTCTGGTTATTAAAACTCTGCTTGGTTTTACTTTTTTTCCACGTAGCCTCTCCTG
This sequence comes from Procyon lotor, assembly GCA_028646535.1. NCBI lineage: Eukaryota > Metazoa > Chordata > Mammalia > Carnivora > Procyonidae > Procyon > Procyon lotor. The sequence goes on along the minus strand of CM053614.1, from coordinate 54,209,487 downwards.
GCTGTTGCTGTCACTCATTAAAGCCCCAATGTGCTGAATGAGGCAACCCTTTGTAAACAAGGTACTCGGGGTCAAATGCTATGTTACCAGTCAGGAAAGCAAAGACACAGCAGAAAACCAAAGAGACATACTGCAGGGAACAATATATATGTCATAAAGTTTGGGTTTGTGTGGGGTTTAAATGGAGTTGTTTAACATTCAAATCCCTTGAGTTTTCATGGGCTGCATTTGCCAGCAAGAGTGCGGCTCATTCGCACGCTCCGGCTGCCTTCTCCAGCTCCCCCTTGATTTTGCAAGCACCTAATAGTGCAGGCCCAGCACCGTGCAGCCAACAAATCACAAAGCATGCCTGCATTCTGCTATGTATCAAAGTCTCTTAATATGCCAACAAAGTTCTCCAAGGTCAGGAAAGCAGTTTATCAACCTTTTATATATCTTATAGCAGCAATAAATTTATTCTAGTGTGGGACCTATGAATATTTCAGACGCTCTGCGAGAAAAACCCTTTGGCTTAAGATAGTCTGGTCCGCCGGGGTTTGGGCTCAGGGCAGGGACGTTGTTCTCTACACCACACTTTTATTGTTATTCAGCTACGGTTAATACAGAGCTTTTCAAGGTGCTTCCTGCAATAATTGCTCTTTAATAAAATTTTCATTTAGAGGGGCACCTGGGTGGCTCAGTGGGTTAAGGCCTCTGCCCTCTGCTCAGGTCATGATCTTAGGGTCCTGGGATCGAACCCCACATCGGGCTCTCTGCTCAGCACGGAGTCTGCTTCCCCCTCTCTCTCTCTGCCTGCCTCTCTGCCTACTTGTGATCTCCCCCTCTCTGTCAAATAAATAAAATTAAAAAAAATTAAAAAAAAATTTAAAAAAATTTTCATTTAGAAAAAAAGTTTAGTTTTTTTGTACACTGAATTTCTCTTTTATTCATTTCTGATTATGCACTGTATTAAACTTAAAAAGAAACACAGGATTCTTGTTTTTTCTCAAGTACCCATGGAAAATTACTTTCTTGTTTTGAGTTTTTGTCTATTTGGGTTTTTTTTCCCCCTTTCTTCCCTACTCACAATTTAGGATTTTGAAAATTGTAATACAGACAAGTAAAGAGTCTTTCATCTACTTTTGAAATTAGATGATATTAATGTTTCATCCATTTTCCAGATTAGCGAAGTTAATTCTCAGGTACCCTCAAAAGTCCTTGCACAATGTTTTCATGTATTGAAAAGATATTTCTCAGATTCATGTTTTTCATTTCTTTCTCTCTCCCTCCCTCCCTTCCTCTTTCTCTCTCTTTTTTTTCCAAGCAGCAGTAAAGAGGAAGGAATGGAAGCAGGAACTTTTCATGTATTAAGCCAACTTCAAAAATTACTCACTCTCATACCTGGGACAGGAGCCCAGGTTGTTTGGGGATTGATGCCTTTTGCACATACACAGGCACATGCAAGTGCTCACGGTGGTGCACACACACTGCACACCCCCAAACAATTAATTACTCCCTCAACAAATTATTCCCCAATTCTTATTCCTCTAGTCATGATCCACCAAGTGACCTTTAGGTGAGTTATTCCTTTAGAAAGATGCTTAATGACTTTGATAGAACCTCACTCATTAGAAGTTTATTTTTGTTTTGCTTTGTTTCCTTTTATATGTAACTTGCTCCTCCTGACTATGTACTTTGCCTGCATTTAGAAACTTCTCTTATGTAGGACTTTATCTTGAACCTGCTGTTATGTTACCTACTTGACTCTCTGACACCTTTTTAACCAAATTTATTTTTTATATTTATGATTTTTATTCACAGAGATGTCATCTTCCAGCATGTTACCTAATATCTACTCTGAACTTTTACATCTGCATCATCACTTATATTTTTCTGACTTTTTTTATTCACTTCTTGGTGCTGAGACTGTTGATACCACGTTTAGCCCCCTCTGCACACAGCTCATTTATTTCTCAATCAGACTTACTTCCAGCCCACATGCGACCTCAGCTTTAACATGGCCAACTGGGTTTGATCTTGGGATATTATTTCCATATGAGCTCTCTGAGATTCTTTCTTTTTTCCTTTCTTCATAGTTTGTAACCTCTGACAGAAAAATATATCATTGTTTTCCATCATACCCTCCTTCTCAGTGTTTGGAAGATTTCTTACACTGTTCAGTCTCACTTTCATACTTGCAATCCAAAATGAGACACTAAAAATTAGCAAAACCTTTTTAAAATTGATCTATAATGCAGATTGCAACTGATCTATAATACAAACACAAATATACTCAATAAATTGGTACAACACAAATTCATTTGTTCTTCTTTACTCTTAAAGTAAAACATCAGTTTTTAAAGTTAAGCTGCTTTTATAATGACAGTTTGATTCTTGCCTATGTTTGAACTTCATATAAATGGATTAACAGAATATGTTATTGAAATATTGTAATTTACTTTCTTTTCAGAAAGTGTCCTGCGAACCTCAGTGCTCATCCATCAAGGATAAAACCAAGTGAAATAAGCTGCTTAAGAAGCAAGAATCTTGTTAGAAGGAATCACGTGGAAAAACACGGCCACAACAGACTCCAGAGGACTGGAAAAAGTTACATCTGAATGAATTTAAGTGATTAGTATGCCTCATTTCCAGAATATTTCTGTGATGATTTAGGAGAGAGAAGAGAAGAACAGCAGCAATTCTACGAGCAGAAAA
>CM053614.1:54182614-54206293 GCA_028646535.1 Procyon lotor | reverse complement strand
AGCGGGGTGTCAGAAGGAGAAGCAGACACCCCGCTGAGCAGGGAGCTTAATGCAGAACTCCATCCCAGGACTCTGGGATCATGACCTGAGCCGAAGGCAGTTGCTTAACCAACTGAGTCACCCAGGTGCCCCAATGTTGCTTCATTCTTAGAAGAGTTGCTCTAGAGGGATGCCTGGGTGGCTCAGTTGGTTATGCGTCCAACTCTTGATTTTAGCTCAGGTCATGATCTCCAGGTCCTGGGATTGAGCCCTGAAAGTCAGGTTGTGTGCTCAGCAGGGAGTCTGTTTGTCTCCCTCTCCCTCTGCCCCTCCCCCTGCTCACTCTCTCTGTCTCTCTCTCTCAAATAAACAAGTACACCTTTTAAAAAAAAAAAAGTTGCTCGAGATGCAGCCATGTTGGATAATCCTACAAAGCTAAGAACTGCAGACAATCCTAGCAACTATAAGCAGTCACTAGGAGATATCTAGGAGCTAAGAGGACTCCCAGTGGAATGCCAGAAGTTGGGGTTTTCACTTACACAAACACAAGGAAATGAATTATGTAAACAACCTGAGTGAGCTTGGAAGTGGGTTCTTTCCCAGACAAGCCTCCAGTTGAGAGTGCAGTCTAGCAGATATCTCACAGAGACCCCAGCTAAACCGTGCCTAATACTGCTGACCCACGGACCTTGTGATGTGATCAACAGGTGCTCTTTTGAGCTGCTAAATTAGTAAATATTTACAGAGTAATAGGAAACGAAAAGATGGTTTTAAAAATAGAGAAAATAAGAAATAGAGACAAACGATGTCTTGATTATTTTCACGTCTTTTACATTTTAGTATTTGGCGTCCTCCAACCTTTGAGCTGCTCAAGTCATTCTTCTCCTTACCCTGAGCATCTAAGCCTCAAGAATTTTTCAGCTCCACCTGCAATGTATATTCCCATATCCATCCCATTCTCATTGTCTTAAATCCTCCTGTCATACTTCTAGCCTAAGTCGCTAGCATCTCCCACCTGGACTATTAACTGGTCTCCCTTCTTGCACTCTTGCCCCTTTGGAAGCTATTTTCCATAAGGGAGTCAGAATGATGTGTTTTAAAAAGGGAGTCAGATTGTGTCACTTCCCAACATAAATCTTCTAAGGGCTTCCTCCCATTATATTTCAAACAAAATCTTAAAACTAGTATTGTCTATGGATCTTGAACACACCCTTAAATTGTTACTGCATCTCATATCACTCCCCACTCATACATTAAGCTCCAGCTACTGGCTATCTTTCTGTTCCTCCAAAAAATCAAGTTTGTTGCTGTCATAGAGCTTTTACACTTGATTATCGATCTCTCTAGACTGTTCTGGTGACTGGCAGTTTCTTCTCATCCTAGTCTTGGTTCTAAATGTCACTTTCATGTTGTGGCCTTCCCTTACTGCGCAATCTATGTACCACAGCAGTACCTTTAACAGTACCCTATTTTATTCTTTTGGCAGATATTACTGTCTGAAATTATCTTAATTCTTATTTTGTTTACTGTCTGCCTCTCCCACCAGAATATAAACTCTCTATGAGCAGGGATTTTTTCACTCTTGCTCATCATTGATTATTTACCACCCACTATGTTACTGGATGTAGTCACTACTTAAAAAGTATTTAAGTGTACAAAGATATCATTAATTTTATTCACTTTTTTGGTGTAATCTTCAAGATACATCAGTGAAACAGATATAAATAAATTAGCTCAGCTTGAAGTTGGATAGGATCCCAAAGCTCCACCAACCCAAAAGTAAGTTAGACCAATTATTTAGTCTAAACCAGCCAATAATTGGTTTAGACAACATTTAAAATAAACCTATTTTAGACTAGGTTCCCTAGAAAGTGGTTCCTGAGGCAAGGATTTAAAAAACTGAACTTCATTTAAGAAATTCAAGTCCAGAGCAGCCAGAGAGAGGATTAAAGGAAATGAGAGAAGAAAAAATGTAAAGTGATACAAAGTGATGCATCCCTATGTTTGCCATTGGTTCAGGAAAAACCATGAAAAATCACAAGGGATTCCTCATCATATATATCCATGCAACATGTAGGAGTTTCTATCAACAAGCTCTAAGGAGAAATCCTGACTTAGGGCAGTCCTGGAAAAGAAAAGAAGAAAGAACTTATCATTGTGATGTCCCTACTTTTTCCTCTTTCTGCTAGTCAAAATTCACCTCATGGGTTTTTAATTCCTTTATCATTCTGAATGGCAGAAGTTCTTTCTGCCTCTTAGCAAGGACAGATACCTTGCCCTGTGGTTTGGCATTTTATTCCAGCCTGGGAGTGACCCGGAAGCCATACATCCTGCACCTGCAGCTGGTCAGTCTAGCTAAATGGCAGTAGCCAACGAGGAGCACCTGACACTCCCGGGGTAGATTCTCCTCAATGCATGATCATAAATTGATTCCCTGAGCAAAGAGAATTTTGCAGTTCAACTTGTTATGAGTACATCTTTGCTCATTACCTCTTTTTCACTTTCAAATCATTCTCCCCTCCTGTAACTGCCATTCTTAGTTAATCATACCATTGTAATCACACCATTGTCTTCTCGAAAACCTGATGGAAAATGGATCTCATCCCCTCATCCAGTGTGTTACTAATTCCTGGTAATTATGTCATTTAAATATCTCTCAAATTCTTCTCTGCCAATATCCTCAGTTACTTCCATAGCTGGCTCAGCTCCTCTTACTTTGATTAAGGCAATAATTTCTTAAGTGTTGTGGCTTGAAGTATGTCCCCAAAATGATATGTGGAAGTGCTAACTCCCAGTACCAGTGAATGTGACCTTATTTGGAAATAGGATATTTACAGATGTAATCAATTGGAGACTAAATCATATTGGATTAAGGTGTTCTTAATCCAGTATGATTGGTGTCCTCATAAGAAGAGAAGAGATACACGGCTGCGTAGGGATAATGTCATACGAAGACAGAAGTAGAGATTGGAATAATACAGCTGCTAGCCAAGGAATGAATGTATGGGATTGATGGCCAGCTCCTCTAGACCTTTCAGAAAGAGCATGGCCCTGCTGACATCTTGCTTCCAGACTTCTAGCTTCCAGAACTGTAAGAGAATAAATTTCTGTTGTTTTAAGGCACCAAGTTTGTGGTACTTTGTTATCATAGCCCTGGGAAACTAATGCACCGACTAAACTCTGGACTTTCCGTCTTACAGATCTCATGGTCATTTACCACTCTCCAAATGGCTACTGTGTCTCACCGGCTCTTCTGTAATCTGGCTTCTTGCCTATTTTTGAAATCTAACATCCTGGGATGACACTAAACATTTTGTAGGTGAACCATGTGAAATGGAGAAGAGCTTTGACTGAAATTGTTTGTATTCACCAGACAAAATAGTCAAACAAAACAGTCACTAGCCTCGTTTCTTTCTTTTTTGTTTTCTTGCTTAGACATTTTTAAAAGAGCTGAAATCAAATGACGGCTAGCCACTATCATGAAAATCAGGAACAGACTCTACTACATGAATAATCATGTAAAATGAAAAAATAGGAGACAATGCAGAAGACCAGAGCATACTACTGTAATCAAATATATTTTAAAAATCTGACATGTTAATAATATGCATAATTGCTATTTTGCATATTGTAATCAGCAATAATGGCAAACACTGTTTTTAAATGAATCATAATTAGTAACCAGGAAGTTATGAAATTTATATATGTACATGATGATATTGTGTGATTCTGTCAGTAATCTTGACTCCCCTTCTGGGGCATCGATTAGCCACCATCCTTTGAATAATTTACTAAGTGTAAACTCAGATCATTAGAGATATTTAAGAATATTTTCTGCTCTAAGCTGGCTTCAAAAGCACTTGACAGAACCATGATAGAAAAAGCATGGCTATTGGGCTTAGTAAGATCTCATCTCAAAGTGTTTGGAGTTGGGATAGTGGTGGACTGGTGCCCTTATAAAAGATCGTGCATAACAGAGAGTGTGGTAGAGATGAGTACAAGTTAAGGTTGGATTGCCAGAATATGGGGTTCTTGGGTTAAAGATGGCAAAATAATGCTTGAACATGGAAGTGAGAAAGAAAAATTGCCAGGTAAGGAGACCTGGGCTCAAAAATGAAATGTTGCTTATCTTAGGCACAGGAATCTATCTTAGAAATAGTCTCTGGCATCCGGTCTGTATGGGAAAACACGTAAGAGCATTTAATATGATTAATACAAAATTCTATTCTAATGTGATAGTTAACAAGGGGAAAAGAATGACTACTTTGGGAAAATTAGTGGATTTCTTAACTAAAGAATTAAAAAGAATTTATCTTTAGTTTTGTTTGTTTTTTTTTAATATTTTATTTATTTGACAGAGAGAAACACAGCGAGAGAGGGAACACAAGCAGAGGGGATGGTAGCGGGAGAAGCAGGCCTCCCGCCGAGTAGGGAGCCCGACGCGGGGCTTGATCCTAGGACTCTGGGATCACGACCCAAGCCGAAGGCAGACGCTTAACGACTGAGCCATCCAGGCGCCCCTATATTTAGTTTTTAATTTACTCTTCTCAGGAGTGATGCTACCAAACTCTTATCCAAATGTCCACATTCACTGGCTATGCACACTTTTTTAAATGTTTTATCAAAATGTCAAACGTACAGCTTTTAAGAAGGCTTTTACAAAGCATGAATCATGTGCCCTTGTCTTAACTGCTCTAAGTCCCACTAGAAGCAGTCCCTTTTAATAATTTCTATTGTTAGGACATTCTGATAGTTTATCCCCATATCTCCAATATGCTTTCAAAAGCCAATTTTTCTAGTAAAAATATTATACATTTATAGACTCTTTTTAAAATAGGAATTTTAAATGAGACTAAAATCAGTCTCTATCACACGAAAATAATTATAAACATGTATAAACGTGGTTTATTTTTTTCATTTAAACTGTGTATGTAGGAACATATATTTCATGCCCAAGTATTAACATATACACAGTTTATGATGTTCATATTTTATAATTATTTTAATATTTGCATAATATTCAACCAAATGAAAACATTAAATGAATTTAATTGGCCATAGTTTCTCTCCTCCACATATATTATGTGGTCACACATTCTTTTCATTTCATTATCCTATCCTAGTATCTTTAAATTGTTATCTTTCCTGTCAATGATTCAGTTTTCCATGATGCTAAATCTATTCTTTTCTGTCTCTATTGTAAGTTGTAAAACTTTGATTGCATTTTATTTACCTTATAGTTTCATATTAGTTTGCCCAACCATTTCTTCTTCTAGAAATAATTTCTTTGAGCATCATTTTTTTATCCTTTAATTCCAGTTTTATTTTTTCATGTATCTGGTTTATTTTCTAGAAGGTAATTCTTCTTAAGGCCTATTAGAAACATCAAGTAATTTTATAAATTTTAATATGCTTCTCATAATAAATACCTTCTAAGCAGACCTCTTCCACTTGCTATTTTTGCTTTCTTAAAAATATATCCACAGATGGATACTACTGATCTTATTTTTACCTTTGCTGAAGGTGAAATGAAGACATTTATTCAAACTCCATGTTGCCTTTGGACAATCTCATTCCTTTCCACTTGTCTACATTCCCTCCCTCTTAGATGGCTGTCAAATGACCCTATCACATCATAGTTCACAAATTGGTTACTTCTCAACCCTTTGTTCAGGGTCATTGGGGATTGATCTAGCATGATTCTGTTGGACTGAAGTGAGATTATTTCCTCTCCCATTACTTAGTTTTATGACACTCTGAGATAATTGAATGCCCAAAACATATGTCCCTATTATATAGTATCTCCAAAGCTATTCTTGTCTTTGCTGTCTACAAAAATCATCCTCACATAGGGTTTAGTGCTCACAGTGTAAAATTTCCACTGACAATCCAACGCCACTTAATAGTTATTGTAATTTCCTAGGAAGTACGAAATAAGCATTGCTCAAACCTTTATGTAATACAGTAGGTCCATAGAAGTCATTCGGATTTATTGAATTAATTAGAATAAATATTTTTATGTAATTTTAGTCTAGAATATTGCCATTTGTGTTGAATTTTTTTTTTTTTTTTTTGAGCAGCCACTATGTATAGGGTACTGTCCCACACAAGTTGGATTTGGTTTTAAAGTCAAAATCAGTCATGTAATAATATTTGTTAAATCACATATTTATTTTATGTATGCCTGTGGCTGAATGTGTTTTGGAACCACAGCTCAATTGTTCCCACTTCCTCACCAACCTAAAGCAAATCTAGAGATCTGCTTTTCATTAACTGAGCTGCTGTTTGCCTGTCCACTGAGGAAGGATGTGGCATTTATGTAAAGTGACACAGCTACATGCTATTACCATTACACTGCCCAGTGAGCTGTGGCACTAGCTAGGGCCCACCAGACAACTAATTACTATATGCATGTGGGCAAGTGCAGAACACTCATTCCAGAGATCGCTTGGAAAGAAAAATAAATTATAGCACACTGTTTATATTGAAAATCATTTGATGTAGTTAGAAAATAAATTTAACTGCATTTCAGAGTCATTGGACTTTGAATAAAATATAAGACTGACCCATTATGCTGTGTCTTTTGTTTAACTAAATGGCTTTCAGTTGTTTAGATGACAAAAATTAGATAACAGAGAGAGTATTTCTTTTCTCTTAAATATAACAAAATGTCAACAAATTTGTGATATTGGGAATTATTTTTATCTTTAAAAGAACTCATTCATTAATGTTCTCAATTCCCTTAAACAATCCAAATACTTCTTAAAATAGTCTGGAATTCTTAGTAAATCTCTTTAATTTCTTCAGACTATTTTTTATCTATTATTAATTGAAATAAAATCATGAAAATGTTATGAGGTGATAGTGTTTAAATTCATCAAGTCTCAAATTAATTAAATGTTCAAAATAATACCCAAATTGTTTCACATTGGTAAAACACTGTGTAGAACTTGTCCTTTGAAAACAAAAACAAAACCAAACAAACTTGTTCTTAGATATTCCACTATGATTATAGTGAACATGAGCAGAAATTTAACCAGTGCTTTTTTTTATTGTCATTGGCCGATGATATCAAATTCAGAAATTCCAAATGCAGATCACAAATTCCCCAAATATCTAGTAACTTATATTTCCCTCAAGTGGTAATTGACTTATATCCAATTTCTCTGAGTTTTTTTTGGAAACAAAGATGTTACTCTTGGTGTCAGTAACCTCAATACAATTGATTGATACCATAAATATTCCCATTTTTTAAAACACTAGCATCTTTTGTGAATGCAACAATACTTTTTCAGGCCCCTATTATGTGCCACACTCTGTGTTGCATAGAAAACAACTTCATGTCCATGTTACTTTTGATCATCAACAAGTTTAAAATTTTCCAATAACAAAAGGTAAAAGATGTGTTTTTTAGAAAACATAGTTTTGAATATGAATTAATATGAGGCTTCATCTCCCTTTGCTTCATTTATATATGACTCCTATTAATAAGATGATGTTGAAAAATGGTGCAAGGTACATGTTACAGGTTTTTGTTGGTAAGCAACAGACATTGTCTCTGGCAAAACTAAGAAAGATAATTTTTTTTAAAGATTTTATTTTTTTATTTATTTGACAGAGAGAGAGATCACAAGTAGGCAGAGAGGCAGGCAGAGAGAGAGGGGGAAGCAGGCTCCCCGCTGAGCAGAGAGCCTGATGTGGGGCTTGATCCCAGGACCCTGAGATCATGACCTGGGCTAAAGGCAGAGGCTTTAACTCACTGAGCCACCCAGGCACCCCCTAAGAAAAAGATAATTAATGGGAAGGGGAGAATAGGGTGCTCACAGGCTTGAGAAGAGGCCTAAAGAACGGGGTTTAGAAAACAGAGAATCAGCACTTTCACCCCAGTAACAAGAACTGAGTGAGAATCTGGGATGAACAATGAGGAGGAACTGATTTCATCTATTTTTTGCATCTTTATAGCACCTAGTTCAAGATTTAAAGTTCTAGGTGACAGAATCCCATTGGCTAAGCTTGGGTTGCTTAGTCTTGGTTACTAAGCTGTTGAATGGAAAGACAGAGTAGAAGAAAACCTCAGATATCCTGGTAAGATGGCAGATGTCAGAGTCTACAATCCCATTTTAGTAGCACACAGTGGAGGGAGGAGGGTTAATTCATCAGAAGGAGACTAGGATGCTGTTTAGTAGGTGGAAGAATGGGAGCTGAACTGCTAAAAATAATTAAAACATTTATAATGGTTCCTGAACCTTTCTGTTGTAACCACCCCCATTTAAAACCCACACCAACCACATACATGTGTGGCATACCCATGTCTCTAAAGAGTTGCTTAACTATTTTCCAAGTGAACCTCCGATTTAGAAAGTTCCTGAGTATACAAGTGGCAATGCCTATATATGTGACTATTAGGTAACAAATAAGTAGAGGTACTAATGTCAATCCAACATTAACTTCACAGCAGCTGACAAATTAATTGATTATTGACGCTCTAAAACATTAAAATGGAGCACGTTTTGATATGGTAATATTAATATATTGAAGTAGCCAACAAGTAATTGTGAATGTAGAATTGTGAAAGTACCAGTACCTGCCTTTTTAAGAGGACATTGTGCAGGAAGCAAGATCATGCCACCAAACAAAGGAACAGTTTCTTCAGCTTCTTAAGTGTGCAAGCTACTTGATGGAGTTTCTTTGACAAAGTACATCTATCATTGTAATGATGACCAGTTGATGTAGAAGTAAGGTTGGGAAGAAATGGGCTAAAGAGGGAAACACAGGGGGCGCCTGTGTGGCTTAGTCGTTAAGCGTCTGCCTTCAGCTCAGTCATGATCCCAGAGTCCTGGGATCGAGCCCCGCATCGGGCTCCTTGCTCGGCAGGGAGCCTGCTTCTCCCGCTGCCATTCCCTCTGCTTGTGTTCCTTCTCTCGCTGTGTTTCTCTCTGTCAAATAAATAATTAAAAAAAAAAAAAATCTTTAAAAAAAATTTAAAAAAGAGGGAAACACAGTTGAGACTCTAGGAACAGACAGTAGTTTTTTCTTTGATTTTCTTATTAAAGAGATTCTGGGAACTTTAATAAACTCATCAAAGAATAACTAATGTTTAGGAAAGCAAAACTAAAGGAGTAATAAAATGTTCTGAAGACATGTAATAAATCATACCAGAAGTACTCTTTGTCTCTGAATTCAGTAAGTCCTAGCATCAGTCCTGGAGATGAGCTCTCTTGGGTGGCAAAGCATCTAATGAATGTTAAAATAGGCACTAGAATGGTACTAAGTGCCTTTGTCCAAAGCTCCAGTAATCACTGAAGGACAAATCAGAAAATTATTGCATGTTTGCATATTTACTTATATGAGTTTGTTTTTTTTAACCCCCTGCAAAGATTTAAACTTACTGTTCTTTTTTTTTTTTTCCTTTTTAAAGATTTATTTCAGAGAGAGCATGCGCTAGAGCAAGCATGAGTGTGGGGAGGGACAGAGGGAGAGAGAGAGAAAATCCCAAGCAGACTTCCTGCTTGAGGGCACAGCCGACTCAGGCCAGATCTCACCACACTGAGATCAATACCTGGGCTGAAACCAAGAGTGTGATGCTTAACCAACTGAGCTACCCAGGCACCCCTAAGCTTACTGTTTTAAAGTAGTAAAGACAGATGCACTAACTTTTGAAAATGAATTGCCAATGACATGCTACAATGGAACACAAGTTTTGGAAAACAGTTACTAATATTATTTTCATGGTTCTGTGTTTTCTCAAATCATCTAATGATGATTGATTATGAGACACTGAGCATAAGGCAGAATCTAACATGATTAAAGGTTCTTATTTATGAAAGAGATGGCATGTCATTGGCATTTTTACACAAGCTTTAATGAATAGTCATAAATATTTTTCTTCAAATAAAATACCCATGATTATTTTGGGTAAATAATCTCTCATAAATCAGTGAAAGCAGAAATTACTATTGTGGAAATTTATACTTTCTGTTTGAATTTTATACACTTATAGATATAAGTGTATCTATAAGTGCCTATAGTTTTGACTAGATTTTACAATGAAAAATGTTGGGATAGACTCTATCTCACTAGAGAGAGAGAGAAAGTTAATCAGGAAAACCAGTTTCAAAAGGTTTAGATGTTTTTGACATTCAAGTACCTTTTCTTTCTGTAAACACTTCTTTCTTCATGCAGTGATTACATGATTTGGAGGTCCCAGGTGTTTCAATGGCAGGTAGGACAGGACTTATTAAAATCGAAAAAGGATGGTTCCTTTGCATTTCTTCTCAGAGAAGTAAAAAAGAAGACAATATTAAAAGTTGAAAACTGTAAAAGGGGAATTTTAGATATTTTAAATGTTTAGCTCAGTTTGTTAGAGTACCTTCAGAGACTATTTTTTTTTTTTACTATTTCACCAATAAAATAAAGTGATTGCAATGAATAAAAATGATATCTTAGTGAAAGCCCACTGATACTATTTTCCTTGGATTTCCTAGGAAGTACAAAATAATTAGGAAATAATGAATCCGTGCTCAAAGGATATCAACATCCTTCTGTCATAAAATTGTACACAAGAGGCTTTAATTTCTAATCCAGAGACACTTAGGGACCCCAAATTAATGGATGCTTAGGATACTGGACAAATTGTTATTAAAACAGCAGGTTCTCAAATTCCTTGTATAATGCATTGTAAATACAGGATAAATTCATCAGAAATATATAGACAAAAAAATCTGTAAAAAAAGTTTTTGTCAGGTATACTGAGTTGAAAAGATCTTGACAATTTTTCCTTAAAACTTGAGTTTTAATTGCCTTAGCCCCTGGGCAGCCATAAACTTGAGAAGTGACAATTTATATGGATTTTATGAGCCTGTTTACTCTGTTATTCATGAAAAAAGTTACTTTAGCAACTGCTGTGTCTCATATTACTTACACTACCTATGAATTAACTAGTATATTCTTAAAGAAGCAAAAAGAGCTTGTATTAAGAAAGCAGTATATTAGCAATGCATGCTTGAAATCAGTATCATTGCACAATTAAGAGTTAATTTAGATAAAGACTATCTACTAAAGGACATTTGTGAGTAGGCTGTGGTCCATAGGAAGCTCATCTGCTCTGATTTGCTCACCTAGTCAACATTTATAGAACATTCAACACATAATAAAATAGGTACTGGCTTACAAAAGATTCAAAGCAGCTATTCCCACCTGAGACTCTCACATTCTAAAGGAAACATTTCAAATCATTCTCCAGCTGAGAATGATAGTGACTTTGTTTTATTCCCAGAAATCTACAACTTCCTATTGAATAACTAAAGTTACAGATCAAATTTCTATCCCACGTTAAAGATGAAATTGTATTACAAATACAGAATAAAAATTTCTCTAAATATTAACCACGTGCAATATATATATTTTTTGATGTTTACCATGTCAAAAGGTGGTGATAAGTTTTTTAACTGCCAACCTCTGATTCTAGTAACATTTTTTGGGCATTACAAAAACTGCAAAAAGTTTTTTTTTTTTGGCTTTTGACATGAAAAAGTTTGAGTAAATATACAATGAGGCAGAGAATAATGCAATATGATTCTTGCTTGAGGGAAAAAACTAGATTTAAACTCTAGATCTGTTGCCTCCAGCTAGTTGAACTAGGGGGTGGGGTGGGAGGTGGCCACCTCATTTACTTAAGAGTGTCTTCATGTTCATAGTGATAATGATAATAAGTGGATCCTTGTCTTACAGTCTTGTGATCATTATAAGGATTAAATAAAGGTAACCTATGTAATATAGTGAAATAGCAATTAAAATTTTATTATTATTGATACTTAAAAATTCACCAGAATGTAAGTGCTTAGAGAACAGGGATGGTAGCCCAACGCTATGGAGGGAAGCAATATCTACTTTCTGTAGCAACAATTACTTTCCAGAGACCAACATCACCAGTATTACTTGGCCAGAACTCTAGACACTTTGGGGCAGAATTTCTGTGTGAGACCCAGGAATCTGTGCTTTAAAAAGGTTGCCGTGTAATTTTATGCATGCTAAATTATGAAAAGCACTGCTCTAGTCTGCTCTCAGGTATATTTCCAGTGTCTAGAATTAACAGCAGACAATAAATGATAGCTCAATTAATATTTGTTTAACCGTTCTAATATTTTTTTTCCTTTAAACTATCTTTTGTGACTGCTTCCCAAAATTTGGGAAGCACCTTCTGATGAAAGCTGGCAAGTTTCTTTGTCTTTTTGCAGAAAAAATAAGGAACCAAAATTGTATTTGCAGATATTTTACATCATTGGAAACTCCCTTTGGGATGACAATAACTGTGGTATCCACATCATAGGGCAGTTGTGAAGAGATCAGGGAATGCATTTAAAACATTTAGCAAAATTCCTGCTATTATATTGTATACATACAAAAATAACTTCATGTTCTGTTGGTCTTTTTTCCTAACTGAGCTAAAAAAAAAAAGTTTATTGGAAACATGAATATATAGAAACTTAACAAAAGGAATTCATTTTACAACAGTGACATGGAATATTGCCTTTCTTTACTATTCCTTTTTTTGTCTCAACTCTCCTTTTCAAGTTACTATACAGTATTGTGATTTTAAAAACCTCTTCACTATAGTAAAAGGCAGGATAGTTTGAGCTGTGTTTAATTCTTTTATTATACATATCCTATAGTAAATAAGGAATGATAAGCAAACTACTACTAAATCTCAACTCAGAGGTTTTGCATGCAGTGCGCATAGAAATGGTTATCTTTGGAAAGGAGTCTTGTAGAAGTTTAAATGCAGTGGTAATCATGAAAATGAAGACTAAGTTACCCATTCTATAAACATTTGATTCTCTCGACTAATTATGTCTGTAATGAAATACGTGCTCATTAGTGAAGCATTATGACTTGGAGTCTGTCTGTTTTCTTTTGGTCACCAGTAAGGTGGGGATGCAATGCATTTTATAACTTCTCCCTGAAAGAAGAAATAGAATAATGTGCAGTTATGCCTGCAGTTACAAAAATGGTGAGAAGTTTCTTGTAACTTAAAAAGGTTTTCCCCTGGGAAATAAACTTTTAAAAGCTTCAAAGAATGTTAAAGATTTTCAAATAAGCTATAAATGGACATCTGCAGTCTATGCTGTACTTCAATAAGACGAGAATGGTTGTCATGTCAAATCTCTACAGGCTGTCTTTGCTCGTGTTTTCCTGGTTGAGAAATTCCACTCAAGCAGAATGAAACCTAACCTTTAATATTACATTCTGTAGAACAGGCCCCAGTGACACGTAAGAGGATCTTATCACTGGATCTCAATGGATTTGGTTTAAAACAGCTTCTTTTCTGCAAGACAGATATCAGATGGGAGTTCTCTTCAAGAGAAAGAGTCTATTTCCTCTTCAAAGTACAATCTGAAAATGAAACATTGTTCAAAATAATCACAAGAAAGCAGACAAGAATATGAGCATCACAAAATGCTTCATGCAATATGCAAGGCCCAAAACTCTGTATTGATCTGTGAACAAAATATATATTTGAAAGATGTCCTACTCTATTTCAGGTTGTAAATACTAAGCTATAAAACTCAAAGGCACCAAAAGTGAATAAAGCTAGTGTGAATGCAATGTAAAAATACATATATATGTAAAATTCAATGAGTTAAATAATTAAAATTAAATATTATAATATAAAACTAAAGCTTACCTCAAACACAATAAAGGGTATTTAAATTGATGAGTTTGATTAATTAATTAATATGATTTCTATTCACTTATCAGTCATTTGATTTCTACTTTATTTCCCCTGGAAATCAAGATGGAAGTTTTTACATCCTGAGGGAAAATATAATTTCTTCTTTGGTCAGAAGAAAATAGATGTGAACTTGATTTTAAATCTAAGCATTAGAACTTTAACAAAATATTTTCAGCTATGTACATCAGTAATGTCTCACCAAAAAATGTAAATTTGAGCAGAAATTATTTTGGCTATTATTAACATTAACTACAAATATTATCTTTTTTAAAATGTGGATTTTCATATCTGGAGATATCATGTGATGACAATTAAAATAGATCTTTGGGTATAAGATCTCTCTTGAGGACCACCATATTTCTGTAGAGAAATAAAACAGAGATAAAATTCAGCTGTTATTTTGATGCCTGTACACTTGAAAAACAAGGAAATTCAATTCTCTAACTTTGATTCCTAAATGCATTGGCTATATTGATTGCATGAATAGGATATTTCAAAACTTTTAAGAAGTTTAACAAATACATACATAACAGTTACTATGTATACAGGCACACAGAACTTGAAGCACTTTGAAAATGTTAGCTCATTTAATCTGGAAAATGACTCTATGAAATAGATATTACTGTAATCACCATTTTTGATTAAGGAAACGGGGGCAACGATCAGCCAAGTAACCTGCCCTAAGGTCACAAAGTCATGGAGCTGGTGTGAATCCAGCCAGTGTGCTGCCAGAATGTCTCATCACGTTAGCTGCTGCTTCGGGGTGGCTTTAGGCAGCAATTCGATGGTTAAAACTAAATTTTCTTAAAGGACACACTTTAATTGAATGGGTTAGAATTTAGGGGTTTTCAGAAATTTTTGTCTGGTTGGCACTTTTTTTTTTTTAACTGAAGCAGCATATCATCTGTCCAAAACTCAAGGGGGAAAATGAACGCGTTGGTAACAATTCAAAATCAAGTTTATAGAAAGAGGAAGTAGGAGTTCGATCAATATAAAGACAAAGGAATACTTTCCACATACAGAATATAGGGCTGAGTTCTCATGGGTTCCAATTTGAGGTTTGTGACTGAAATATCATTTTTGACGTAAAATCTGTGTGGAATTTGAATTAGACTGTGATATAAAACCTTAGGTAACATGGATATACTTTTAAAATGTTCTTTTTAAAGACTGGTAACTGATCGTAATGGATACTGGTAGAGGCCTGAATCGTTGTTTGTGTGAGGTGAAAAAATAAGGCTGCTCATGCTGACAAGGAAACCTGACAAAAGCCTTAATTAAACACCGCTAAAAAGAAATTACAAAATAAGTAAACACCATGATATTGGGCTGGGGGCATTTTGTATTTCTTATTTAACTTTTGTGAATCCTCTAAAAAGAAAGCAAGAGCCGAGGTCCTATCCCAGGGAGAATGTAGAAAACAGTTGTTCAACTCACTTGTTCATTGGGCAGAGCAAAGAGTGTAGTGGCTGAGCTGAGGCCTGTGATGAGGTGTGCACAGGGCCTGGCCACCGTCCAGCTCTGAGTGACCACTGCAGGGCATCAGTGGGATCCCAGAGTTGGCAGATCTTCCAAATTTCAAGAGAAGTTGAAATGCCAACTTGTTTCAAAAATAACGCAAATTTTAAAAGTAGTTAGATCAGGTTGTGACCTCATGTATAATAAGACCTTTAAAAATCCTTTGTTGGATCTTTGCTGTGTACATATAATTAAGGGCAGGTAGAGGAGGAAAATCTGGGAGAATAAACATCACTGATGAGAGAAATAAAAGGATAACAAAGAATAGTGTCTTGAGAACAAGGAAAAGGAATATTTCTAAGCAGGACCAGGTTGCTGTGCAGATGCAGGAAAGCGATCTTGTAGATCCCTCTGAGAAGTGTCAGATCACTGGATTTGAAAATTAGAAAGTTCCCAGTAACCATGAATATTCAGTAGAGAAACTAAAACAGCAGCCAGATTGTGAAACCAACATTCTTAAACCTACAGTCTATAAACAACCTGAAATCATATGCAAAGTAGATACTTTATTGAGTGGTAGTGAAATAATATTCCTAAGAACAAGGTTAGTGCTTGCTTGAGAAGAAATTTCCCATGCTTATAAGTAACTTAGAGCCATAGAAAGAAAGGGACTGGCAATAAAGGAGAGGATTAATTTCTGGAGAGTCTCAGGACGCACTGAGGTGAGATCTTGATCACAGAAAGCAGGTTAGCTTTGGAAAAGCTTGGCACCTGATATTCTCTTCTGCCCTATTTCTAACTTTCTGAGGGCACGGTCCTTGTCTATCTTACTTGCTCTATACTGTATTCTTAAGTGGGAAGCACAGAGATAGGTCCAGGATGAAATGTTGATGGGAATGATTACGTGGATGTGTTTAAGGTCACTTAAAAGTTTGCAACCGGAACAGCAAAGAAGCAGTGTGCAGATAAGACTAAAAGTGGGGAGGCTTCTTTCCAATGCCTCCATTACCCAAATTCATACAATCAGTCCATTCCAAAGGTTGGTCATCAATTTGCCTTTTTAATATGAGAAACTTTCCAGGTCATGATAGCTCTAAACTATAAGATCACTACCTTTGTTTCTTGTCTTTGTTTTCATCACTGTAGGCTGGGAGGAAGGATAAAGAGTAGGTACACAGGTGGCATGATGCATCAGCAACAACAAACAGCTCTTATCATATAAAGAAGTATTCCTTGAACCACCGTTATATATTTTTGAGGGTTTTCCTTGTGTGTTACTGGGTTTCTTCTACACTTGGAACTGATGCACTTTTGGAAAAAAGAGCATATTTAAAGGGTTTTGAAGGTTCAGTCTTCAAATTAGAAGTCATTTCTACTTACAAGTGCCCATTAGGATGGCGATTATTTTCTCTGCCAATGCTAAGAAACCTGACATCAGGCTTAGGGTTTAGCAAAGCAGATGAGAGAATTTAAAATATTGGTGAGAATACAGTTGTAATAGCTGGGAAGCTACTGGGAAGAAAGCAAAATTCAGAGCAGGCTGATGGATTTGAAAAATAAGAAGTAGTCAAAGAAATGCATGTTGAGAAAAACAGAACAAGTTCAGTAGGTGACATTGTCAGAAAAGATAGTCCTGCTAGACACTAAACTCAGGAAGTAACAGTGCTAATATATCATATCCAGATAGTGTACTAAAGACCGTAGGTGCATTGAATTTTCATTGCATTCCATCAGTAGTCTAATAAGATAGTTATTGTTCTCATCTTATGATGAGGATAATGGAGGATTAGAGAATTTAAATAACTTATAGGACATGATAAGAAAAGTGTCAGAGCATGGATTAAACATGAAACACTAAATCATTGAATTTAGATTTGTAACTCTGAATAATTTTTTTTAAAGATTTTATTTATTTGACAGAGAGAGACAAAGTGAGAGAGGGAACACAAGCAGGGGGAGTGGAAGAGGGAGAAGCAGGCTTCCTGCCGAGCAGGGAGCCTGATGTGGGGCTCGATCCCAGGACCCTGGGATCATGAGCTGAGCTGAAGGCAGATGCTTAATGACTGAGCCACCCAGGCGCCCCTCTGAATCACTTTAATACTATCATCTGAATTAGAATGATTTTGTTTGATAAGAGGTGGCCACGTAGAGGACTGCTACAGTGGAGTGTAGAAGTGGTCTTTGTAGATGAATGGACTGAGGTTACAGTAAATACCTTGAACATAAATGGTGGCCAGAATGATGGCAAATGATATGACAAAGAGGACAGTGGTGAGTTCCACGCCTAGATCCAGAGAATATGAGCAGGGCTGATACAGAAATTTATAACGACAGACAGAAATAGAATAAGTGGAATGCAAAACCATCACAGAAGAAAGTTGGTTTTAAAATAATGGTTTTAGGGAGTTAAACAGTAATTCAGACTCAGTGGTCTCATTTCATGCTACTTACCAAGTTTGTATTCTGAAGATTTCCAATTGATGAGTTACCTATTGCTGTACAACTACCATAAACCTGTCAGCTTAAAAAAAACACACATTTATTAACTCATAATTTTAGAGAGTCATTTTATCTGGGTTTAGTTTTGCTGGGTTTTCTGTTTTAGGATGCTCCACAAGGCTGCAATCAGCGTGTGGGCCAGGGCTCAGAGCTCATCAGAAATGTCAACAAAAGAAAGATCCATTTCAAAGGTCACATGACAGTTGGCAGGATTCAATTATTCACTGGTCGTCACACTAAGGACTTCATGTCTTTGCTGGCTGTCAGCTGGAAGCTCTTTCAGTTCTCTGCCACATGTGCCTCTCCATAGAGCTCCCAACATGGCAGCTGGCTTCAGAAAAGCCAGCAAGATAAAGAATTTGCTAGCAAGACAGAAGTCAGAATCCTACGTAATCCACTTATGGAAATAATATCCCATCACCTTTGCTATATTCCATCTGTTAGAATCACGTCACTGGTCCAGCTGACACTCAAGGAGAGTGGAGTATACTGGGGTATGAATATCAGATACAGGGTTTGTTGAAGACTATCTACCACATCTTTCTAATAATAATTCTCTATTCTGAATGACCTATTTTCTGTTCACAGTGGGATGAAAGAAGACAGTAGAGAAAGACTTCATAGGCAAATAAGCCCTATCCTGCAAAAAGGAGGTCACAAAATACAATTTCTTGACTCCCAGTTAATGATTGTTCTCCCCCCTGTATGCCCACACATTTGTAGAAATGAAGGCTGTTCTCTCAGGGAAATCTTATTTCTTGCTAACTCGACTCTCGGTTTGCCTTGTAATTTATTTCCTACTTTATTATTGATAAACTGTTTCATTCTCCCCTTTACTATGAGAAATTTTAATCCCCGATCAAAAACCTACCAGTTCCTTGGGAAATCACTTTTGATTCACAGTTCACATTGCTGATTTCATCGATAATTATAACAACTTCAGCTATAAGGAGAATTCTCAAAAAGAAATTATCTAGCTAGTGTTCATCATGTTAAAATGCCTTAGATAAGGAACATATTTTGTGTTGTATTGGAATAGCCACCAAACAGCAAGAAATATGAGTCCCAGTAGGTATAAAGCTTAATATGCTACAGGTTAAAAAAAGAAAAGTACAGGTTTTAATACTTGACACCATTTAAGGCCTCACACAGTTACCAGTAATTTTACTAGAGTATAATTTTCTGCGAAGATAATAAAGCTTAAATTCCAAGACTCTTTCCTTGGACAAGCCTCTTTTAAGGCTAGTGTACTTTACCCCAGAGACACGGGGAGAGCAGGGAGTAAAAACCCCAGCTCTGTGCTGAGGATATAGAATGCTGCCCTACCCGAGGTGTCACCTTCTGCACCCTGCTGATCTTGAGGCTGCCATGCAGCCTCTAACAATTATCTGTCTTTGTGGGTCATCAAGGGACACTGATGGGATCAAGCACCTTGGATCCAAGGAGAGGGTTAGGAGAATGTTCCTATGTTCCATGTGAGGTGGCCTGGAAGGATCAACACATCATAGGCAGGAACAGGGTTGTGGTGAGGGATGGGGCAGTAGGGAATGGCCAAGATAAACTCTCCTCTCTAAGTACCCCTGGAAACCACATCCACAAAGTCCAACGTGTGGAGGTCTCTGGAAGCTTTCCTTGGGGCGAGGATCCTTGCCTACATAAGTAACTGCAGAGCAAGTTACAGATGTGGCATGTCCAGTAAAGACTTGTGAAGCTGTGAGAAACTTTTCTAAGCTATCAATAAGTTTTTTTTCCCCAATAAACCACACCTGCCTGAGTTAACTTTCTATTCTCTCTACAGAAAATATTTAAAAATTGATGCATATGAAGAGACAAACGGCATGTGGCCAAGAAGTGCAGATGTGTTAGAGAGCTAATTAATAACAATACATTATTTTTGAATGTTGTAATGTTTGTGATATCACCAGTTTATATTTTAATTTGTTGGGATTTATCATCTCAGACAAAATAATGTTTACATTCGTATCTTATTCTCTATTTGTAAATGTATCATTTTTTTCCTCAAAGAGTCTCTTAAACAGTTTAAGCTTCTGCCCACACAAAACTTGGACCTACCCCGAAAACAGGGAAGTCTTTCATCACTGTTTTTGCATGTCTCTCTGTGTGCTGTGTATATATACATGAGTGCAGAAATTGAGCCAGTCATTCCTGGTAAAAAAAAAAAATAATTTTAAGGTTTTGCTTCTTTCTCTCCTCTAATGAAATTATCCTTCTGCCCATAGTTTCTGAATGAATATGCCCCCCTGAAGAATCTCCTTCTTATTGAAGTAGATCTTAGATGCCTAGATGAGATTTATTAATTCATAAAGATTTTCAAGATAATACCTCGTCAGGAGGCTCAGTCTTAAAACCTATAAATGAGAAAGGAATAATTGGCTTATCTTCCAGGTGCAGGAAAAAATTAAGAGGTTCTTTTTTTTTTTTCTTAATAGGGATTTAGAGAAAGTCTCTAGAATCCCATGGGCATGGATTGCAAATGTAATCACCAATAAGAAAAAGGTTAAGGGCTCTGAAATGTTGGGCTATACACTCTCCTCTTGTTGTTCAGAAAGCAGAATGTGGCTTCTGGGCTTCTATAAAATGGTGGTGAGCAGAGAAGCTTTCTTAAACCTGAGTCAGACAAGCATCAGCACTGTTACAGCCAATAAAATACAAAATATCATAGATATTGCCTTCAGAGAAGAGAAGAGACTAAAATCTTCCTTCCTATCCCTACATCATAGCTTGCCTTACTTAATTCTGGCAGCTACTTCCAGCCAGACTCACAGAGGTTTAATTGATATCTAGGGTGTGGATGGAACATAAGGTCTCCCTTAGTAAAATATGTTGTTTATAGTGCTCAAGAGAAACACCTTCATAATTCATTAGGCACTTCTAGGAATGGAAGCCATTAAGTTAGTCACAAAAGAGGACTCATGCAATCAAATGAGTTTGTTTTCACTATGTTTTTTCCTCCTTCCAAGATTGGGGGCCGAAATTTCTAGAATACCTGAAACATAAATATGTAGCAGGCCAAGAGGTGAACCTAAGGTTAGATTAAGAAAATAAGCAAAATAAAATAAATACTACTATTGCTACCACAAATTCTGATTTCACTCTGATTTGGAAATGGTGGGTGGTACTTCAAAAGCAAAATCCAATTTCTCCAGTCCGGAGAATTACATGCATTGAGCATTAGATATAATGAGTATTAGAGTCAATGCTGCACTTGTGTCCTTAATAATCTACTTATAAGGCCCACTTGAGTTTCTTGAGAGCATGATAGAGATTTCAGATTTTCACTTTTACCAAAAATCCCAGAAGAGCGTTGGGCATATCTTCCTTAGATTTAACATTTTACTTTCACTGTTGACTCTTATTTAGATTACTTACTTCCTCACCTTCTTACTTACTTACATAAAAGTCATAATGTGAAAACCTTTGGAAAATAAAAATTCAGATGGCAAACAGTAAAAAGGTCAGTTTATTTCGCATCTTACCTGACATCCTAAAGGTTCAAAAGACTATTAACCACCTCTCAGGGATGATGCCACTCGACTAAGAGACAGTGGCTCACTGAGCTGAACAACACACTGGGGACACGCTTTCAGGGAGCTGCAATCCAGGGATGGGCAAGTCGCTTACTTGCCTGATGACTGCTCCCCCATCTGTAAAATGAGGTCAATATTGCTGCAAACTGAGAGGTAAATCTATTACACGTGATTGTAAAGCTCGTGGAAACAGAAAGGTAATACGTAAATGCTGGAAGGCACAGGTGGCACAGTAATGAGCACATATCATTTCCGAGAAGGAAGGGAAGGTCTTTTAAGCAGACAGGTGACTGAATGGATTGAGCTGGCTACAGTAGAGTCTCAGCCATTAAACTGAACTTGAAAGACAAGAAAAACAGGAGTGAAGAACACAGCCTGAGAAGGAGGAAAGGAGCAAGGGGTGGGGGGTGGGTGTACTCTGTGACCAAAACATGTTGAAAACACTAATGAGTTAAATTGCCTTATCTCCTTTTCTACTTTCTTATGATGCTTATTTTTATTGCCCACAATAGAAACTGATAAATTTCCTCACCTCCAAAATACTATCTTCTAGGAAAACTTATATTATTAATTCAGCCCTCTGGGATCACTCCACTTAAAAAAATCTCCTAAATGATACTGATTCTGACTCTAGTGATATGTTGCTTGGCATTATGCTTAAGGTAAAACATGCATGTTATTATATAAGAAGTAAAGGAAACTAAGTACATGGGTGTGTGTTCGCTTAGTTTGTTTATAAAAAAAGGGTAAACTAGAAACTAATTAAATGCTGATTTACAAGGGATTAGTGGGAACTAGATGAAGGGCACAGGGATATAAACAAGGCTTTTCTGCATATGTCTTTTAATATAATTTGGTCTTTTGAACCATATCATTAATTAATACATTAAAAAATGAAAATATGTTCAATACAAACAAACAAATGGATTGCTCACCAAACTGAAAAAGTAATCCTCCAATGACAAGAATTGATTCAAGGAACTTTTAAATTCAGTATCCCTACTCTATACCCTTAACAGGCATAAACACATATATCATACATACACAGAGGGAAATCTTAATTATTGTAGCTCCTTCCTCTGCTTAGTAGTGAAATGGGTATGAAATTTTTTGTGTGTGTTGATGGGTATGTATAAATAAATGTATTGATGCTGAAGAGTACTGAAGTTTTCACTTTGAGAGAGGAGAGCTACAGATATGAAATGAAGAAGATGAGGAAGAACTCTGTGTTATACATTTTGAATTGGAAGTACCTATGTGAGATCATTTCATATGAGCTGTCCAATCAAAGGCATCAGAAGCAATGACACCTCAGTAATAATGAGCATATCGAGTGTGCAATTTTTTCCCCCTTAGTGGCAATATCCAGTGGTAGGAACCAGGGCATCTTAAGAAATGGCTACTTCAAATTCTGAGACCTGGAAATTTCAGGGTAAACCTGCAATATCTTATTTCAGGAAAATAGGAAGTTCTCAAAGAGTAAATGGAACTAGGTCAAAATAATGCCAACAGGGGCGCCTGGGTGGCTCAGTCGGTTAGGCGTCTGCCTTTGGCTCAGGTCATGATTCCAGGGTCCTGGGATCAAGTCCCACATCAGGCTCCCTGCTAGGAGGAAGCAGGGAGCCTGATTCTACCTCTGCCTGCTCTGCCTGTTGCTCCCCCTGCCTGTGCTCTCTGACAAATAAATAAATAAAATCTTTAAAAAAAAATGATACCAACACTATTTTAAAGGACTTACACTGGCCAAATTTGGTACAGTATGTATATAAAAATATATAATGATGCTAAGGGTTTTAAAAACATTGAATTTTACATGTATAAGTATGCGTATAACAAAATTTTAGGAGGATGGCAGGTTCTAAGGATAATTATGTACAAGGCGCCCAGTCTTCTGTCTTCTCAGAATTATTTAAAACATGACCTGCGGTGGATACCTAAACTAAAAGAATTTTTAGTGGTGAACTATCTAAAATTATGTTTCTTAGTCCTTCTTTTTCCTTATATGTGTGACTATAGATTTGGTCTGACTTTTTCATTGTTTTAAAATATATTTTCCCAGGCTCTGCAACCACCCGAAGGAAACAGTCAACAAAACAAACAGGCAACCCACAGAATGGGAGAAGATATTCGCAAATGACACTACAGACAAAGCTCTGATATCTAAGATCTATAAAGAACTCCTCAAACTCAACACTCACAAAATCGATAATCACATCAAAAAATGGGCAGAGGACATGAACAGACACTTCTCCAAAGAAGACATACAAATGGCTAACAGACACGTGAAAAAATATTCATCATCTTTAGCCATCAGAGAGATTCAAATCCAAACCACACTGAGATACCACCTTACACCAGTTAGAATGGCCAAAATCAACAGGACAGTAAACAACATATGTTGGAGAGGGTGTGGAGAAAGAGGCATCCTCTTCCACTGTTGATGGGATTGCAAACTGGTGCAGC
>CM053614.1:54135146-54182114 GCA_028646535.1 Procyon lotor | reverse complement strand
AAGAAGGTATGGTACATATATACAATGGAATATTATGCCTCCATCAGAAAGGACGAATATCCAACTTTTGTATCAACATGGATGGGACTGGAAGAGATTATGCAGAGTGAAAGGGAAGGGTGAATGGGGGAAATCAGAGGAGAAGATGAACCATGAGAGACTGTGGATTCTGAGCAACAAACTGAGGGTTTAGGAGGGGCGGGGTGGGGGGTTGGGTGAGATTGGTGGTGGGTATTGAGGAGGGCACGTATTGCATAGAGCACTGGGTGTGGTGCATGAACAATAAACCTTGTAACACTGAAAAGATAAAATAAACATATTTGGGGGAAAAAATTCATATTTGAAAAAATAAAAAATAAAATAAAATATATTTTCCCAAAGACTACAGTTTTTTTAGAACCAAACGTATCTTTCTACCTTTCTAATACTGTTGATTTTAAAAATATATGCTATACCATGGCTAGTATCCTTACATTCTCAGGAATAGTCTTTTTACTCTTTGGAAGTGAGAAGAACTTTGTCTCAGGGCGCTCAGAAAGGTCTCTGTTTTAGACCCTAGAAGGGTAAGAATCAATGTGGGTTGAAAAATCAGCAGTAGCAATAGTTTAAAACGTCAGTGCTATAAGGATGTATTTTTACAACACTGTCCCACAATAATTACCCATGGAAAGAAGGGAAAGTTACCTGGCTTAAGTGGACAGTAGTGAATAACAAGGGTATCTGACCCATGGTCTACACTGCTTATAATACAAAATACATAGACATGAGGTCATAGCATATAGTACTCATATAGTTATATCATGTGTGGACAATAATTTTTAGTGATTGTCAAGCTACAATGGGATTCATCCAGTAAATGACCTTATTGGAGGGTTATGTGAAGCAAAAAGCCTTATGTTTTGGGGGTTTTTTTAAGCTTGACAATCTTAAATGAAGTACTATTGGGTGAATTCCTTTACTCATTTTCACCATGTTAACATAAGTATGGCAATACGTTTGAAAAGCTTAATATAGCTCTTCACACATAGTCAATATTTAATATTTAATATTACGGTGAATTATGCATATGTACATATTATATATATATGTACATATATATATTTGTATACTATTGTGCTATTATTTAATGTCTTTCATTCCTATAATTTTCATCGGGGTGGATTTCTTCCCCTGATTTTATCCTGAACACTTTGCATGACACCAATAGATTAAATATTTGTTGGTTGATCAACACCAAAACACTCAGAATATATTTATTAATGCCTATTTTACAGAAATTCTGTATTCAAACAAATATTAAAGCAGTTCCTGATTTTTTGAGACTTATAATCTAAAACATAATTTCAACCACATTACCCATATTGTTAGGAATAATAACCATGACAACTCCCATTTATTAAGCACCGCCTTTCGCCTTTGTACCATGCACTGTACTAAGTGGTTTAGTTACATGATCTCATTCAATAGTAAATATACCTACATAATGCAGATATTAATAATCCCACTTAGCCAATGAGAAAACTGAGGTTTTAAGAAGTCAGGTGAGTGGAAGAGTTCTGCCCTTGTCATGATTTCTGAACCTCAAATTAAATATATCTCCTATGTCTCTATTACCAGAATATCTGTGAGGCACTTTCACAATTATATTTAAAATAAAAAAGCAAATTACAGTTCCCAAACATGAGTTTGCTCATATTTTAAAAAAGCTTCTTAAAGCATACAGCTGCATTATGAAAATAGAGCTTTACTATGTGTGAACAGCTTGGAAAGGGGTGTGGAGATACTATTTGAAATGACAAACATCTTCAGAAATAGGGCCGCTGGGTTGACAAGTTGCTTTCAATGGTTAAATAACAAATAGAATAGATAACAGATAAATGCCACGTAGGCAAAACGCTTTAGAGATACTGTAATCACCGATTTGTGGGGAATTTGTGCTGCAGCCTTGGAATATGTGGTCCCTGAATTATGAGCCAAAATGGATGTGGAAAACTAATTATGTCTAGATGAAATGGAAAAGCAAAATGGATACCTGAAAAATTTTCAGGATTAAGCAAAATTGAGCATGACAACAGAGAAACAGACACAAAGATTCAGATATTACTTTGGAGTTTTAAATGTCATTTCTGCTCACTTCAGTGGAGGCAAAACATTAGCAAATCAAACACGTCAACATATGACTCTTTACAATTTGACAGTGGACTTGAGTATTAGTGTATAGTATCTGCATCTGCTTTCCCAGTATTCTGTAAATCTGGTGTTTTCTGTCACTGACGGAAATACTTTAAAGTGCACAAATCACCATGTACTCCAATTAAGAAAAGAAATCGATTCTTTTTGCATTGCAATCATGCCAAGA
Source organism: Procyon lotor (assembly GCA_028646535.1). Lineage (NCBI taxonomy): Eukaryota > Metazoa > Chordata > Mammalia > Carnivora > Procyonidae > Procyon > Procyon lotor. The sequence goes on along the minus strand of CM053614.1, from coordinate 54,179,755 downwards.
CATTAGAATTTCATTCTAGTTCTGTTGTAAATACTGCATATGTTCTTTATAAAACACTTTTTCAGATGATCTGTTTCACTAATAAAATTTGTTTTGGATACTGAGTTGCAACAAAAATTGCAAAAATAACTGGTAGACCAGTATGTACGGTCTATAAAATATTTTATTTGAAACTTTTATTAATTATATCAGTTTTCATTGTAACTGTATATTTTTACCCCCATGAAATAATTTTTGCACAGGATTTGCATAAATATCCCGTGTCTGTGGAGTTGCTTTTCCTCAGAAAGAAGATAGGAAAAAAATTTATAGGGCTATGAATTCACTACCACAGTAAGCTAATTTTGTAATTCTATATCTGTACTATATGTGAATGATTTCAGATATCATGAGAAAATTATCAGGATGTAAGGTGGGATAGTATTTATTATAAACACGTTCTTTAAACACTTTTAGACATTTGGTCTATGACTTTGGTTGACTTTTTAAAAAAAGTTTAAGCAGAATGATATAATAATACCACCTTATCATTAATGTGGTACTAATAATAACTGGATAGATTTGACCTGAAAAGAAATTCACATATCGTACTTGACTTCCTTCAGTTATTGGAGGTCTAATATACACACTGAACTATGATAAATGTACAAAATATTATGCATGGTTGCTAAAATCAAAATATCTAACCTGTAAGTCAGATACAAACACCGTGATAAAATAACCACAAGGGTCTATATGAAGTGTTTGCAGTGTTTACAAGAGAGAATGATACAATTGAACCAGTCAGGAAATACTATATAAAGAAGAATGAATCAGGTAAGAATCTAAAGACAGGTAGAACTGATGATGAGGGAGAATTCCAGGCAGTTGAAATTGTGAGATGTGTGAGATAAGGAGGTGGGACTTTCCAAAATGTATTCAGAGAACACAATGTTAAATAAACAATCTGAATTAATGGAGTTAAGTTGGACATGACTGGAAGGGAAGGGCTTTACATTCTATATCCTAAGATCCATACACCAGGCTTTTCCACAGTGGAACATTCCTCCTTGGAGATATAGTAGGTACTTTTGAATGAGGTCTCCTTCAGCCAAATGAAATAGGATAACTCCATATTTTGTCCCTTTAAAGGTTTTGAGAATTCATGGAGGAAAAATTCCCAGTATTCTAGTTATTCGACCACTGGACCCCACCATTTTTTTCTTTTTCTGTTCTTATCCAGTGCCTGCACAAATAGAGCTGTAGGCAGTGAAAAGCCATAACCCATTGGTTTCAGAGAAGTCAAGTGACTTGATAAAATCAATGAATTCAGAGGAATCATTTAATGAGTGTGCTATGCGGAGAGAATGGTAGAAAAGCTAGAGATGGAGAGCAGAGTCAGAGAGACTAGAAGGAAAATTAGCAAGCTTATCAATGCATTAGACCTAGTGTGATAGCAGGAAGAATAGATAGGAACAGTTAAGAGCACAGAATAAAATGTCTCTGATAGTAAATTAAATATAAAAGTACAAGCACAAGGCAAAGTGAAGATAATTCAGTGAAATAAAATGTCAAAAATCAGCTCTCACGTATTGATGCTTACTGAAAAGCCTCCAGAACAAGAGTTCCACATCTACCCTGGAACGCCAATGTTTTAACAACTCTGCCAGAGAATTGTCTCTGAGTGTTAATCTTAATCACTCCAGCTATATTTCTTTCCTTTCGTAGGATCTCATATTGTTTCAAGTATATTTGAGCACTTCAGAATTTCTTGTTAATCTAATTTCTCCTAACTTATAAAACACAAGATAATTTAGTCCTTATTTTAAATGACTGAAACAAAGACCTTAATTAATATTAGGGGAGCAGCTTGCCTATATTTTGTATATATGGTTTTCAAGTCATTCTGTACTTAACTAAATTAGGAGCAAACTGAGAGTCGGATGTATTAGATTTACTTTAAAAGACTTGTAACATCTTTGAAAACCTTTTCTTTGATGTAAGTTACTAGAACCCAGAGATGTGAGACCATTTTTTCTATTGATACCAAAATGTGATACAAAGGGAATGGATTGAAGAGTCATTTGACCACCTGATTTAAATCCTGCCTGTACTACTTACTAGCCATGCGACTTTAGGCAAGGCATTTCAAGGACTCCTTCCTTTCTTCCTCCTTCCCTCCTTCCCTCCTTCCCTCCCTCCCTCCCTCCCTCCCTCCCTCCCTCCTTCCTTCCTTCCTTCCTTCCTTCCTTCCTTCCTTCCTTCCTCTTTCTTTCCTTTCTTTCTTTCTCTCTCTCTCTCTCTTTCTCTCTCTCTCTCTTTCTTTCTTTCTCTAAATCACTATGTTGTACAGGTAATTATGTCCACCACAATGACTATGAAATGTGTTTATTTATGCGTGTAAATTGGTTGGTCTGGTGTCAGGAATATAGTCAGTCATCAGTATACTTGAATCCTCTCACTTCTCAAACTGTGAGCCATGTGTTAACTGAATTTTTAAACAGCCTCTCAAGTCTTTGCCATTAATTCTTACTTAAATCATTTTTCTGATTTCCATCTTTGTCCGTTTTATGATAGTGATTCTTTCTCTACAGCACTTTTTTTTTCCATGCACACAAAGACCAGGGTTTTACAGATTTATCATTGTCCTTCTCTTTTTCACTGTCACGATTGCCAAGGTAAAGAAGCATGGCTGTTTCCAAAACAGCTGATTCAGTTTATACAAAAACTTAGGCCCACACTTCTGTGGAAAAGGCTAGTTGAGCTGGAATGTGTGTTTTGGGATGTAAATTTAGTTTCACAGCCCTCTAGACAAGATAAACCTGCTTGTTTTGTAACAGATATTTTCCTGAGAACATCAGTCTAAGTGTTCAGCTACAGTACATGAGAGATAACAATAGCTCTTCACAACCAGCTTCCTTACTAGAACTTATAGCTCCCATACAAAATTTTTTTCTTTTAACACAAAAGCAAGTGGAGATGGACAGCTGAAAAGCCTGATATTCCATTGTCCATTGCATAGTCCATAGGTTTCCATTATATCTTTTTTTTTTTTAGATTTTTTTTTTTATTTGACAGAGAGAGAGGGAGAGAACACAAGCAGGCAGAGAGGCAGGCAGAGGGAGAGGGGGAAGCAGGCTCCCCGCTGAGCAGAGAGCCCGATGCAGGGCTCGATCCCAGGACCCCGAGACCATGACCCGAGCCAAAGCAGAGGCTTTAACCCACTGAGCCACCCAGGCGCCCCGGTTTCCATTATATCTTACATCATTTTGTAATGGCCCTTATGGCCTCCTAGTGCACAGGAACAGCAGCTGCTAACTACTCTCAATGTACCTGAGGACCCAGCAGTACTGGACATGCAAACTGCCCTACTAGATGGACCCTCCAGTGGCTTTTGCCTGTGTTTCTCTCATGCAAAGAGCATAGATGGTAAAACCCAACATTGAGGAGCAACTGGGTGGCTCAGTGGGTTAAAGCCTCTGCCTTCAGCTCAGGTCATGACCTCAGGGTCCTAGGATCGAGCCCCACATCAGGCTCTCTGCTCATCAGGGAGCCTGTTTCCCCCTCCCTCTCGGCCTGCCTCTCTACCTACTTATGATCTCTCTCTCTGTCAAATAAAATCTTTAAAAAAACAAAACAAAAAACCCCAATATTGATTCAACAGAAAAATTCCCCGTCTTTCACCTTTCCTACTTCAGCAGGGTACCAGCCTTTATCCCTTTCACTTTCTACTCATACCATTTAAGGAATGCCTTTCCAAAAAGTGAACTTCTTAGCCCTAACCTGCCATATCCCAAACCCTACCACATCTTGCAGGAGGTTTGGGCTACTTGGAATCATTTGTTCATTCAACAAAATTTACTGAGCTCTTACTATGCAATGGTCAGGTAACAAAAGTGGTTATATACAGCAGATTGAGAAAGAACCAAGGTCCCTGCTTCCACAGAGCTATTGTTTCTTAAGGCAGTGAACAAGTAGCAACTAGAATGGAGGCTTCATGAAGGTCGACACTTTGTTTTGTTGTCTTATTTTATCCCAAGGCCCAGAACAGAGCCAAGCATTAATGAAGCTTCAGTGGATATTTGTTCTACAAAATAAAGATAAGATATAATGTGGAGAGTAGTATAAGTATGATGGGGTAAAGCAGAGTGAGACTATCGAATGCAAAAGGCGACACAAGTTATTTTTTATTGACTCTTTTCCACTTCTCATGAATGTTCTGCTCTAGCAAATAAGTGGTCTATCTGACCCATACAACAGTCTCCACTGCTCCCTATCCCTGTGGCACAGCTCTCTTTATGTTGCTTGCTCCCCCCAAGAAAGACAGCCTTGGTCTGTCTTTAGGCCAACTATCTCCTTCCAGAGTTAACAGTACAGATTTGTCTTAAGGTTTTGTTTCCTTTTGAAGTATTTTCTGCATTTTTAATTTACTCTAAACACACTTTAATAGATGACAGGTCAGATTATTTCATTCTCTGTAAGCTGGCAAAGAGGAGTGGTTTACAAAAGCCTGCCTGGACAGGGATTTCACTGTCCCCAGTGAAATGAAACATATGAGAGCAATAGTAAGCTTCTTTAAAAACTAAATTTATAGCTTCTAAGAGACCCCATTTGGAACTATGACATATCCTTCATTTGCAGTTTCAAAATGCCCTTTATTATACCATGATATTCATGTCAAAAAGTAATACTGTTCTTCTGATTGTATAGTTAGCAAAAATAGAAGTTAGTAATACTTTATAAATACCTAAATTTGGGGAGGATGGGAATTTTTCTGGTCTATAAAATCAACATCATAGGGTGCCTGGGTGGCTCAGTCGTTAAGCGTCTGCCTTTGGCTCGGGTCATGATCCCAGAGTCCTGGGATCGAGCCCCGCATCGGGCTCCTTGCTCAGCGGGAAGCCTGCTTCTCCCGCTACCATTCCCTCTGCTTGTGTTCCCTCTCTTGCTGTGTTTCTCTCTGTCAAAAAAAAAAAAAAAAATCAACATCATAAAATTATTTCACTGAAAATCCAGTGATAAAGAAAAAGAATTACTACACACACATACACACACACACACACACACACACACACACACACACACACTTGTTTGTGACCTCATTGGGGATCCTGAGACGGAATCTGTATTTTACATTTGAATTCTAAGTACCTTATGCTTAACTATAATACATGCTCAGTAAATGTTTGTTTACTGAGTAAAAAAACTAGGCTACCATTTACAATAAATATGAAGAAGGAATATGGAATAAAGTAACATGTATGGGGTCTAAAAAATTACTGGAATCCTATTGAAGTGCTGATCAGACCAGTTGGGACAGAAAATAAAGAATAAAAGAAATTGAAATAATGGATCTTTGTGGGTAACAAATAATGGTTAAGGGAGAAGAAAGATGAATTTTCTGTTTAGTTAATCCCTATCCACTCCACCCATGACCAGACTGGTAACAAGATAACTGTAAAGATTTGCGAAAACCCACACATACCATATACATACAGGAATGACTGGTTAAGCAGCTGTATAAGCTAGAGCATTCTATAGGTTCAAATTGCAGTATGGAAAATCACACAATTGATCCAGCTTTGATTTGATACTAATAATTATGAGCTTAGGTTGTATTTGCTTTTTGGCTCTGCATACTGTTAGTCTTCCTCTTAATAGCCTAGGTTCTTATGGTCTCACACTGTCCACATCATCGTTTCCATGATTAGGTCCCTATTAGGTCCCTATTGTTGAATGTGAAGAGAAGAGGAATGTATCCCGCTGGAATTTCACACTTTCAAGAAAGGGAGGGAGGGAGAGAAAGAGAGAGAGAGAGGGATAGAAGGAACTGGAATATCAGCTCCTTGTCTGCCTCTCAAGACAGTCAATTTTTAAAATTACTGTCTTTGAGGCTTCTCCTACCTGGCAGTCAGCTATACTGTTCATCATACACTTTAACACAATCAAGTTGAAAAATAGGATAAAGAACCTGAAGACAGAAATAAAGCTGAACAGGCACATCGGCACTAGTGTGTGCAAAATTAAGACAGGGGAAAAAAAATCACCCTAACTTAAAAGCATCCCAAATGGTTTAGCATGCAACTGAGATAATGATATGCTATTTCATATAAATATCTAATGGCTCCAACACGAGTATCTTAACTATAATGAACGGTCTTATTAAAATATAAAAATCACCTAGGGAGCATGTAGGAGCAATCCAATCTCGGCAGCACGCTTTATGGGCAGTTCTTGGTTTGAAGATCAGTGAAGATGCCAGTGCTTCTTAATTTATGTTAAGCCCGATAATTTGCGGTTCTCTGCAACTTTTTCTCCTAACAAAGCAGAACTCACATGTTGAAATGAAATCAAATCAAAGTACCACAATGTTATTTTAAGGTGTTTGTGCTGAAATTTAATTAAAACATCAAATCTCATCAAACACTAAAGACTAGTTATAAATAAAGCTCCTAGGCACACATAAATTAGATTTAAATAGCAAATAGGAGTTGAGACTTTATACTTTGTCTTGAAGCAGGGTTTATTTGTTTAAAGGTAATTGGGGAAAAACATGATATTTACACTTTCCATAATTCATACTGAAAACACTGAACATACCTTATAATAATAATAAAAATAAAAACTAGAGTGTTCTGGCCAGCATTGACAAATTTAGCAAAGAAAAATAGGGGGTGCCCAGGAAAATCTGAATTTCAGTGAGGCAATTTTTTTTGGGGGGGTCTGGCCCATACAATTTTGGGGACTTTTTTACTAAAAATTACTTATTATTTATCTGAATTTCAAATTTAACTGTTCAGTCTGTATTTCATCTGGCAAACCTAAGATCAGCCAATGCTGATGAAGATATATCATATGTATGGTTGCTTTAATGAAATTTTTTTTAAAAAGCCCTATTTATATATTACTTTATCATTAATTTTGTTTTATCTTTAATCAAATCAAAATAATGATTTGAAATAGAAGATAATTGGGAGAGGCAATGTTACAGCTCAGCAATATTTATTTTATTTCTGTGCAAGCCTCTTGAGGTTAGGTAAAGCCATGCGACTGAGATCTAGACAAGTGATTGTGGGAAAAAGTGATGTTCACCATTTCCAGTCCTCTCTTTCTTTTCCCTTGTCTGCCAGTCGGAGGCAAAGCCTCAAGTGGAAAATGCTGAGCCTCTGATGATAGCAGAGCCACAATATGAAAGAGGCCTGGGTGCCTGCTACACAACAGGGAGAAGACTGACCCCTCATTCCCTCTCACCATCAGTGCCCAATAGATGGTGATGTGAGTGACAAAGAAACAAGCTTCCGAGATTCCAAGGTTGTTTCAACAGTTAGTGTGACTTGACCTCTCTGATACAGATATTAGGACCTTGGAGGAGATTGCTTTTGCAATTGAAACTTCTAATATGCAGTAATGGGCTTGGCAGGCTGGATGTGGCTGGTGAGGGAAATAAAGCAGGCTGGACAGCTATACAACAGAGTCAGTGTTGAACATCTGATAAAACAGTAAATGGAAGTCATGTGTCTGCTGGGCTTCACCTCTAGGAAAAGAGGTCAGTAAAAAGAATGTTATTGGTATCTGTTGGATATGGTTATTAATGATGCTGGGCAATGTACTACCCAAAAAAGATAAGTTTAGGAAAGAATAGGTCAATTGGCAGCATTAAATAAAAAGGGATAGAAAAAAATCCAGAAATTTGGATCTTTTAAAGTCGGAAAGTCTACTTGTCTAAACTGCAAGCGTTTTAAAAAAAAAGTGTGTGGGGGATTTAAAAGGTCTTTCAACTACCAAAACCAAGTGAGATTTCTTAGTTAAACAAAGTAACTCAATTCTGGGACAGGCTTAATTTAAGGGGGTGACTATCATGTCTATTGCTTCTGGGTAGTTACTAGGTCATTACCCTTAAAGTTGAAAAAGGGGAATTTGGGAGTGAGAAAGGAAATAAATATGTCTAAAATAGGATATTGAATATAGTTACTGTTGAGTCATGGGGACTACATAGATGAGGAATCTACTAGTACTTTAAGGAATCTTCTTTCCTTCAATTGCTAAATCTGTAGCACAAACTGGAACTCCAATCTTGTTTCTCTAAAAAACAGGCTGAAAAAAAAAAACAAACAGGCTGCAAAATTTATGTAGGATCAGTTTCTGCACTGAAGACATGGATAAAGACAGAGGGTTAAAGACACAAGGAAGAACCTTCCAGGGCCAACTCAAGAACCAAAGAGAACAATGGACAATATGGTATATTGCCCAGAGATCCCAGACTTTGATGCATTAACTGGTTGTGACTTTGTATTAACTCCTTTGAGAGGGGTTTTGGGTATTTCATGGAAAGAAGTCAACGGAATAAATGGATATCTGGTGACAAGAAGGAAAGAAATCCACATTTTTCCTTTTTTTTTTTTTTTAAGATTGTATGTATGTATGTATGTATTTGACAGAGAGACGAGAGAGAGGGAACATAAGCAGGGGGAGTGGAGAGGGAGACATAGCCTTCCCGCCGAGACGCTGAGATCTAGAGCCAAAGGCAGACACTTAAGTGCTGAGCCACGGAGGTGCCCCTCCTCTTCTTTTAAACAACTAATTTCCCAGTGCCTATGCAAGGTCACATGACTGAATTTTTACCAGGAGAGAACAGGAAGAGGAATCTTACACTTCTGTAAATGGCAGCATGTAACACACACTGTTTGTCCTTTTACCTCACAGCTGGAAGCCTGAGGAGCCAAGGGAGGACACCAAGTCACTGATAGATGGAGAAGCCATGGGGATGGAAACAACTGGGTGTGAATGACATCACAGGGCCAAAGAGCACTCTCCCTGCCACCTCCCTTCCTCCAGGTCCCCACAGATAAAGGCATATTTCGGTAGACCAGTGAGATTTTATGATTAGCAATGGACTTATACTGATGAACACAGTAATGTAACAAACACAATCCTACAATACTGTATGGTGATGTTCACACAAGGTTTAAAAGCTTTACCCTTGATTTTGGCCTATATCTTTTATTAAATCTTTCCTTATATTCCAATCATACCTTTTTTATTCACTTTTAATAATTTTGAATAATTTTGAAATGCAATAATTTTGAAATGCAAGGTTCTTGGAAATTAGGCCATTTCATACTCTTTCTCTTGAAACGTGATGAATTAATCCAGTTGATTATTTTTAAACTCTTTTCAAAGTTTTATGACTTGCCCAAACCTTGTATCATGTTTATGATAGTCTTTTTTTTTTTTTAAAGATTTTATTTTTATTTATTTGACAGAGAGAGATCACAAGCAGGCAGAGAGGCAGACAGAGAGAGAGAGGGGGAAGCAGGCTCCCCGCTGAGCAGAGAGCCCGATGTGGGGCTCGACCCCAGGACCCTGAGATCATGACCTAAGCTGAAGGCAGAGGCTTTAACCCACTGAGCCACCCAGGTGCCCCTGTTTATGATAGTCTTAAAGAGAAGTTTGTGTAATAAGACAAAATCACAACAGAATGAGCCAGTTGAACATGCTACTGTTGCTGGTTTTATATATGAAAGGAAAAGGGATTAGAAGAGAATCTGCGTGGAATATGGGCTAGCCAAGATGCATCGGCCTGGAGGTGCTGTTCATAAATCTAAAAAATTGACAAAATAAATGGATTACTCAAGAACTCGATGTTAGAGAATTTTCATCTCATTCAGTTCATCAAAACTCTTAGTAGGTTCCTCATTTGTTAGTCACTCAGTTTATAATTTCATACCACAAAAAATGTGGATGTCGCTATATCCAAACACAGATGATTTATTAGTCAGTGTTTAAAAGATTGATAATTTTTCCTGATGCCAGGTTAAATGCCTTTGAACTCAATGGTCTCCAAACTTTATTCTATATTTAATCCCCTTGAGAACCTTTAAAAAATATCAAGGAGGGGCGCCTGGGTGGCTCAGTGGGTTAAAGCCTCTGCCTTCGGCTCAGGTCATGATCTCAGGGTCCTGGGTTCGAGCCCCGCGTCGGGCTCTCTGCTCGGCGGGGAGCCTGCTTCTCCCTCTCTCTCTGCCTGCTTGTGATCTCTCTCTCTCTCTCTGTCAAATAAATAAATAAAATCTTTAAAAAAAAAAAAATCAAGGCTCCAGATTGTCTGATTTAACTGGCATTGAATGCAAACAGGGTAGTGGGAATTAGGTGATTTTAATACTCAAAAGTCTGAGTTAATCGTCAACAGAGAAATCACTGTTTTAACTATATTTCTGGTTTCTAGATTCACCAGATTTAACTTGGAGGAAATAGCTTTATGAATTTTTTGTTAATGTCTTCCATAAAGATGCTTGAGGCAGGGTTTATAACTCCAGTCGACCTTAGACATTTTAGGTAAGGTAAAATTTCTGAGTTATGCTGATAATTATAGTCAATTTGAAGAACCGCTAAAACTCCTTTAGTTACAAAATATAATGAGAAAAGATGAAGCCCAATATGATCAGTAAATGCTAAATAATTTTAGTCTGGTGTTGGTCATCTCCTATGTATTTTTATGTGGACAGGTTTTCCTTTAAAAGGGACCATCCAAAGCATTGATTATGTTTTTCTTTGTGATGGAGGACAGTAATTAATCATAGCAGAATCAATAAACATGGCTGTTACTAAAAGTAGCTAAAATGCAAGTTTGAAATTTTTAGTAAAGGCAAATTCCTTACAATAAAACTTCTATACTACGATGGTCAAGACAATTCCATTCCCTTGTGAGCAATAATGTGTAATAAATGGCTTTCTTATTGACTTTCAATTTTAAAAATATTGGAAAATTTTCCTCATATAAATCTGAACATCCCACCTCCACAATAATTTTAACAAATAAATTTGGCAACAGAATTAAACTTAAACCTGGTTATACGTTTGCTAAGTATCAGTTTGTTCTGGCAAGTTCTTAATTTTTGGATGAAAGTTCTACTGAAATGTTGCTAACATTTTCGTTCTTTTGCCGTATCTTTCTCCTTTTCTAACAACTTCGTACTTATTTCTCCATCTGACCTTCCCTCACAAGAGGCAGTTACAGTAAATCAATCATATTTCTTGCTGTGCTTGAGTGAAGATCATGTTTTTTCATTTCAGAAATAATTTCCTGATGCTGTATTTAAGTAGCACATTTTATGACAATGGGAAAAGCAGTGTGAAAGAATGAGAACAGGTCTGAGTTAAGAGAAAACAAAAATGATTTGGCTTGTGCCTCTCATATGTATTATCTTTGTGACTCTTATGTGGGAAAGGTTCACAGTGCTTCCTCTATGCTTATGTTTATTTTAAATATTTTCTTCATGACAATATCCAAAAATATTAAAGACATTAAAACAATGAGAGACTTCTACTTATACATATTAGTAGTATGATAGCCAAGGTTACTTATATCTTCATCACAAAGACTATACCAAGAAAACTATTGAATTGAGAAATTGCAGAAACACTGAAGATATTAGAACTCAAAAACTAAAGTTGATACTTCATAATGACATTCCTGCACAGATTTTCCACTGAAATTTGTCTCATTTTAAAACTAGATCATTTTCAGGGCGCCTGGGTGGCTCAGATGGTTAAGTGTCTGCCTTCAGCCTGGGTCATGATCCAAGGGTCCTAGGATGGAGCCCCATATTGGGCTCCCTGTTCAGCGGGGAGTCTGTTTCTCCCTCCCCCTTTGCTGCTCCTCCTGCTTGTGCTCTCCATCTCTGTAAAATAAATTTTTTTTTAAAATTTGATAATTTTCTGTGCTTTACCTATGTTGATAGGAAAACAATTATAGAAGTTAAGATCTGTTGACTATTTCAGAAAATGCTAATATTATTTTTATTTTTTAACATCTACTAATCTGGAGGAAAAAATGGGAACTAGGTAGGAAAAACCTTCTCTAGCAGGGTTCACATATTTTCTAGTTAATTTTGGCCAAATGATTCATTTTGAAATAGAAATTTATTAAATTAATGATTTTCTTTTCCAAACCATGCCACACACTGACATGATTGTTAAAAGGTTACAGTTTATGGTTACAACTTGTAAATCACCTAGAAGATTGCTGATTCACACTCAGGTAAGAAATTTGTGGTCTCTTATTGTTAGAAAGAAACTCAAGTATTATTTTAAGGTAGAGAAATTATAAATATTCAGAGTTGACCAAGATGCCTCAGTATTCCTTCAGCTTGACTGAACTTTAGACAGGTTTCTTCCTGATTCTAGGTCCCTGACCTCCCTTTTCTCAAATCATTTGCTTTAGAAAACTTGCAATTAAAACTTGTTTCTCTACTCCTTTGAGGTGTAAACCCTCTCCCTTCCTCTTGCCACTTTTACAACTTAGGAATGAATGTCTTTCCCAAAGACTGGGCTCTATCCCTCTTGAAATGTAATCATCAAAAAAAGATAAGGCCCTTATCTCCCCCTAGAATTCTCTAGTACTTTTCCACAGGCTCACCCTAGTGCTTAAAATTCCCACCTTTTGTTTCAAGGGAGTTGACTTTAATCTTCCTCCTCTATTTCAAGAGCCTTGAATAAATTCTTCCCTTTTTTTTTTAACTCAGTTTCATGCAGTTTTCTTGGATCGAGTCAATGCTGTCTCTCTGACAGTCTTATAGGGTATGTACGTTCTGTTTTATGATTCCTAAATAATTCTTATTGATTTTTTTAAATTATAAATTCTTTTCCTTTTTTAAAAGATTTTATTTATTTAGTTGACAGAGAGAGACACAGCAAAAGAGGGAACACAAGCAGGAGGAGTGGGAGAGGGAGAAGCAGGCTTCCCACCGAGCCTGACGTGGGGCTCGATCCCAGGACCCTGGGATCATGACCTGAGCCAAAGGCAGATGCTTAATGACTGAGCCACCCAGGCATCCCTTTAATTATATCTTAAAGGACTTTACCCACATGACACAAAAGTTGTGTGACTCTGAGGACTGTCTGATAGAAAATGCAGATAAGTAAAAGGTAAATGAAAGCATAGGCTTCATGATTAAGCAAACAGTATATTAATATAAATAACTCAAAATAACCAATAAAAGTTTTCATTTAGATATCGAAAATGAAATTTAAAACATATGTAAATGTGCAAAAGTTTTCCTTAGGAAAAGTATCCTAAGTATTTTAATATTTTAAAAAATTCAAGAACAAGACATTAAATGAGACACTTGCTTCATTTCTCCACTCTACTTTTCATTAAATAGAACCACAGTCCCTTTCCACAAGATGATTTTTAATCCTTGTAGACTGGTAATGGGAAGTATAGTGTACTAATTTATGTAAAATGCTCCAATTGCTGAGATAACTGACTCCTTTTAACAGTTTGTCATTAATTATAATAGATTTTTAATTACCATTTGAAGGTTTTGTAATTAGTAACATCTAGCTTATATAATCAGTGACTCTAAGCTCTCTAATTGACATAACACCTAAAAATTATTCAAAGCATGTTGTAATGTTGCTCTATGTCAAGAAATGGGATCTGAATTATACTTGTTTTGGGGAGGATGGACTTGTGAAATCCATCAAGGATGTGCTATGGCTCATGCTTTTTGGAACACCCTCAGTTGTCCTTGAAGAGTCTGGAAAAGGAAATTCACAAAGAAGAGTTTGGGAAAAAAAACAGATTTATAGGTACAATGGACCCATTATTACCAGGATGGACCAACCATCTTTGTTTATCAAGCTATCTTCACAAAGAAATACAAACCATCATATTATAACAATATACTTTTCACAGGTACAAGTAGCAAACTTGAATTTAAATTTTAAGAGCAATTTGTTAACAAGATTGATTCCCCTCCCCCAATTCTTGTAGCTTTCAAAACAACGATAAATCAGGTTCTAAGAAATAGGAATTAGTGAAAATCTAGAAAAAATTTAGTGAGTACAGTTGCCATATGTAATGATGGTTTATTTTCCATCTGCATTTAAGCATAGTACCATTATAGTTATGTTTGAACTCAAAGATAAACAATGTAATTTTAAGTACATTAAAAGAATGGGGCTACTTTAATATACTTAGTTCTTCAGGTAATCATTTCTCACAATGTGTCACACTGAATTCATTTAATGAAATGAGCTTATACATTAGGCAGCATTTACATTTTACTTTTTACATTTTACAAGGCAATTTCTAGGATAATATTTAAATATCACTAATGGGTATTTTTAACAGAATGTAATACTCTACGAAATGGTATGTTTTTATAAGTATCTCTATAATAAAATTTTACCAAAAGTATAGTAATATCTCAGAATATGTTTTCAATTCAATTGTATGCAGTTGATTTGGTAATTAAAACATTGCTTTTTGGTAAGCAATTGATTGCTTACCAATTTAATTACCATTGATTTGGTAATTAAAACATTGCTTTTTTCTAAGTACATAAAATTCAATCAAGTAGATGCTGCTTGATAATATAAATGATAATAAGATATGACATTGATATAATGATATAACATTATCAATGATAATGATAATGATAAGACAAATGACATTGTTCCAAAATTTTCTTATTATCAAAATAATGTTTTAGGATGCTTGCAAAATGTATTTATATGTTGATTTTTGTGTATAATTTCATAAACAATAAGCTGCAAATCCCCAGTGCTTGGAAATATTTTCTTTAATAAGTATTTCTAATTTATTTTTTAAATATCCTTTTATAATTTTTTGTATCATCTTACTAACACCTTCTCAGTCCTTGTTTCAGGTTGCTTAATAAGAACATGGTTTCTAAATATTGAAAAGTGAACATCATGTCCTATGAAAATTTCAATATAGAACAAGTATTGTTGGATATAATTGAAATAATCATTGAGATCTTCTTATATGAAGTGTGTTATGTGCTGTTTTTACAGTAATATGTAAAGAATACACAGATGCTGTGGGAAAACCAGTATATTTGTGGGTTGTGTAAAAACAGTGATCATTCAGTAAAAGCATCTATATGATCGTTTCATTGAGAAACAGAAAGTCATAGGATGTTTCTCTCACAGAGCTGAATTTTTCTTAAAGCTAAAATACTTTTAACAACTCCTCATTATACTTGTAGGATAATTAGAAGTATAAGTAGTATTCTTTTTTTTTTTTTAAGATTTTATTTATTTATTTGACAGAGAGATCACAAGTAGGCAGAGAGGCAGGCAGAGAGAGAGGGGGAAGCAGGCTCCCTGCCGAGCAGAGAGTCCAATGTGGGGCTCGATCCCAGGACCCTGAGATCATGACCTGAGCTGAAGGCAGAGGCTTTAACCCACTGAGCCACCCAGGCACCCCAAGTAGTATTATTCTTAAGTGTATACTGCTTTTCGTGGATATAAACAAATACAAATATTTCCTCCAAGTTCATAAATGGTTACTAGCTGATACTCTGAACTTTCTCTGTGGGGATTCCTCCTCATTGAAACTGCAACATCAGAGTTCAGAAAACATAAGTGTGTTTCAAATATACAAGGAATAGCTAATAAGACTCACTGATTTCTTGTAGTTCAAAACATATTAAAATTACTTAATTTGTTCTTTAGGGCATCTGGGGGGCTCAGACAGCTGAGCATCTGACTCTTGGTTTCAGCTCAGGTTGTGATCTCAGGGTCCTGAGATGGAGCCCGCATCAGGCTTCAAGTCCTCTTAGGTTTCTCTCTCCTTTTCTCTCTGCCCCTCCTCTCTCTCTCTCTCTCTCAAGTAAATAAATATTTTTTTTTAAAAAATGTATTCTTTATATCTCATATTTGATGAGAAAATCTAAATTCTCTAAAAACTTCTTCCCAAGACCATACAGAAAGTGGTTTTGTATTAGTAAAACGTCTTAAAAATGTCTGAGTAATGGGAACCATATAGTTGTCATTTATCTAGGAAAACTTTAACCCCACAGTAGATTATTTATATATTTATTTATCTCTGTAAACATACAGACCTAAATATAGACCTATGAAGATACTAAATTCATTACCAAAATGAGTGAATATACTCTTATTAATACAGGCAATTTTTTTAAATCATGAACTTAGCACTAAACATTTAGATCTCATTAAAACCCCAAATATTGGGGCACCTGGGTGGCTCAGTCGTTAAGCATCTGCCTTCGGCTCAGGTCATGATCCCAGGGTCCTGGGATTGAGCCCTGCATTGGGCTCCTTGTTTGGCAAGAAGCCTGCTTCTCCCACTATCATTCCCTCTGCTTGTGTTCCCTCTCTCGCTGTGTTTGTCTCTGTCAAATAAATAAAATCCTTAAAAAAAACAAAACAAAACAAAAACCCCAAATATTGAGACATTTCTACAGAAGAACCTCTCTATCTTTTGTACCCTCTCCTTAATCTGAATCAAGGTCACATAGCCGAGAAAGTGGAAGAGTCCAAATTCAAACCCCTGCTCAGTTATCCTACTCTCAGCTTGACTTGCCCCATTAGTGTTAGCACTATAAAGAGAATAAATGGGCCTGTCCCAGCAATACATGCTAGACAACATTTCTTAAAAGACTCAGGAGTGAAAGTGCCCATCCCCCAGAGGACCCTATCTGCCTAAGCATAGGTTTCCAGCAGGGACCCATCTCCCCCTTCCAGTCCCTCCTTGATTTCTCTGCCTTAGTAAAGACTAGAATTCCTCATCTGTCTTTCTTTTCAATCTTTACTTACATTTTTGAGAAATTCTGGAAAGACATAAAAGATCAAAACCTAATAAACACCTGTGTAGCCACCTCATAAATTTAAAAAATGTAAACATTGCCATATTTTCTTCAAGTATTATTTTATAAAAACAAGCACAGAATTATAAAACAAATTGAAGGACACTTTGTATCTGAATTCTAGTCTTATTATTTACTGCCAGCCATATATAGCATATCATGCATATTATCCTCCTTCCTTGTTAGCTTCATTTCAACAATCTCCCTTCTCCTTTTTCTTTCTTTTTACATGCCAGGGGCTCACACATATTTTTAATTTTGGGGTGGGAGGTGGGGGGAGAAGGGCAGCCTTAGAATAAGCTTCCTTTGGTATGATATGGCAATTTTGTTTAGGATAAAGGCAGCATTTCACTTTCATGGGGTTAAAGATGGGCTTTCTAATAAATGAGAATAAAATGATGGAAATACGGAAAAAGAAAAGTTGGATTCATACTTCAAATAAAGATCAAGAAAAATACCAATTAACTCCCAAGTTTCACATGTAAAAAGGATGTGTGAACATTCTTAGGAGGAATTATGAACAAATTCCTCCAGGTCCATAGTGTGAGGAAATCTGGCTTATCATTCAAAATCTAGACACCATCGACTAGAAGTTGTTCTCACTACTTTACAGATGACTTCTAGAAATCAGAAAATTGAACTATATTCTAATAGAAAATTAGTAATATATAAGTAGAAAAGAAATCCAGATGTCCTTTAAAATTTTTTAATGATTTTCAGACTCATCCATAAGAATAATACAAAATAAAACCCACTAAAATATCAGTTCACATATGTATAATTTAAAAAATTCAGTTTATCAACACGGATTTCTGTTGGGGCCACTACAATAATTGTTGGTTTTACTTTGTTTGTTTTGTTTTTGTTTTTGTGTTTTGAGAGAAAGAGAGCATGAGCAGGGGGAGAGGCAGAGGGAGGGAGAGAGAAGAAAAATCCTCAAGCAGACACCTGACTGAGCAGAGAGCCCAATGTGGGGCTCAGTCTCACAGCCCTGAGATCATCACCTGAGCAAAAATCAAGAGTTGGTCGCTTAACCCGCTGAGCCACCCAGGTGCCCCACTTTTTTTTTAGGTGCCCCACTTTTTTTTTAGGTGCCCCACTTTGTTTTGATTTTTAATAAACTTCATCTAGCTAAAGTTCTTTCCATTCCTAATTTCCAAAGAGTTTGTAAAAACTCAGTGATAGCTGGAAAAAAATATTTTTCGGTACCTACTGGAGGATATTTTTTTAATGTGTTAACGTAGGCAGTTGTGTTTTAATGGATTTTTCCTTAAATTCCCCTGACACTTGGTAAATAGGTATCATATATTTTTTATGTCTAACTAACTTTAACTTGTGCTATTTTCTTTTCTTGCATTGTCTGGTTTTAGAATCACGGTTATACAGGGCTATTAAAATAAGTTTGGGTAGCTTTCCTTATCTCTGTATCTTTGTAAAGAATAATTATTGTCTTTTCATTGCACATACTTTGAAATATGCCTATAAAAAATATAAGCCATATATTTTTTTTAAATTGTTTAAGGAGGAATAACTTTGTTTACCAAATCAAATTTTTAATGACTTTAGTTAGAACTGCTTATTTTCTACTTCTCCTGCAAATGCATTTTCTACTTTTCTTTCGTCCATATTTTTTTGCTTGATATATTTCCAGCCATACACCCTCCACAGCTCCAGTTCTCCCTGGATTCTGGCCAAACGATTCCTTTCCTGTATAGCTGGAGGTACTAACAGGTTCCGTCTGTGGCTACCTGCTGTGGGCTTTTCCAGTGAGTTTGGATGCCTTACCTCTGCCCCATGTCTATGCAGAGATTCTTTAGCAACTTACCTTCCCTTAAACCTTTGTATGTGTTATGTCTCTGTAGAATCCTGACTAATGGAGGCCATTTCGAATGTCCTATTCCTTTATACGAGTCAGTTTTGATAATTTAAAATTTTATGCAGAATGATGTGATCTCTTCATCTAAGGTTTCAAATGGCATGGAGTAGTACAGTTGTCAGTATTATTTTACAATTCTTATTTTTTACATCTCTAGATATTTTGTTTCCAATAATCTGAATTCTGCATTTCATATTTCCTTTTCTTTTTTCTTTAAGCCTCTACCTCTGGGTTTCTAGTAAAATAACATGGTTGTGAAGAGAATTATCCCCGGAGCTATGATGTGTGTTTGAATTGTAGTTTCATAATACATTGGATGAATGACTTCATATGCTTTAATTTCTACCTTTTTTATATAAATTGAGATATGAAGAGCTCAGGGTTTATTCTGTTTATTTTGTCTGTTTTAGGAATAACTGAGTTAATTAGGCTGGAAGAGAGGTCATGTTTTATAATCTTAATTGTTACTGTTATTATTTGCAAAAGTGCATTCGATAAACGCAAATTGCTGTTAGTGTTGGGCTGAGGGCAGAAAGTCTTTTTACATTTTGTAAGTTGGGAAATGTATTTTGCCCTCATCCTTGACTACAGTTAGGTTGAATATAAAATTCTAAGTTTTCAGATAATTTCCTTCAGCATCTTGACACTGTTGCTACTTGGTTTTCTGGTATTAGTTGTCACTGATAAATCTGCTGACATCCCAATAACTGCACCTTGTAGTTCACTATCATCTAGTCTGAGAGCTTTTAAGATTTTTCTTCTTAATCATAATATTTATTAGTTACTCTGGGTTTGTATTCATTTTTACTTACGACTTTCGGAGATTTATGTTTATTTTCAATGTGAGGATGACAAAAGCCTCAGAATCACTTGCTCATATATTGCTTCTCCACCAATCTTTCCATTTTCCTTTATGGATATTTGAAACTCTCATTTAATCATCTATTATTTGTATAGTAGTGTTGTGCAAAAGAACTTTTTGTGATGATGGAAATGTTCTATATATGTGATGTTCAGTATGGTCACATGTGTCCAGTGATTGGATAGTATAGCTGTAGAATACTAGCTTTTCTGTTATTAATTTTCATTTATCTTTGTCTACATGTGCTGAATTCTGAATAAATTTGTAAGTACACTCTAGATGAATTCTTAAGTATATTTTTACCCGTCACTAATTCTTTCTTTGTACCCAGTACAGAATTATTCCCATAAATTTCATGTTTTTGGTTGTTAATTTCCCCTCAAGATTTCTAATTAATGTTCTTAAACATCTTGCTCTTCTTTTCTTTTTTTCTTTACGCTTATCTTTATTTTGTTGCATTTTACTAAATGAAAACTTTGAGAAAGAAATTGATCTCAGAACAATTTGAATGTATACAGGCTTTGAAATCTTTATTTAAAAGATTAAAAAAGACATAAAACTGTCTTTTTTCCTGGAGTTTATTCATGTTATAATTGTTGATTTTATTGAATTTATAAACAACTTGTATGTACATGTGTTTTTTTAATGTATCTAAAAATTTCAGTAAAAAGATGTATTTGAGGGCTATTTTTCCTTTTCGCTTTTGTTTGCTTTTATTTCCACCTGTCTGATATTTTTCTAGTTCCCTCTGTCTCCTCCCTGGACTGTCCAATCAAAAAAACATTTTAATGTTTAATTTTAGGTTTTTTTTTTTAAGGATTTTTTATTTATTTATTTGACAGAGAGAGAGAGAAAGAGAGAGATCACAAGTAGGCAGAGAACCAGGCAGAGAGAGGGGAAAGCAGGCTCCCCACTGAGCGGAGAGCCCGATGAGGGTCTCCATCCCAGGACCCTGAGATCATGAGCTGAGCCGAAAATGGAGGCTTTAGCCCACTGAGCCATCCAGATGCCCCTAATTTTAGGGTTCTTGTGCCAAGATTAAATCAATGATATCTCAGATCCAGGTACTATAGACCCAGCAGCTGTGCTGCTGGAGGATTTTTCTGGGAACACTGGATGGAATTGCATTAGTTAGAACTTTAGTTTGTTCTACTGATTGAAGTGGAAATTCCTTATTGTGAGCACAGGTCCATTGTAGTTGCTGTTTTTCTCTTTCTCTTCTAGTTTCAGATTAAATAGTTTAATTTGTGTCTTCCTGCTCTTCTCGGTCAGTGGTCAGTCTACTTTAATGGTGGTAGTTGAAAAATACTGTTTGTTTATTTCTTTGTTTATTTATTCCTTTCACAAATAAGGAGTTGAGTTCTGATTTCAAGCAGGAGATCAGAGACCTATTGTAAAAGCCTTTTAAAATCTTTTTACCTTGGAAGAAACAAAACACCAGTTTCTGTTGCTGTTTTCTGACCAAGAATTGAATGATTCCGTGGTTCAATCCCAGTCACAACTTTATAGTTTTATTTTATTTCTGTTTTATTTTTTTCCACTTTTTTCGGTCTGGTTTCAAGTTATGTTTATGTACTGATTTATCTATCATTGTATCTGAAGGGATGTATGAAATGTATTCTTACGGAGTCACCCTAATAGAATTCTAAAATGTGTGTTTATAAAATAAGTCCTCTTATCTGTTGTCTATTATTAGAAGACACACTGAAAATCACTGGTTTTAAATCACATTATATCTCATTATATCAAGGATGCCACTTTGAAAGTTAGAAGGTGGTTTCCTCATTATTATAAATACAGCAAAAAGGTAATTTTGTTTCCTCTAGAGTTTTAAAAACTATTTTTGAAAGGTTGCTTTTGGCCTGAATTTACTATTTTGCTTGTCATTGTAATGACTAGTGTAAGAGACAATATGGCAGGAAATATGCCAATCTTAGGTGAGTGTGTGACTTACATTAAACCCTTACAGAAATGACATATGTGTTTATTAAGACTTTAATTCAGCAAATAAGAACATTTTTAAATTAGTAATTCTTCCAGGAGACTTCTAGGTGGATAGGGGATGTCATGGTAACATTTGGCTAAATTTATGTGAAACCTTGATTTATATAGCTTAACATCTTTTCAATACCTTGGGACTTTCTATTTATAACAATCTTCTTTAAATGATCAATATATTCTCCTTTAAGAAATAACACATTAAATGTGCATGTGCATACTTGAAAAGCTTTATGATTGTTAAAATCAATGCATGTATAAGAATTGCTTAGCCAGTGGATTTAATGTAAAAAGTGATGAATACTCTAAGTTTAAAAATTCCGTTTTTAAGGCATATGAAGGGAAGCTGTAAAAAATTGACTTCCAGGTAGAAGAACTACAATTTAAATGTTTACCAGCCTCAGCTTTTAAACCTCTGAAATTTAAAGGACAGTTGCTATATTTAATACATTTCTATTTTCCTCAGTGGGAAAGTACATTTTCTAGGAACAATCCCAAGATTTCCTGCAAAATTCTTCTTCTGAACACACCACAACTATTCCACACCACAACTATACCACACCACAACTACCACAAACTGAGTTGCTTCTTGTATGGAGAATTGTTTGAAAAGTGTACAGGACCTACCGTGCTATACTAAATTATTTTCTTATCATAGAATTTTGCCCTGCTAGTCCTTAAGAAAGAAGATAGGCATTAATAATTATCAGGTACCAATGATAGGTCAGGAACTGTCCTAGGCATTTTATACATGTTCTTTCATTTAATCTTCAGAAGAGCACTAAAGTATCTATTTTTTTTAAATCTCTATGTTTGGATAAAGAGAGGGAAGCGTAGCCAAGCTTGAATCTGATTCTCTTAGGATCTAAAATGAACTTTCTACCATAGCAATGATTATATGTATATGGCTATCAACATGGATAGTTAATTAGCCAACTTCGTATCATAATCTATTTCTCATATTTAATAATAAAGAGGATAAAATTAGGGATGCCTGGGTGGCTCTGTTGGTTAAGCAGCTGCCTTCAGCTCCGGTCATGATCCCAGGGTCCTGGGATCGAGTCCCACATTGGGCTCCTTGCTCAGTGGGGAGCCTGCTTCACCCTCTGCCTCTGCCTGCCTCTCTGCCTGCTTGTGTTCTCTCTCTCTCTCTCTGACAAATAAATAAATAAATAAATAAATAAATAAATAAATAAATAAATAAATAAATAAAATCTTTAAAAAAAAAAAGGAGGATAAAATTATTTCTTACATTTATTTTAGAAAGAAATTTTACATCAAAAATTGCAGTGAGGTTTGGAGTGAGGGTTCCCACAAGATAAGACAGAGTCAATGAACAAAAAGAGAAAGGTTTGAGGGTTTTTTTAAGATTTTTTAAATTTATTTAAGAGAGAGAGAGCCAGAGGCAGCACATGAGCAGGGGTAGGGGTATAGGGAGAGGGAGAAGCAGACTCACCACTCAATCCCAGAGCCCTGAGCAGAAGGCAGAATGCTTAACCAACTGAGCCACCCAGGCACCCAAGAGGTTACATTGTTTTATTAGTACAAAAACACTTAAGTTCTGACATGAAACTGTTCAGCCCTGGAAGAAGGAAGATACTATGAAAGACATTTCATAAAATATAACAAACTCCAGAGAAGAATAAAGCTCCAAGAGAAAGCTGTGCTGCTGGAGGATTTTTCTGGGAGCACTGGATGGAAATGCATTTGTTAGAACTTTAGTTTGTTCTACTGATTGAAGTGGAGATTCCTTATTGTGAGCACAGGTTCATTGTAGTTGCTGCTTTTCTCTTCTTATAGGCTACTTCCAAATATTTTCTCTATGTTTGTTGTAGTGTGAAGTATAAGTGTGGGTCCAAAATTGGTTTATGTTTAGCTAAGGCTCAGATAAGAAGGAAAGCTTGTTCAAGTTTGCACCGTCAGTAAGTGCTGGCACTCAGAGTCTATGTTCTTGTTACCCTCTTCTCTGGCCTCTTTCTCCTAGGTTTGGTCCTTCCTTCAACCCTTCCTGCCCATCCTTCTCTCCTTTATCAACTTCCTATTTTTTAAAATCTTTGAGGGTAAGGATAATAATAAACATTTTGGAGACTTCATTACTTTTCCAAACTGTTCTTTGACTCCTCTGACAATTTCTCCCACAAATACATTTTCTCCCTTTAAAAGTTCTTTTCAGTAAACTGACATCAACTCCGTTTCTCTAATTTGGTCTGTGTCCTACTTTTTAAATGTTTTATAAAGTTGAAGGACTGAAGATGACTATCTAATTAGTATAATAAAGGAGGACATTTTTAAAAATAAATTAAGCAGTTTAACTTCATCTAGTATCATAAACCTTAGATCTAAAAGAAATTGCCTGCAATTATTACCTTAGAAGAAGAAAAAACAGAAGATATGGTGACATAGATAAAATACATGACTAATACTAACCTAATTTATTTGGTCAAAAGTGAAAATAAATTTTATTGAAAAATTAATCGAATTTTACTCTATTAAAACTATAGTCTAATGAAGATAACTGATGTTTTCACATTTTTGGTGAATTTTAAGTTCAAGTGACTGGAGGAACTGAAACTTTGATTAAGACATCAAAAATTACTTTGATGAGACAAATTAAATTTTTCCTTCGTGCTATCTAGTTAATTTTGGGTATAAATTTAGACATAAATCAATTAATATACTATAGGTAAATGTAAGAAATAAGCAAATGTACTAAGCATTTATCTTCCATTTTCAGCTTCTTTTGTCCAAGAAGAGATTTAATAAAGAGAATATAATTCAACAAATTACGAACGCAGCTTGAAAACATAACAGCTATATGCACATAAGGGTGTTTGAAAAGAAACAAAGGTTACCAGAGATTAAAAAAGAGTATACTACATTACATTGGAAATTTTAAACAAAAAGAAAGCCATTATTTTCTTTTTATCAGAGGCGTTTTAAAAAATAATGCAGAGAAGGAAATATGTAAGCTAGTAATGATGTATGTTTTAATTAAAATATTTTACTGATAATTTAATACCGACAATTCCGGCAGGCAACTGGTTATGAATGTGTTTCCTTTAAAACAATTCTCTAGGCCACAAAATATATGAAGTTCATTTTTGGCAAAATATAAAGAGCATATACTTCATATTCTTATCTGTGAACCACTCTTGTTTCTATCTATTTACTACCGCTATTTCCAGAATTTATAGTTTCACATTTATCACCACCTGCGCAGGGTAGCCACTGCTTTTGTAAAGACCTATATATTGCTGCAAGTATAACTGAACAAGGTTCCATTGTTGCTGTTAGTTGTTGTCTGCCTGGTTTAAAGACCCTGGCTATTTATCTCAGTGTTCACACACAGAAATTGAAATGTATAAAAGTGGACATTATTAAATAGAGACCACATAGGATACCTGCGCTGCTTTAGTGAGGACCTCTCCAGGATGCCAATTCAGCTGCAATATCTCAAGTCATACAGTGGTGAAGCCAGGATTGCTATATAAGGGATAAGGGGTTTGGGAGCTGTGTTCTGGCAGGGGTGGAAAAGGGTGAGTCTCACCCCCAGAGATCTAGTTAGAAAACAAATTCTGATTTGCATGTCTATTTGCAATAGAGTCTGGGATTCTCCTTTCTAGAAAGATCCAAAGAACTTAAAATGCTCAAGGAACAAACACTGAGTAGCTAGTCATGGTCGAGTAACTAGTTGGAAAATACATATGAAGCACGTGGTGTTTCCTTTTGGTGCTCTATTTGGTGTGGCTGTGAGAGAGTGAGAATCTAAAGTATTAATATGGAAAGTAACTTACATTCTCCTGAACCTCAGTCTCTCCAACTACCTTGTATTCTTGCCACTGAATCTATGAAATCAGAACTCAAACTCAACTTTGAGTGAATCAGAACATATTATGGACTAAATTATCCCTCCAAAATTCATATGTTGAAACTAATCTCCATGGTGATAGTATTTGGAGGTGGAGACTTTAGGAAGTAATTAGGTCGTGAGAGTGGAGCCCTCATGAATGAGATTGGTGCCCTTGAAAAGAGACACCAGAGTGTTTCCTTACCTCTTATGCCATGAAACAATACAGCAAGAGGAAAGCCATCAATGAACTAGGAATGAGGCATCACCAGATTTTGAATCTTTTGGAACCCTGATTTGGGACTTCCTAACCTTCATCACTGGGAAAAATAAATAAACCTAGTCTATGTTTTTCTGTTGTAGTGACCCAAACAGACTAAGACAAAAATATCTAAAGAAATAAAATGTGATGTAATTTGCATCTCTGTTCAAGCCTTGAATGATCAAAACATTTTTCAAAAGTGACAAAATCATTCAATTTTATTAGCTTCTTAAACAAACAATAGGCTTTCAATGTAATCGATATGAATAGCCCTTTTCTTGTCTTCTTAATTCCTTAGATTGTAACTAACATCAAAAGAAAGTCTGACTTTGCTACAATGGTACTTATATTAGCAGGTAAAACTTGTATTACACAATCATAAAACTAATTCATAAAAACTAATATAATCTTAGTAGTAATAGCACTACCCAAAAGAAAAGTGTTTTTGTTTTTTTTTAAGTGATTAATGATAAAGAGATGTTGAGGTCTGTATTTCAAATGTTTGGCATGACTTGCCTTTTTAACTCTTTCTTTCCTGTGACAGACTTACTAATGCCTCAGTAGAAAATATAATAATTATTTAATTGTTTCTCAAGCTAACGTGCACATAGAGCTCAATCAGGGAGATATTTAAAATTCATCACAGCCCAACCCTTGACAAGTGAAATCTGAATTTATTGGGGCAAGACCCAATCATCAGGATTGTTTGAAGTGCCCCCATGTGATTCTCACATGCATTGTGATTAATGCATGTGAGGGGCATGTTGCTCCTGCTATCTGCTTTATGCAGAAGGTAAATTAATGGCTAAGAAAACAATAGTTCCTTGGGCTTAGCATCTATTCCCACAGTTATGGAAGCAAAAATTTCACCTGACAAAGTTAGCCAAACCAAGAAGACTTTATTTCTAACTATTACAAAGAATGCAGGCTGAACTCATCTCCACTGAAACAAAGAGCAGGGCAGTTTTTAAGAATTGGAGTGGAGGGATACTTGGATGGCTCAGTCAGTTAAGCTTCTGCTTTCAGCTCAGGTCATGATCATAGGGTCCTGGGAACAAGTCCTGTATGGGGTTCCTTGCTCAATAGGTAGGGAGCCTCTTCTCCTTCTGCCTGCTGCTCTCCCTGCTTGTGTGCTTCCTCTCTCAGTCTCTGACAAATAAATAAGATCTTAAAAAAGGATAAAAAGAATTGGGGTGGGAGGATTATCGGCAATCTACATTTGCTAATGGGTCTCACCCACAGGAAAAGTAAACTTTCTCTTATCTTCATGACAGGAGATGCTATACAACTTGGAATAAGGCATTCATGGAAGTGAAACTCCTACTTTCCCACAGAAACTGGGAGATAGGGGTGCAAACTGTTTTGGTGTTGACATTTCAAAGATTCAAACAGGTGGCCCCTAGGACCTTGAGAAAGACACTCCCAGGTTCTAAAACTGTCCAGAGGTTGCAACAGTCCAGTTGGAAAACTGTCTAGAGAAAATGAATACTTTTGTAAAGCAAACGCTTTAAAGAAAGGAGGTCAGGAACCAGAATCAGGAAGAACCCTGTTTAAAGTTTAATCAAGCTGAGGGGGACATTAAGGCCATCTTGGACACAGATAATGAAAATGTATTCTCCTAGAACCATGGTTCTCAAACTTGGCTGCAAATGGTGTTCACCTGGGAGTTTTACAAAAATATAGATGCCTGTGTCTAAACCCAGAGATAACTGATTTAAATATTGACTTAGGCATTAGCATTATAGTATCTTCTCAGTAGTTACAAAATATAACCAAACTTGAAAACTACTATCCTGGGGCACCTGGGTGGCTCAGTGGGTTAAAGCCTCTGCCTTCAGCTCAGGTCATGGTCTCAGGTTCCTGAGATCGAGCCCCATAAGCAGGCTCTCTGCTCAGCAGGGAGCCTGCTTCCCTCCACACCCCCTGCCTGCCTCTCTGCCTACTTGTGATCTCTCTCTCTGTCAAATAAATAAATAAAATCTTTAAGAAAGAAAGAAAACTACTATCCTGCAAAAGCTAAATTTCCCTGAGAGGGTATGAAGATGTGAAATAGATTCATCCCAGAAATAAATAACTACAGCATAATATTGCTTAACTGTATATCAAATATAAAAATAATAAATAGAAGAAAAAGAGAGAGGGAGGAAAGTACTTATACTTTATCTGAAGAACAAAAGGAAAGAAAAAATAAAAAGAAAGCTTGACTCTGCCATATCAAGGACTAGAAGTTAGTGTCAGAATTAATGAATCATCTATACAAATATTAAGTGAATATTTATTTTATTTTTATTTATTTATTTATTAAATTAAATCTCTCTATGCATTATTTTTCTTTAATTTGTACCTAGTCCATGCTTGGGTGTCTTTGTCTTAGTCCTAATCTCATACACTTTCTTCTTAAATCTCCCTCTTTCCCTCATTCAGACTGTAATTCTTGTTAATTATCCTCTATTTACCCCATATTCCCATATTTTGGTGGCAAAAGTGTTACCTACCCCAGTTGGGAAGCGTATTTGTGATAATGTGCCAGTGGTATCATGCTAGTGCCTTTTCTGTAGGTAATATTCATGCAATTTTAGTTTCTCTAATGGTGGTCCCCTGGGCCAAAGAAGGGATGATTCCACCATTAGCGCTATCGGCCCAGGCAAAAAACGGTAACAGCTTCATGTTAGGTTGATGAGTGACATGCGTTGTGTGTGTGTGTGTGTGTGTGTGTGTGTGTAGACATTTATTCTATCAATTCCATTATCCTACTTATACAAACTCCAGTATGAGTCCCTAAATTTTTAGGTCACATTCCCCTTTGAGAAACTGATGAATGCTAGGGAATATCTTCAAACGAATGGAAAATACCCATTATCTACAAAACTTTGCAAATAATTTGACAATTATTTGCTGAAACCCATTCATATACTTTAGAATTGTGGGACTCCATTAATAACCCTTTATAAAATGAAAGGGAAATCTACGTCAGCATCCTGCTTAATGGCGTGTTTTAAACAAAAACGATGCTCCAAAGTGAATGATCCAAACAGTAACTTTAAAATAAATAATTTTCTTTCTTTTTTAAAAAGATTTTATTTACTTACTTGTCAGAGAGAGAGAGAGAGAGCTGAGCGGGGTAAGCGACAGGCAGAGATAGAAGCTCCCTGCTGAGAAAGGAGCCTGATGTAGGACTTGTTCTCAGAACCCTAGGATCATGACCTAAGCCAAAGGCAGACACCGAACTGACTGAGCCACCCAGGGGTCCCTAAAATAAATAATTTTCTTTTTCTTTTTTTTTTTAAAATTTTTTAAATAAATAATTTTCGAAATAACTTTTATTTTTACTTCATCTCATACAAGTACAGATTAAATTCTTACTATACTAATGTGTCTTTTTTTTAAAGTTGTGAAATTTAAGAAATGTAATAATCTCAAACACTCACTAGCATTTTCAAGCATTGACGAAGCTTAGAAATAATTGTAAATAAAATGGAGAGAAGAACATCTTTGCTAATATGTATAGTTTGTTTTTGTACCCCTCCATTCATTTCAGTATTCTTTTTCCACAGAGAATATATATACTTTTTCACTTTTTCTCCTTCTTTTGATATTTAGCTTTAGCGACTATGTTCCAGAGGTTAGAAATCTCAGCAACCACGTCGCACTGCTCTTCTGGCTCATGAAGAAGCAGGTGCAGCATAGTGTATCATGACAGACTGAAATGGAATCCCAGCCATGTGAAGGTAAATTTTCTGGCCGCACTAGCACAGATTGAAATAACTCACTCTTGACTGCTGCCGCAGAAAGTGCCAGTCTATATCTCAGACTGTAGCTATCAACCACTTCGTACCGCTGCTTTCAGCAGACACACAGAGATTCCAAAGTAACAAGGGGAGGCTAATGCATTTCCCTAAAGTAACTCTTGAGTATTTGTTGAGAAACAGTCTCCACTGTTTCTACTAAGAAATCTTGTCTCAAGGACAAGAACCTTTCTATTTTTTCTATTGGGTGGTCTTACCTGCTACAACGTACTGATTTACTATTTCTTGTTTCTATTAAAACTAGACACGTATTTATAAAGTTTCTCCATCTTAACATGGAGGAAGTAAGGAAACAACATGAACAAACGAAGAATGCCTGTCAAAGTTCATGATGAATGTTCTATCAGTTAAATTTTTTTATGGGGTTTTTGTTTCTGAGCTTCAGTTAAATTGCAGTGCAACTTTTCCTGAATGCTTTTAAGTAAGCAAGAGTTAGCCTTTTCTAAAAATAAAAATTTTGATTTTTTTCTAATTGGCTTCTAAGAAAAATTAAGGCATTAAAGGGTGGAGTGTTGGTGCCAGGTCTTACTAGAGTCAGCTCTTACTGGCCCTTGTGAGCCATTTATCCAGGTATCTTCCCATCTCCCCAATCAGCGGTACCACTTTGATAGTCTGAAGTAGGCCATGGTGGGAGTACAAAAACTGTACAGACTCCAAAGTCCCCTTGCCCTCCCAAGCCATGTGTTAATCATTTGCCAGCATACTATAGACTATCATACTATAGTACAGGATAATATATATTATATTATAGATCAAACCATACTACATATAGTATGCTGAGATGTGTATATATTATATATAGCATCATACTACATATAATATACTGCAGATAGCATACCATATATGTATGTATAGCTATACAACATTTATTAGGTTCTTTAGATATGTCAATAAACTAAGGTGATTAGAGGTAGAGGGTTAATATGCTTTTCTCTACAATGTTGCAGTCACTTGATATGTTACAATAAAAACGAGTCTTAGGGGTGCCTGGGTACTCAGTGGGTTAAGCTTCTGCCTTCTGCTGAGATCATGATCTCAGGGTCCTGGGATGGAGCCCTGCGTTGGGCTCTCTGCTCAGTGGGGAGTCTGCTTCACCTTCTCTCTGTGCCTGCCTCTCTGCCTACTTGTGATCTCTCTCTGTGTCAAATAAATAAATAAAATCTTTTAAAAAAATGAGCCTTAGACCATATTCTGGCAACCATGTACACATTAATAAGGAAACAACAGTTATATAAACAATTCTTCTAGGATCAGTAGAAATCCCAGTCTGTATCTGCAGACACTCTGGCAAGAATCTTCTGTGAAAGATGTGCTCCCAGGGCAACACACCAAGATGGCAAACCTAGTCACAGTTTTTGTTTTTTTTCTAATTTGTTTTTTTATTTAAATTCAATTAGCCAACATATAGTACATCATTAGTTTTTGATGTAGTGTTCAGTGATTCATTAGTGTGTATAACACCCAGTGCTCATGACATTACGTGCCCTAATGCCCATCACCCAGTTCCCCCATCCCACCCACCTCCCTTTCCACAACCCTCAGTTTGTTTCCCAGAGTCCAGTCTCTCATGGTTTGTCTCCCTCTCTGATTTCTTCCCCATCAATTTTTCCTCCCTTTCCCTATGATCCTCTGTGCTATTTCTTATATTTCACAGAAGAGTGAAGCCATATGATATTTGTCTTTCTCTGATTGACTAATCCTCTCTAGTTCCTCGCATGTCAATGCAAATGGTAGGTATCCATCCTTTCTGATGACTGGGTAATATTCCATTGTATATGTGAACCACATCTTCCTTATCCATTCATCTGTTGAAGGGCATCTTGGCTCCTTACACAACTTGGCTATTGTGGACATTGCTGCTATGAACATTGGGGTGCATATGGCCCTTCTTTTCACTATGTCTGTATCTTTGGGGTAAACACCCAGTAGTGCAATTGCTGGGTTGTAGGGTAGCTCTATTTTTAAAGTTTTGAGGAACCGGGGCACCTGGGTGGCTCAGTGGGTTAAAGCCTCTGCCTTTGTCTCAGGTCATGATCTCAGTCAGGGTCCTGGGATTGAGCCCCGCATCGGGCTCTCTGCTCAGCAGAGAGCCTGCTTCCTCCCCTTCTCTCTCTGCCTGCCTCTCTGCCTACTTGTGATCTCTCTCTCTCTGTGTGTATCAAATAAATAAATAAATAAAATCTTTAAAAAAAAATAAAGTTTTGAGGAACCTTCATACTGTTTTCCAGAGTGGTCGTACCAGCTTGCATTCCCACCAACAGTGTAAGAGGGTTCCCCTTTTTCCACATCCTCGCCAACATTTGTTTTCCCAGTCTTGTTAATTTTAGCCATTCTAACTGTTCAAACTTCTAAAATGAATTTACAGAGTCCTTTTTGATAAAGTGGTAAAAACAAACAATTGAAAATTATTCTCTTAGAGTCCTGCTCTAAAAAATATTAATTCTTCTCTAGCCAATTACATATGTTAAACACTATTCATTTCACCAAGAAAAATTATTCTAAGACCTCTTATGCTCATTAACATTTCTGTGATGTAGATTTTAATAATGATATTTGAAGTACTCATGTAGCTTCCTCTGGAACAGAGATTCCTCATTAGTTGCCACACATACTCACTATAGATTCCAATCTATATATACACACATACATAATAAAATGGCATTCATTACTAAACAGGCAATGTGGTATGATGCAAAAAAAAAAAATCTAGATTAAAAAGAAGTTACTAATTCTTCATATGAGGGGATTATTTTCCATGGTGTTTCTGCATGCCTTATCAGCTTTTGCTCTGGAATATCCTGTCAAGGATGTCTGTACTATACATAGCCGTCGATGATGAAGATGATGTCTCCCCCATGGTCAGAGGGCAGATTTGTTTCTTGACTAGAATAGTCAAGATAAAGTCTCTCTTAGGGTAAGGGGTGGGCAGGTTTGCCAGCAGTTTTAAGGATTACGGATTTCCTAAACTCAAGATTCTTTTTTTTTTTTTTAAAGATATTTATTTATTTGACAGAGAGAGACACCAGGAGAGAGGGAACACAAGCAAGGGGAGTGGGAGAGGGAAAAGCAGACCTCTCGTGGAGCAGGGAGCCCGATACAGGGCTCGATCCCAGGATTGTGGGATCATGACCAGAGCCAAAGGCAGATGCTTAATGACTGAGCCACATAGGCGCCCCTGAACTCAAGATTCTTTAGCTGAAATACAAATGTACTACATGTGAAATATCTGACTGGACCTGATTCCACATCACTCACCACAGAACTTGAAGGGCAAGAAAAGTGATGAGAATATGAAGATCATGCTTGGTTGTGATAAAGTCCTTTGTCTCTGGCCCTGAGTCTTGTGTCTTCTGCTAGTACCAATAAAACTATTTTAAGCAAATGTATTAACTTGCATGTAGTATGAAATTTCAGATCCTTAACAGGTTTTAATACTATAGATAGGTGAGTACAGAACTTATGATTATACTGGAAGCCATGAAAGCCAATCAAAAATTGAAGATATCCCATTTAAAACTAGTTATAAATTCACTATCTTCATCTATAATTTTAATTTATAGACCTTATATAAAAATCCTTATTAATCATTTCTCTCATGTTTGTACATTAGAACAAAGGAAATTTTAGAAAATTTTAATGCTTATATATGAGCTCAGCTTTATTATTAAATTCTGCACTGGCAAACTTAAAACCATTATAAAAGTGAAACCAGATATTTTGTTTGATACTAAAATATACATTTGAAAATATTCAGATATTTAAGGCAACATTTGTCTTATTGGATAAATTTTGTAATTTATTCATGAATAATTATGAGAACTGACCAAGATGGCCTTAACATTTCCCTCAGTTTGACTAAACTTTAGAGATGTTTCCTATTATCAGTCCTAATTGCCCTTTTCTTAGAGCATTTACTTTAGAAAACTTACAATTATAAGCTATTTCTTTGTCCCTTTGAGATATAAATCTTCTCCCAGACTTCCAGTTTTACAATGCAGAACTGTCTTTCTCCAGAATATGGAACCATCCCTATGAAATGTAATCATCAAAGAAGATAGGATCAGTACAAGAAAAGATGTTCAGCATCACTAATCATCAGGGAAATGCAAATCAAAACCACAATGAGATATCATCTCACACCTATCAGAATGGCTGTTATCAAAAAGACAAGAGATAACAAGTGATGGCAAAAGATGTTGAGAAAAGGGAACCCTTGTGCACTATTTGTGGGAACATAAATTGGTACATCCACTATGGAAAATAGTATGGAGATTCCTCAAAAAATTAAAAATAGAACTACCATATGATCCAGAAATCCCACTTCTGGGTATTTTAGCCAAAGAAAATACAAACACTAACTCAAAAAGTACATACATCTCGATGTTCATTATTTACAATATCCAAGGCATAGAAACAACCTAAGTGTCCACTGACAGATGAATGGATAAAGAAAATGTAATATACAAAGACACACACACACAAACACAGAGGAATATTATTCAGCCACAAAAAAGAATGAAACCTTGCCATTTCCAATGACACAGACAGAACTTGAGGGCATTAAGCTAAATAAAATGTCAAAGTCAAAGAATGTCAAAGTCAAAGAATGATATCTTACTTATATGAGGAATCTAAACAAACCAACAAAAACCAACCAACCAGCCAACCAAAAATGTCACAAAAGCAAGCTCCCAGATAAGAGAACAGATTGGTAATTGCTGGAGGTGCAGTGTAGAGCGTGGGCAAAATGGGTAAAGGGAGTCAAAAGATCCTAACTTCCAGGAAGTTAGTAAAGTACATTACTATATAATGTATAGCATGGCAACTATAGTTAGTAATACTGTATGTATATCTGACAGTTGTTAAGAATAGATCTTAAAAGTTCTCATCACAAGAAAAAAAAGTGTAAGTGTGTTTGATGAAGGGTGTTAAACTAAACTTACTGAGATGATCATTTTGCAATATACACAAAAATGGAATTATTATGTTGTACATTTAAACTAATATATCAGTTATACCTAAAAGAAATTCAGTATGAAAAACAAAAGGTAAAAAGCCCTTATTTCCCAATCTCTGTGGAAAGACAGGAGCATAACTTTTTAAGTGCCAATTAGTAAACACCAATGACCTAATCACATTGACTAACCTTGCTAACAAAAGTCATCTAGTACTTTTCTACTAGCTCACCCAGCACTTAAAAACTCTCCCACCTTTTGTTTCAGGAGAGTTGAATCCAATCTCTCTCTCCTATTGTGATAGTCTGAAATAATCTCCTTTGTTTGTTTAATTTGTCCAAGATAATTTTTCTTTATCAGAATGCAATAAAAATTAATATATCTTATCATTATAAGAAATTTTATATATACACATATATAATTAATATGGATCACCCTAAAAAAAGGACATAGAAATATTTTTTAAGTGATAGAAAACTACTATTAATAGGAATAAACAAGTGAATTTTCAGGTCCACAATCTGGTTTTTAGTCTTTAAAAATGTAATAGTTTTATAGACAAGATCACCATAAAAAGAAAAAAACAATATAAAAGACAAATTACATATGGAGAAAAAAACACATTTAATTTGTTTAAACTTGCAAAGGAGGATTTTGATTAAGTTTTTCATGCAGTTCCATTAATAAAACCAAGGAAATCATAGGGAGAGAAGTTAAAGTCTGATTAAAAGATAGAGAACAAAGAAAAGGCATAATTAGGCAATTCTCAGGACACAAAGAATTTGCCAGTGGGGTGCCCAAGGGATAAGTACTACATACAGCAATTCAATATATCTCTAAGCCATCTGTAACTAGGAGGGAAATTTATGCTTTGGTTAGTTGGGACTTTGTGTGATTTCTGGAAAGACTTAAAGAACCTAAATAATTGGTTTTGGGGCAGCAAATGAAATTCAACCCAAGAGTAAAGTATGTCATATTAAAACGGTCAGCTTAAGCTATTTATAGTGCTTGTAAGTTCTAAATTCGTTGTAACCTCTCAGAAAATTGACCCCAGTCATCTCAAGAATTCTCAATCAAGACATCTCAAAGTGAAATAGAGCTCATTTATATTAACAGTCCAAGCACAAGTGAGTTCATCTTTCACTATGACAGCCATGGTCAAATAACGAGGAACAGACTCAGTCAGACAGATTAATCCTAAGGCTGTTGGCAGTCTCCATTCTACTGCTAACCTATGTTCTAAATTTGGGAAGCCACTCTGACACTCTTAAAACTCTGAGAACTAACCCCGACTGCCAAAACATTTCCTAATTAAGAAAATAATAATAGAACTAGTGATTGGACAATTAAGATCCCCAAGACAATTTTTTTTTAAAGATTTTTATTTATTTGACAGAGAGAAACACAGCGAGAGAGGGAACACAAGCAGAGGGAATGGTAGCGGGAGAAGTAGGCCCCCTGCCGAGCAGAGAGCCCGATGCAGGGCTTGATCCCAGAACCCTGGGATCATGACCTGGGCCGAAAGCAGACACTTAACGACTGAGCCACCCAGGCGCCCCCCCAAGACAATTTTTTAATATTAATTAAAACTGAGTACTTCAGCCTTAATAGACACAAAACGCTCAGACTCTAATCTTGCCTCTTATCCTATCATTTGATTATCTGTTGACCAAAACAAATTAATTTGCATTACAATGCAAATGGAATGATAAAAGATATAAAAGATATGGAAAAATATTTAAATTCCAAAGAAGGATGAAGGGGAAGGTTCTGGTAAAAATACAAAGTCACATTGTTATTTTGTGGTAAGACAAGTGCTAAAATATTAAACCTATTTGAAAGAAGACTAGCAAGCTTCCATATTCTAGTATTAAATAAATGAACAGAACAAATGTTACTTTAACTTTGAATTAAAGTTTTCTCATTAGAGAAAGTTATATGAGTTCTGTCCTAGGACATTAATTCTTGGTCAACAAGGAAAAATTACTTTTATATGAGAACTGGGATGTTGCCTTTTAAATATCTGATATGTACATGAGAAAATTGTTTTCATGTTCTTGCTAGAAGGAGTCAAAAAAGGGAATACTCCCAGGCCATACCAATAGCAAAATAACCCGAGTATATTGCAGTCTTCTGAGTCCTCTCCCTACAACTGATGAAGGATAGTTGGAAGGCAGGCAGGCAGAGACAAGGGGCCACAGCCCTAAGAGGAAACCACCTTTAAAAGATTTTACGCCACCCTGGAAGGAGTCCTCCACCCTTTCCTAGGATAGATAGGTGACAATAACCTGATTGGAAGGGTTGATCAGATTAAAACAGCCCACTAATAATAAGCCCATAAAAACATCTAAACTTAGAAACTCCTATGGCAACCCTCTCAGGTCCCCTCACTCTTGGGGAGCTTTGTACTATCACTTTATTATCACTCAATAAACCTTGCTCTGCTGCCCACCACTCTGTCTGGTCTACCTCTTCATTTTTCAAAGCAACGTGACCAAGAACCATGGGCACCAAAGGAGAAGGAAATCCTCTAACACCATGCTTCCTAAAATTAAAATCTTCACTAACCTGAAGTTTATTTTCCTTGAAAAATTTGAGTAATTTTGTTAGCATAAAGTCTAAAGTGTGTCATGACTGGGGTAATTAGGCCAATTATTGGAACAAAAATATTTTCTTCTGGAATAGTTACTACACAGAGGTTTATTTCAATTTGCCTGAAATATTTAGGCTACTTGCCACCTACATTTTACTTTGTTAGTATAAATTAGACATGGTATAAATGAGAACTACATCAAGCTAATTAATTTCTTTGGAATATGGTTTTCAAAGGTTAGAAAGAAATGAAAAATATCTCTTATAATGAATTCATCTAACATGTCCTTTGCTTCCAACTCCACAACATGGCCTTTAGCTGACATTTTCAGAAGAAGAGGTATTCCAAATCAGTTAATTTTAGTTGGCTAAGTTTCCTCTTTCAAGCAGCCAAATATTTTGACAGAAATATGTCCATCACTGCCATTAACTGATATTAGAGAAAACCCGAAGGCAGTAAGCAAAATGGATAACAAATCCAGGACTTGGATGCAGGGAAAGGAGTAGGAGAAAGTGGAGTAAAATTAAGAAAAATTCGTCCTTGAGTCCATGGTCCCCTGCTTTCTCTACTAGTATATATTTGATATAATTTAATCTGTGTACAATTATTGAGCATCAACTCTGTGAAAAACCATAAGAATGGAACTGTAATATAGTTTTACTCTAATAGTTTTGCATTTATGTAAAATACTAAATAATTTTATACTATCCATTAATTATTTTTTCAGTTTGCAGTCTGTTTTTACAGGTTTTCTATCACCTCCCTCATCAGCAAATTATCAGCAGTCAGTTCTCTTTGCTGACGATGTTCCTGCCTATGGCATTCCTATCACCTTCTCATATTGTTTTAAATGTACTCTGAGTTGATACATTAGATAAGTTATAGTGACATTGGCTGTAATTTTCCTGGCAATATCTGAACCTTTCACACATATTCTATGTACCATCATTTTACTGTGCATATACTGAGCTAGGTTACTGTTAGCTTGCTGATTACTGAATTCTTACAAGTCATTTAGCTTCATGTCTAAAATAATGTTTATTAGAGAGTGGAAGATGCTCTTTGAGTTATCTGCATGGATTTTAGTGCATGAGTCATCTTTGTGTCATCTTTGAGCTGATCTATCATATTTTTCTGCTTATTTTTAAATTCTCAGCCATCTTTGGTAGTTGAGGTTATTTCACTATTAATAATGCTAAGGATTTGAAGGATGAACACAGTAAAAGGACTTTGAAGATTTGAGTTCTATTTAGATAATTGCAAAATTATTAGGTAAATGGGAGAAGATTAAAAACCAGCAGAACTTACTTTGAAATGTTCTATTTTACAATATCAGAAACTGTGCATTCCCAAAGAACTGCACTTGGGAATGGCATTTTCTGGAAGCAAAGATTTAGAGGGGAATGTGATTTCCAGTTCACTAAAAAAACGAAACAAAACAAAACAAAAACCAACTACACACCAGAGTAGCTTTTGAGAGGACAGAGGAGAGTGAATCATTAGTGTGTACACCACCAGCAGGGAAGCAGTTACCAAGTGTGGCGTTTCCCTCACACCATCTCAGGGGTTTATCTTCTGGGAACACTGAAGGAAATGTGTGCTAGAGATGAAGATGTCCACTCCGTCTCTATCGTCATCGGCAAGCCTTCAGATTTCAGTCTGTCAGCTGAAACAACTGGGCTCTAATGAAGCCGGTCAAAAACAGTGTGATACTCAGTTATCCCATTTTTACTCAAGATTCTTTTTTTTTTTTTTTTTCTATTTTTTTCTCTTTTCTATCTTCTCTCTAAAACGGTATTCCGAAATGGGCTGTCAGTCAGCATTCCCATACTTAGGACTATAGTCCTATTTCAACGCTAAATATACTCTTCACCCTCAAGGAAACCTTCCAGTCCAACATTACGAAGCCTAATTCTTATAGGTCCTATATACAATACATAAAACTTCATACATCATGTAACTACACGAACTATATTACATGTAAATTCAACATATGAAAAAAGTGAATTTAACATTTCCTCCCCAAAGGTGCTGCCTCCCAAATTTCTTTATAAGAGATTTGGGATCAGAGTCAGCAATATGTTTAGATTGAGGATCCAGGAAGTTATCTTGGAAATACACTTGCCTGACAAGCATATATTGCTACTCTCTACTCGTATGGTATATCTGTGGGGAGTGAAGGTGGGGGCAAGGGACTTCAAGGACCCCTGAAGCCATGGTGTTATTTTGTCTTTGGAGGGGTGAAGTGGGGATGCAGGATTAAGCACACTTATCTTAAAGCTGCCCTTGGCCTTCTGTTGGCCCTAACCTTGCTGAAATCACAACTCCTTAGTCTTGTTAATAGTGTGATTGATTTTACATCTCCAAGGCTAGAGTCAAAACATTTTTAATTCCTCCTTTATTCCCTTTATCTAAACAGCCACTTTTTCAGACTTGCATAATCCTGTCACTTGTCCCTGGAACCGTAGTAACCTCAGACTGGCATCTAATGCTAAGTTCTTTGGCTCAAATTCCTCGGCATGTGGTCTTTATTGTGTATCATCCTTAGGGGAAAAAGAAGAAAAGAGAAAGAGATGGAGGGGACCCAAGGAGACAGAGACAGAGATTGTTTATTTCCAAGTTGCTCTGAATTTCTCTTGCTTTCTTGTTGAAATGTAGAATATGAGCTTCAGTGTTAAATAGAATTGGTCTTAACTTCTGATTTTAGCAAATATGTTGGTGAACTTGAAAATACCTGACTTATAGCATTTGAAAATGAAATTAAAATTAATCTTTTCAAAGAGGATTTTCCAAATTCCCCCAGGCAGAATTAGTCTCATATTTTTCAATGTCCATCTAAGAATATTGCACTTATTGTAATATTTATCACATCATATACTTAATACAGAAATTTTCTGTAGCTTTATGTTTCTTCCAATAGTTTATAACTTTATTTAGGCATGGGTTTGTCTTATTAATTTAATTTAATGTTAAGATTTTATTTATTTTTAGAGAGAAAGCTAGAGTGCAAGTTGG
Source organism: Procyon lotor (assembly GCA_028646535.1). Classification (NCBI taxonomy): domain Eukaryota; kingdom Metazoa; phylum Chordata; class Mammalia; order Carnivora; family Procyonidae; genus Procyon; species Procyon lotor. The sequence goes on along the minus strand of CM053614.1, from coordinate 54,139,919 downwards.
GGGAGGGGCTGAGGGGACAAGAGAAACTCAAGCAGGCTCTGCAGGGAGTGCACATCCCGACGCAGGGCTTGATCCCAGGACCCTCAGATCATGACCTGAGCCAAAATCAAGAGTTGGACACTTAACCAACTGAGCCACCCAGGCACCCCAGTCTTGTTAATTTGCTACCCTTCCTCTAGAGAAGGTATGTAAAACAATCACCAAATCACAGATGGATTGCTCTTTCTGGACTGTCAGCATCAGGCATTACAAAGAAATCAAATGTAGGATTTGATAGTGATTATACATTCATTTCATCAATAACTTGCTCTTTACTACTGTACAAACCATTTAACTGTTCTCCGCCATATGTATTTAATCTATAAAGTAAAAAAATAATATCATTACTTTTATTTTTTTTTCCTCTTGGAGATACTGTGTGTGTATATGTGGTCATGGGGGAAGGCGTACTTTTGGAAACATTTAGAGGAAAAATATCGAATGAATTTAATATTTTCTCAAAATGTTTCCATTATTGGCATTTGTTTACTAAACATTTTACCTCATTATCCTTTTAAAATGCCATGTGTTTTATCCACTTTGATTATTTCTTTCCAAGAAAAGTTTCAAAAATAATTTAAGGTGCTTTGTTATTTTCTATAATCAATGATCATGTTTGAGTGTTTTACAGTTACCAAGTAAATAATATATAATAAAGAGTTGGTACTCCTTAATTAAAACATTAAGGAGGGTTTTTCGAAGTTGATTTGTATGTGACAGCTTCAAAAAATAGAAAAAAAAATAGAAAGTTGAACATTCTTTAAAGTCTACACGTCAAATGGATTTGAACCTTTCTGTAGCCTTTTCCATTTATTATTGTTCATTTATCTTGGATGTCAGGATCTTGTATTTCTAGGTGATTCTGTTAAATGTGGAATCACATCCAGAGCTCTCTATTTTAAAGCATTTTTGAAGACTAAGATTAGTTTGAACTTTAAATAATATTTAGAAATAGAGAAGAAAAAATAAGTTCCTTGAACCTGCTCTGTGGATATTCTCTTTTGAATTACATTTTTATTCTTCCAAAGTAAAAAGATGTTAGTGTAATAACAACACATGGCAAAGAAACACCAATTCAATTTGTTTATGTCATCTTCCATTTCAATCCATACAACTCTTTAATTAGAGATGCATACAAATTATATTCATATAAAATTCCTTGCACCATGTTTATTTAAAAATGAACAATCTCCCCTTTTATTTTATGGATCTCAAAACACTATGTTTTCTATCATCAATCACCGAGATTCTTAGTTGTAGAGCATCTCAATCAGTAATTATTAAGCAACTATTATTTGAGCAGTTGCTTCACTATCCATATCAAAGGCATTCATTACAGATAATTTAAATAATATAATAAAATGTAACTTAAGAAAATGGATTATTGCTTCTACTGAAAATATCATAAATTATAGAATAGCACTTTAATTTTTAAAATACATTAATAGTAATGGTATCATTTGCTATCAAAAAATATAAATAATATTATTATCAACATTGATAATAATAATATTGCTATTAGCTCATTTCATCTTCAGAACAACCCTATGAGTTAGGATTTCATGGATGAAAATCTCAAGCCACAGAGAATTTAAGCCACCTGCCGAAATCACCTTTTTAATGTATCTCTTTTTATCATCTTGTTTACTTGCCAGAGTCAGAACTTTAATTCAAACTGGCTTAGGGAGACAAATTGGAGTTGATTGGCTTATCTCTAGGAGAACATGGATGTGTGTGGTTTCTTTTTGCGGCTTGAAATTAGGCCTCTTCCCTTAATGGCATGCCGTTTTTTATCACTTCTGTGATGCTGTGGCCCGGGGTGCCTGTGGCAGTTGGCTCAGCACTGGTGAGCATCAGAAAGTGTTTGTGGGTGGTAAGGGGCCTCAGGGGCCATGTTCAGCAAGTGGGGGATATGAGCCAGGGGAGAATGCTTTAACTCTTCTTCATTTGGAGACACATTACGTGCAATCTGATCACTCCTCAGAAGGTCCTGGGGGCAGAGGGCACTGGCTGAACAATTTGATAATGCACCTTCACTTAGCTTTCCATCTTTCCCAATTCACCCTCCTTAGTTCCTCATCTCTTAAGGATCACTTCTCCAAATCAATCATCTGCATACAAACCCACATCTCAGCCTCTGCTTTCAAGTGGAATCAAGATTAAAACAACCATATAGGATATAATGAGAAAATAAAACTATGGAAGTTTGGAAGCATTTTTACTAAAATTCTGTGTTCACAAAGTAAATGTTATTTTGAGTTCAGACACAATTGAAATAAATGAGGCAAATACATTCCTTTAGTAAAAGGCAATATACTTAAATAAGTACATTATTTAAATAAGATATAATACTAAGCACATTATGAGTTGGTAATAACTACTTTGAAAATTTGGGAAATAAGTAATATTCTTGACTTGATTAGAAAAATACATTTATATTCATATATAAGTGTAATTTACTTACCTCAAAATACAATTTCAGAGAGCTAGTGATATTTAAAAGAGGCAAATATTTTTAATTAAAACTTAAAAACACCCAGTTAAAAAAAAAAGAGGAAGAAGCAAAGCATGAATAGATTGCTCATGGAGGAAGAGACATTAATTATTAATCAACATATGAAAACTGTATAATTTTAAAGAAATGAATGCAAATTAAAGAAATAAGAGAAAATTATCATCTATAAAACTAACAAAAACTTAGAAGCATACTATATAATACTCATTGCTGGTTAGGATATAATAAAACTGTCTTCTCTTACTATTAATGGGACAATACACTTTGACTCAGTTATCATACTTCTAAATTATATCTCAATAAAATAATGCAAAATTCAGGACAAAAAGTTACCTTGCTTTGTAAAAACATTGTCCCCAACAATACATATAATAGTAGGAAAAGGGGAAACAAACTAAACATTCACCAGTGTAGTGACTTACTAGTTTCCTCTTTATACTATACAAATTATTAAAACATAATGGCTAAAAACAACAGAAATTTATAATCTTACAATTTTGTAGGCTATTCCAGACTCCTAGTAGTTGACCAATCCATGATCCTGGGATACCATCTGATCAGATGAGCGTCCCACTGTTCCAGAGAAGCAGGGAGGGAGATACTAGAAAAAAGGATGAGGGCTCTTAATATATGTTCATGGTATAAAATGAAAAAAGTGCAGACCAATATCTCTCATAAATGTAAAAGCAAAAATCCTCTACAAAATATTAGATTAAATCAATAACAGATAAAAATAATTATACATCACTACAAAGTGAGATTTATCCCAGGTATGCAAGGCTGAATTAACATACAAAAAATTAGTTAATGCAATCTATTACATCAACATATGGTAAAAGAAAAATCACAGGATTATATCAATAGATGAAAAAAAAAGCATTTGACAAAATCCAACACCAATGAACGATAAGAACTCTCAATAAACTCCTAATAGAGAGGGGCTTCCTCAACTTGATAAAGAATATCTACGTAAAACCTACACCTAGCATCAAATTTAACAGTGGAAATGTAAAGCTTTCCCATTGAGATCAGAATAAGGCAAGAATATCCTCTCCTACCTACTCCCACATACCTCTCCTAGTTATTCCTTTTCAACATCATCCTGGAAGTTTTACCTAATGCAGAAGACTAGAAAAGGAAATAAAATGTATTCATATAGAGCAGGAAGAAATAAAACCATCTGTGTATAAAATTCTAAAAAATTGATTTAAAAAAGAGTAGTGCTTATAAAACAATTATAGCAAGATTGCATAATACAAAGTTAATATATGAAAATCACTTTCTTATATACTGGCAATGAACAAGTGAAATATGAAATTAAACAATGATACTTATATTAGCACCCAAGAAAATTAAATACTTGACATAAATAAAACAAAATATGTACAAGACCTATATTAGGAGCACTATATAACTCTCTTGAATAAAGTCAAAGAACCAAAAAAATGGAGAGATATTTCATGTTAATGGATAGGAAACCTCAATTTTGTCAAAATGTCAGTTCTTCCCAACTTACTCTATAGAATCAGTGCAAATGAAATAAAAATTCCAACTTATTTTGTGCGTATTGATAAACTGATTCTAAGGTTTATATGGAGGGGCAAAAGACTCAAAATGGCCCTCACAATATTGAAAGAGAAGAACAAGTTGGAGGTCTGACACTACCTGACTTCAAGGCTTCTTATAAAGCTATAATAATCAAGACAGTGTGATATTGGTGCAAGAATCGACAAGTAGATTAATGGAATAGGATAGAGAATCTAAAAGTAGACCTCCATGAATACAGTCAACTCATCTTTGTTAAAGGAACAAAGTGATACAATGAAACAAAGATAAAGTCCTCAACAAATGGTGTTGAATCAACTAAACATCAACATACAAAAAAAAAAAAAAATCCGGACATAGCTTTACACTCTTCACAAAAATTGACTCAAAATAGATGGATCATAAACTTATATATATGTAAGACACAGAACTATCAAACTCCTAAAATATATCACAGGGAATCTAGATGACCTTGGGTATGACAATGACTTTTTGGACGCAACCCCATGAAAGGAATAATGGATAACAGGGACTTCATTTAAATTTTTAAAATTCTCTATACAAGGAACCATGTCCAGGGAACAAGAAGATAAGTCACAGACAAGGAGAGAATATCTTCAACAGACACATCTAAGAAAGACTGTCATTCATAATATATGAAGAATACTTAAAAT
>CM053614.1:54070367-54113779 GCA_028646535.1 Procyon lotor | reverse complement strand
CATTAAAATCCCAAAAAGGTATTCTATAGTTTAAATAGAGGCAAAAAAGGACAAGAAAAGAAAACAAAACAAAATAGCCAACTCCATATTGAAGGAGAAGAACAAAGTCTGAGGACTGACACTACCATATTTCAAGACTTGCTACGCAGCTATAGTAATCAAGGTGGTGTGGAATTGGTGAAATAGAGCAATGTAAATATGTATTTTTAAATATTTTACATAAATACAATTAACCAATCATTGACAAAACCAATACAATGGAGCAAAGATCACCTTTTCAACAAAAGGAACAACTGGATGTCCACTGTCATCAACAACTGTCTTGGAACAACTGGATGTCCACATGCAAAAAAGAAAAATATATAGACATCTTCTACCCTTCAGAAAAATTAACTCAAAATAGATCAGAGACCAAAAAAAAAAAAGGGGTGGGGCGCCTGGGTGGCTCAGTGGGTTAAAGCCTCTGCCTTCGGCTCAGGTCATGATCTCAGGGTCCTGGGATCGAGCCCCGCATCAGGCTCTCTGCTCAGCAGGGAGCCTGTTTCCCCCTCTCTCTGCCTGCCTCTCTGCCTACTTGTGATCTCTCTCTCTGTCAAGCAAATAAATAAAATCTTTAAAAAAAAAAAATGGATCAGAGACCAAAATATAAAACACAAGAACTATTCAACTCCTAGAGGATTACATAGAAGAAAACCCATCAGATGACTTTGGGTATGGTGATACCTTTTTAGACACAACACCAAAAACACAACCTATGAAAGAAAAATTGCTAAACTGGACTTCACTAAAAGGAAAACCTTCAGTTCCGCAAAAGACAATGTCAAGAGAATAAAAAGACAAGCCACAGACTGGGAGAAAATGTTTGCAAAAGACATACTTGATTAAAAAAAATTGTTATCCAAAATGTGGAAAGAATTAATTTTCTTAAAATTCAGCCATAAGAAAGCAAACTACCCAATAATAAAATGAACAAAGATCTGAAAAAAATTGCCCTAAGCAAGAAGATATACAGACAGTAAACAGACATATGAAAAGATGCTCCACATCACATCTAACAGAATGGCCCAAATTCCAAACACCAACAACACCAAATGCTGGCAAAGATGTATAATAATTGAGAGCAATAGGAACTCTCATTCACTGCTGGTGGGAATATTAAATGGTACATCCACACTGGAATAATAGTGCAGGAGTTTCTTACAAACTAAAGAAACTCTTGTCACACGATCCAGCAATGATGCTTCCAGGCATTTACCCATTTACCCAGGGAGAGGGGAAATTCATGTCTACACAGAAACTGCACACAGAACTTATAGAAACTTTATTAATAATTGCCCAAACTTGGAGGCAACCAAAACACCCTCCAGTAAGTGAATGAATAAATAAACCATGGGTTCTTGATTTATTTCATTGTCTAGACAATGAAATATCATTCTGTACTGAAAAGAATTGAGCTCTCAAGCCATGAAAAATATGGAGGAACCTTAAATGTATATTACTAACCGAAAGAAACCAATTTAAAAGGGCTACACGTTGTGTGATTCCAATTATATGACATTGAGAAAAGAGAAAACTATGGGTATATTAAAAAAATCTATGATTTTCAGGGGCTAGGGCAAAGAGAGGGATAAATATACTGAGCACAGAGGATTTTTAGGGTACTTAAAACTATTCTGTACAATAGTACAATGGCAGATATATACCATTATATTTTGTCAATTTATACACAGAGAATGTACAGAACTAAGAGTGAACCCTAATGTAAACTATGGACTTTGGGTGATAATTATGGGTCAGTATAGGTTCCCCGATTGTAAAGAATGTGCCACTGTGTTGTGGGAGGTGGAGAGTGAGGGAGGTTGTGCACCATGGGAACAGGGAATTTTGTGCACCATGGGAATATGGGAACTCAGTTTTTCTGAACCTAAAATTGCCCTGAAGGTAAAGTTTATTAATTAAAAAAAATAAGATTAGGGGCGCCTGGGTGGCTCTGTGGGTTAAAGCCTCTGCCTTTGGCTCAGGTCATGATCTCAGGGTCCTGGGATCTAGCCCCTCATTGGGCTCTCTGCTCAGCCTGCCTCTCTGCCTACTTGTGATCTGTCTCCTCTCTGTCAAATAAATAAAATCTTTTAAAAAATAATAAAAAATATTAGATGATCAAAAAAATAATAAGATTAGAAAGTAGTATTGGAGCTCCTGGGGGCTCAGTCATTAAGCGTCTGCCTTCAGTTCAGGTCATGATCCCAGGGCTCCAGAATCGAGCCCCACATTGGGTTCCCTAGCAGTAAGCCTGCTTCTCCCTCTCCCACTGCCTGCCACTCCCCCTGCTGTGCTCTGTCAAATAAATAAATGAAATCTCTTTTTTTTTTTAAGATTTTATTTATTTGACAGAGAGAAACACAGTGGGAGAGGGAACACAAGCAGAGGGAATGGGAGTGGGAGAAGCAAGCCTCCCGCTGAATAGGGAGCCTGATGAGGGGCTCCATCCCAGGGTCCTGGGATCAGGGCCTGAGCTGAGGGCAGACACTTAATGACTGAGCCACCCAGGTGCCCCAAATAAATGAAATCTTAAAAAAAAGAAGGCGTTTTTATAGGATCATTCCCATAGAAAAGCTGTCTCCCCCTTAAGTTCATAGAAAAATACCACCCTGAGCAGCAGTGCAACCAGTCAGTAACCAAAATACGTGTGCACACACAAAGACTCGCTGTGGAATCACTGCCAAGAATTTTGGTTCTTTCAGAAATACTGAAGAGGTAACTGTGTAATTGTTAGCAGCAAGTGCCAAGGCTTGCACACTCAATTCCTGATTGGCTCTTTTCCTCTAGCTTAGCTATCAGTGTTTGCTTTCACATAAAGTAGCAATGTAAAAATAGCACATTCATTTTCACTTCTCCTGCAGTCTTCTCTGCTCCCTCAAATATTAGCTCTTGCCAGGCTTTTCAGAACTTTCTGTGACTCTCAGAAGAGGCTCTTAATTCTTGGCTAATCTTGCCTGTATGTCTCACAGGTGCTAAAGCCTCATTTATCTTCTTTCTCTCTGGAGTTGTACAACCAAGAACTGTCACGCCCACCAATAAATCTAGCCATAATTGTGTTAAGAGCTGGAGCTCAGCTTCAACTTCCCACAAAGTCCATTTTATTTTCACTGTCCCTTGGGGGTCAGACGGAGAGCAATGTAGTCAGGGATTTACCAAACCAGAAGCACGTCAATTTTCTCTCCAAGGCCATAAAATGTGAAATGCAGTTTCTAAACGTCTTATGACTATGATTAGAAATTAGAGATTAATAAGGATTGACATTGAAATGTTGCAAAGAATCTGTAATTATACCTGAATAAAGGAACAGGAGGGGGGGAAAGGGACTGATTCATATGATGCCAGTCAGATTTTTAAAAAATTACACAGCAATGTTTCTCACTTCATTTTCCAAAGCCAGTAAAAAAAAAAAAAGGGGGAGGGCTCTGCTGGAAAGAAATCAAATGACAGTCTAGATGCAGGTTTCCAATCTACCATTTGCATTGTGACACCTACACGGACTCTGCTCTGATCATGTTTTTGTATTTTTGATTGGAATGAACTGTTATTAAATGTGAAAAGGCTGAAATGCATGAATAATAGCTATTAATTACCACAATTTATTAAATGAATCAAGGCAGCTGGGACCTCAGTTTGTCCCTGATACTGCACAGATGAAGCTGTAGATGAGTGTACACAGAGGAAGGTTATTTCCAGTTTTATAGTGCTCTCCTTAAATCTCAAACTTGTCTTTATAGTGATATTGTGATTGTTTTATCGGAACTGTCTATTCAGGTTCAGGAATCTTACCAGTGCCACATGTATAAACACGTATACGAAGCTCAGCTCATCTTCCACTGATGCTTTGCCTGCTGAAAACCCTATTTTGGAAGATTTCTGTGCTTGGTGTGAAAGCATAAGAAAGTTGGACAGAGAAACAAAACAAAACAAAAAACTATACATATGCCTCATGTTTTGACCTTTTAAAAGAGCAGTAATGAGTAAATGCTTGAGGCATCGAACGATGGAAGATGGTGGCTGAAATGTTTCCAGGACAAAGAGTGTTTTACTTTCTTGTATTAGCCCTGGTATCTTTGTCTTAATGGCGATGCTCTGCAGTAACTTCAAAGCATCTTTGTTATTGCTGTTTCCCTCGTGCTGCTAGTCCTGCCTGGAAGTAGAAATTGGCATTCTGACTCTAACTTTTTTTAGTTTTAGATTTTATTTATTTATTTGAGAGAGAGAGAGCACCCGAGGACAAGGGTAAAAGGGGAAGGAGAGGGAGGGAGAGAATCCCAAGCCGACTCTGTGCTCAGTGGAGGCAGTTGCAGGGTTTGATCTCACAACCCTGAGATCACTAGCTGTGAGAAACCAAGAGTCAGACACTTAACTGACTGAGCCACCTAGGTGCCCCTCTTTTATTGTAAACCATCTCATTACGTTATAATAAGCAGACAATAGTTCTGGGTACATAATAATTTTACATATTTGTAGATGAGGTCTATCTGAACTGTATAACTTAAATTTGGAGTGGATGGGGCACCTGGGTGGCTCAGTTGGCTAAGTGTCTATCTGCAGCTCAAATCATGATCCTCGGGTCCTGGAATTGAACCTATGTGGAGCTCCCTGCTCAGCAGGAGTCCACTTCTCCCTTTCCCTCTGCCCCCCACCCCATGTGTGCACATTTTCTCTCTCTCTTGCTCTCAAATAAACAAATAAAATCTTTAAAAAAGAATAAAGTTGGAGTGGGTTTATCTGAGAATTTTCCTACCATCACTTTGTAGATGTTGCCTGAAATTAAGTAACGCTCACCTCTGGCTTCTATGATGTCACCATTAATTTACCTACTGATTCTCAATTCATTTCATGGAAACTCCTTTTGTCATCTTTTCTCTTAAACTTTGTTGTGATCTTTTCTCTTAAACTTTGTTGTGATCTTTTCTCTTAAACTTTGTTGAGATATCCTTTCTCAGCAAGTTCCTCTTTTCCTATTACCTTTCTTCTCATTGTTTCCTTCTCTCTTTTCCTCTTTACACTAAATATATAATAGAAAATTCAGGAAAATAGAGGTAGTTAATAAAAATTGCTGAAATCAGTTATAGGCATTTTTGAGTATCTGGTTTTTTTCTCTCTTTTAGAGAAAGACAGAGGGAGAGAGAGAGTGTGTGAAAGAGAGTGAGGGGAGAGGCAATGGGAGAGGGATAATGAGAATCCCAAGCAGATCCCATGCCCAGCATGGAGCCTGACGTGGGGCTTCATCTCATGACCTTAAGATCATGACTTGATCCGAAATCAAGAATTGGAGACTTAACCAACTGAGCTACCCAGGTATCTTCTGTATTTGTTGGTTTTTTTAAGAAGAAAAACTTAAAACTCCCATCAGTGGGAGATGATAGTCTCGTTTTTTAGGCTGTGCTGCTATGACCAACAGTAAAGGATTAAGTTTTATTGTTGATGAAAGTGTAACTTGGTCAAATTTATTGTAGCTCTCAAACAGAGATGGCCGTGGTGTAACCAGAGGCTCCAAAGCTCAGCAACTATTATCAAATATTGCTAATGTGATGATGGGATCATTGGTACCTGACATTAAGTCAAGCCAAAAAAAAAAAAAATGCTATTTCAAATGCAGAATATGAAGCAAGAGTTGGTTATCCCTCAACTTGAGGCTCACAGCTAAGGAGAGAAACCAGAAAAGGGAAGCTAAGGGAGATAGACACACATAAGAAAGGGGGTAGGAATGTGGAAGATTCTCTAAAGAACTAGAATCTCAGTCAGTACAAAGTCAGTGCTGAATTTTCCACTTTTCATCACTTTGAGATGGCCTTGCAGTCGGCAAATCCACACAAAAGGATTTGAAAGGTTTGCGTCACTGTTATACCTGACAAACAATAAATGGTGAACAAACCCTTGAAATTACTATTATCAGTCCTATTGTACTAAAAATGAAACTTCTTTAAACAAAAGCAAACCTTTGTCAGTATCATTACAAAAAGTGTCATTCTACTTTTTAAGAGCAGAAATGGATTACAGTGCTCAATGACTCTGGGAAGAAGTCAGCATCTGTCACCAGTCAACCTAGGGCCTCAAGGATGGGGAGATTTTTGAGCATCATGCCACACAGTTCCTGACATTCAGAGGCAGAACTCAGAGGCAGATGGTGAGTGAGCCACTATCCCAACTTCCTGATCACTATTCCTCACAAAGACAATATGACAACAGGAACATCTCACCATGTGGCCACTGAGATTATTCTATTTGTGCTGATATTTAATCACTTCTGTGTTAAAAGTTAACATTAAAAAAAAAGTTAACATTTTAGTTTTATAAATTATGTATAAACTTCAAACATATCCAAATATGCTTTAAGGTATTTGTAATGAAAGAATGTAACAAAACTATAATAAGATACCATTTTTATTAGACTGGGGGAGATCAATAAGGTTCATAATGTACTACGTGGTCAGGGATACAGAGCATTTTTATATATTGTACGTTTATAAATTGATGTAATATTAAAACATTAAGTAGATAAACACTGCTACATTGGCCCTATAATTTCACTTCTAGGAATCTAACCCACTGCTATGTTCATACATGAAAGTGATTATGTAAAAAAAAAAAAAGAAAGTAATTATGTATGTACAAGTCAAATAATCACAGGTTTTCTTTTTTTTTTTGGTAATAGCAAAATTTAGAAGAGACAAAAATGTTTCTTAATAGAAAACATTCCATGAAGCATTTACATAAAGAAATGTCATGCCCAAAGAAATGTCACTTTAAATTACTGCTTTGCAAAAATCTCCAGATTATATTTTAAGTGAATAAAGCAAGTTGTTGAAGAGTATGTGAAGCATGCTACTAATTTGATAAATGAAGGAAAAATCATACCCTGATAGATATATGTTTCCACATTTATGTATGTGTATTTATATATGTATATATATTTTGCACACATACACACAACACACACACACATACACAATGAAGACCTAAGAAATCACTAATAGTAGTTGCCTTTTGGTGTAGGGAATTAAATAGTTAGGAAGCAGGGGAAGGAGAAATACTTAATTTTATCCTTTTTGGATTTTGTACAAGGTACTGGGACTACATAGAAAAAATAATTTTTTAAATAAAAATAAATCATTTACTAACTACTTTGGGTAAGAAGGACAGAACTAAGGATTAAAGAAAACAATTTTATATACTATGCTTCCTGCCTTCCTCTTTGCCTTAACTATTAGTATGCCCAAAATAACAGAAAGTGGGAACTTCTGTCAAACATTTCATATGTACTAGAATCTCTTGGGCTCTTCGATGTAAAAAATTCCTTTCGATTCAATCTAGGGCTTTAAAATGCTAGACTTAACCATGAATGCCATACTTTCTTAAATATTTCTTACAAGCACTACACTAAAATCTGGGGTAAATGCTGGATAATCAATGCTTCTGAGGATTCTATGTCCTATTCTCATTGTTTTGAAGGAAGCTGCCAGCAGCTCTCAGAGTATTTGCTGTTTTATTTAATACTGTGCCGGTGTTTGTTTTCACGTTATATATGTGTATACAAATTTTTAAATGACATTGCAGAATTTGGCAGCAAAATGCTATACTTGTGTACAAAAGCAACGTTTATATTTTATTGAAAGTCTTTTTGCTGTTACATGTATTGGTTTTTAAAAACAGAAAAAAATAAGCATTAAGCAACTCATGCTTAATATAGGAGCAGAAAAATGAATTTAAACAAGTATGGCAAATAAACAAAAATAAGATGGCAATGTTAAAGAGGAAATTATTAATGATATTTGTTGAAGACAGTAGGGCAAATTTTATTCAAGGGGAGCCACGGGGTGGAAATAGGGAGCGCTGCAATGAGGTCTTGTAGTGCGGTAGAGAGATTGGACTCACTTCTGAATACAGCATGGGCAAGTGGGAATTTATCATCAAGGAGCAGCATGGGGTTCAGTGGATGGAAAATTACTATGAGGAAACATCAAGGGTAAGGGGAGATTCTGATTAGATTGACCAAACAGGACTGTTGCTGACCACAGGCCATGGTAATCAGACACTACCTGGGGAGGGTGGAGGAAGAGGGTAATCAGATATGGATGGTGGAGTTGGGGCTTTCTTACTCAAATGACTTATCAGGGTTTTTTCTAAAACTGGATTTTACCAGGAAGTGCACGGGAGAAGTTTCAGGAGCCTAAAGCCTGGTCACATAAGGAATCTTTGTCAGAATTTCTTTTTTTGCAAGGTAGTAAAATTCTATGATCTTCCTGATGTTAAGGAATTGATTCCTACATATAAACAACTCTCTAAAAGCAGATAAATTACTAAAAATATTGGAGTTTCTGGAACTTTTTCTTTGGAGAGCAAAATAAGGAATGGTGTCTTGCATTTGTTTATTAAATATAAAAAGTTTATGCAACTTTTCAAGGTCTTTTAAAATTTATTAGTATATTTTTGTGTCTTAGTATTTTATGAGTCCCAAAATTAGTGTTAGAGATAATTGAAAATATACTTCTAAGTACAATACATTGAATTTAATTTCCCTTTGACCGGCCTCTCTTGTAATTACTACCCATTGCTTCCTTCTTTGAATCACAGAGCTGTTTAACTAAATGTAACTGGAAGAATCAAACTTCAGCCTATCTCCTTTGCTCTCCTAAGACAATAGACAAAGTAAAAGAATGATGCCTTACCTAAAAGCTTAATTAGGTTTTTGATTTTTGGGGGAAGTTTTAAATTAATCAATTTAAAATTTATTACATTTTAAAAAGACATGTTTCTTCTGTTCGGTTGTTTTTAATGCTAGATCAAGGAGAAGGCATGAAGGTATATAAGGCCCAGCAGCAGTTTCCAGTAGGATATTGTTTTCCATAATTATTTTTCCTCAGTAGTTGCACATCTGCTTAGGCGTGTGTGTGTGTGTGTGTGTGAGTGAGAGAGAGAAAGAGAGAGAGGGAGGGAGAGAGAGAGAGAGAGAGAGGGAGAGAGAGAGAGGGAGAGGGAAAGGGAGAGGAAGAGATACAATGGTTCTGGTCTGAGCACCAAGCGTTTTTTAAATTGAATGAGTCCTACATAACAAATGCCCTGTTCTGTGAAAAGAAATGGATTTTGAACCAAAATGAACTTCTGTGAGTAAGGGTGGAATTGATAGAGATTCTCACTGGGGAAAGTCTGAAGAAGGTGCACCTACAAGCAGGGCAGTGAGTGAAAGGATGGGATAAATTTTATAGGATTATTTGTGAATAAGCTGTAAAAAGCAGCCAATTCTGAATATACTTTATGAACATGGTGGTTATCTTTATTTTACCTCAACCATTCACTATATTCAGGATCCAACCATGGCAATAAAAGTAGACCTCAGGTCACAAAAAAGACTTCAAGCTTTAATATAATATGTAGATTTGGCATTTCATTACTCAGTTATTTTGAAGTAAATAGAATTACAAAAGGCAAAAGGCCAGTGCAAGAGGTAGAGATAGGATAAGTACTCCATAAAGTGAATAAATATAAATTGATATAATTTAATCACTGTGATTAAACTCCCTAGGTTTTGGGGGCAAAATAATATTTACTTTCTTATTTATTAGGCAATTCACATCCCCTGTTCCCAAAATAAGGTGGGCGACCACCTTATTTTGGAACTCTTTCTAGCAGTCTACACCTATTGTACATTATTGCTATATAGACGCAAAAACTTCCCTCCAAATCCTTTTAAATTACCATAGATCAAGTTACCACAGGGCATTTACAAAAGACGAAATTTGAGGGCTGGACCTGTCACTAGAAACAAAGATATAATTATTTTGACTACTTTGCTAATTTCTATCCACACAAAAGGAAGTAGAAAATTAAGGACACCATTTAGATGCATACCATAGCAAATGACACCTCCATTCTAAATCTCTCATTTTTCTTTGTAAGAAAATCTCTTTTTTGTTGTAAAAACTTTTGGTTTGACTTAATTTGATTCAAGATAATTAATCAAATTATTTAGCATGCTTTAGGGGAGACAAGACAATTGGAAACATCGTGACATCCTTCCACACTGATAATGCAGTGGTTGTTAGATAATTCATATATAATTCCATGAAAATGACATAGTACTAGTGATAAACATTAATACAGAAAATTCACCAAAGAATAACATCAAGTTTTGGCTGCATATATTAATTTTTAGATTTTGCAAATGTTTACATTTTTCACTTTGGCAAACAAAAAATACAACATACAGGTATCTTCAATATCTCAGGGAATCAGTTACTTTTTAACACTAATTTGTACCTAATACAGACAGTTAGGATGTCAGTTTTATGCTGAAGACTGTTTTTCTGACTCTCTATGGATCAATACTGAGACTGTTGCTAATGGATTTTACTTATGTACTATACATGAATTGTACTTTTCTTCTAGACAAATGCAACTTTTACTGACCTTTCTGAGAATAAAGGAGTTAAAAATATTTCCCATAGAATTACATTGCCTGTGACTGCAAAGTCAAGGACCCTGAGTCAAGGTGATGAAGGTAGAGGGGGCTATTTTGAAGGTAAATATAGAGAAAATTTATTGGTGCTTTTTAAGAGAACAGTCCTTCAACAGTCATTTTGGGAAAGATATTTCCCACTAAACAATCCTACTAAAGACACAGTGTTATCTGCAAACATCAGATTTTTGCCTCTTTATGGTATTCTTAGGGAGTAAATTTCTGGCCAGAGGCTGCATAGAACATGACAACGAGCCCTAAACATGGTGGTCAGGCACCTAAAATGGTCAGGAGCATTCTTAGTCAATAGAGATTCTACAGCCTAGGGGCCATTTGCATCAGGGAGCAGCCTGAAAACACCAAGTGGGGTCACACAAAGCAGAAGGTTCCCAAAAGTCTCATGTTATGGGCATGTAACATTCTGAAACTATTTTGAGGATTGTTATAAAGTATTTTATAATATAACTGTTTTATAATAAAAATATAAAGTATTGTTATAAAGTATTTTAAAATATAAAATATTTTATTTTGCCACCTAAGAGAATTTTAAAAATAGATAATAAAATCTCAGAATCAGTTGGTGAAATATTGAATAATAAAGAGAGCTGTTGGGATGGTTGCAGCATTTTCTTCCAGTTCTCCTAGCTCCCTCATCCTTCTTTCTTTGGTGTCCCTCAAGCGCTTTCTATTGGGAATTCCTTCCATACTCAGTGGCACTTGCAGAGCTGTAATCATGTTCCCATATCCCACCAATCACAAAACACAGTGCATGAAGCACATAAGGCCACCTTGAACTCTTCTTCCAAACTTTCCCAATTATAAACAGACTTTCTCTCTACATCATAGATGATAAATTCAAAGGATTTGGAGTTTGGACCTGAGCTTGTCAATGGCTCTGTTTCCTACTACACATGAGAATGATAAGTATAAAGAATCAGAGATTAGGAAGAACTAGACATAGACTACTGCTGGCAATGGAATACTCTCCTAGGTCCCTGACCCTGATTTCCCTATCTCTTTCATTCTATGAAGATTCCTCTCAACTGAAAAAGCCAAAAAAATCCTTTGAGCTCAAGGCAGATTGAAGAGAGCTTGTGTAATTTTCAACCAAAAGAATTCTGATTTATATAAATAAGAGCAGTGTGTCAGAAAGAAAAATTTTCCATAAAAAAGGAAGTTATCAAATTTACAAATACTTTATTATATGTGAGAAAATAAATTTGCCATACAAAGTGTAGAGAAGTGAAACAAACATGCTGTCATAAAACTATGTCACTTATTAAATTTAAAATAACCTAATAATGCAACTGCACATAATTGTTGTCTTGCAAATTATTTAAGCAGCACACATTCACAGTCAAATTATACTATAGAAATGCTATTGCTATATGAAAATTGAGGTAGAATATGGCTACATTTGCTCAAGTGCTTGAGATGTGGGTGATTCCTATGTGAAACACAATTCATGTAATTTTTAGAGATTAAATTTTGAAAAAATATAGAATTTAATATTGCTGATGCAAATATGCCCCATTATATAGATTATCTAACCAAACCTTATCCAACTAAATTAATAATAATGAAGGTAACAAACAGCAGTGTATAGTAAGTAGAAAGAACAAAGTAAGTATGATCCACAACATATAAAATCCAAATTTCTGAAGTGTCATTCCTGAAATTGAGAATAATAATACTCAGTAGAAATGTTGCAACATTGCCAAAAATTGAAGATTGTAGAGCAGCCTGACTTTTTAGTAGAATATAGAGTCCTCAACAAAACCTAACAACTTGCTACCTTTAGTTCACAGAAAATTTATTATGACTTTTAATTACTTACTGGAAACTATAAGATTTTTAATAGTTTATCTTGTAAATGAATTTAAAGATAAGAACCTACAAAACCATTTGGTTATACAAACCAAAAAAAGGCATACATTTTATAATAAATTTTCAACTCATTTGGCTAACATTAATTCTGATGGAGCTGAAAAAATAATTTCTAAATATTATATTAAAAGATTCTCTTACAGGGTAGAAGACCAAAAATCAACTTAGTTCAGAATCAAAATCTCCTAAGAAGGGCTTAATGTTCCTATCCTTTGGACAATATAAGCTATTCTTTGTTCTAACAACTGACTCATCTAACCTTTTGCCAGTCCAGGATGAGTTTCTCAGAATCACAACGAAGAAAACCTGACATAAAGTCTCCAGAAATACTTTTATTTGTGAAACCCTGCCTGGACAGTTTTCAGTTAGAATGATTAGCTTTGAGACTAATCATTCTCCAGGTCTATGACATTCTTGGTCGCCACCCAAAATATAAACCCACAAAACCTAAACCTACTCCATCTGCTACTCCCTTCCTTTAATGAAAACACCACTATAGTCCTACTAAAGCACTTTCCCACCCTCCTTCTCTCATTTTAAATTTATATAGCTGATTTGTAACAAAGTCACCCTATTCTTTCCCCCTTTCTTCTCATGCTCTCATCAGCAACCTCTACTTATCAAAATCTAATTTACTTTTGGATGATCAGATTCGGTATCAACTCTTCCAGAAATCCTTTGATTCTCATCCTTTCATTGGCTGGATTACTCTTTTAATAACTGTCATAACAGTCTGTGTCTACCATTTTTATACTTAGTGAATTGTGTTGTAATTGCTTATTAGGCTGCATTGTTGACTACAAGTTCAGTGAGGTTAATAATTATAATACCTATTTGTCACAAAACTCCTATTTTTAACACAGTTTGAATAGGGTTGCTTCATAAATATTTGTTAATGGGTAAATGGTGGGAAGGAAGGAAGGAAGGAAGGAAGAAAGGAAGGAAGGAAGGAAGGAGGGAAGGGAGGGAGGGAGGGAGGAAGGAAGGAAGGAAGGAAGGAGGGAAGGGAGAGAGGAAGAAAGGAAATAAGAGGGAAGAAAGAAGGATGAAAGAAGGAATTGAAATCTAGCAAAAGTAAAACTATGCACAGAGAGGCAAAAGAAAATTCAATATGATTATGGCATTTAATAGTAACACATCCTCAGTACTAGCTTCACATTGAAAAAAAAATATGGGGAAAATGTGTAACACTGCAATCAACCACTGAGAACCAAGAGGGACGTTGGTCAGGAGAAGAGAAAATGGTAAGGAAAGAGACTCAGACCATGATTAGAAAGGCACCAGTCTGAGGAAGGTGTCACATGTGCATTATAATTAATTAATTATGTTTCAAAACCAAATTTAACTGAAAACAGATTGAAATGTATTCTTCTCACAGTACGGTTGTGGTATAGTTACATATATAAAGTCCTGAGTCAAAGACCGTGTTTAGCCAAAGAACACATTTTCATATTATAAACCAGAAACTCCCAAAATAGAAATATCTAAAATCTCTTTGTAAAACTCACTGATTGGTACTAAAACTTGTATTGCAACACAACTGCTCCAACATAAATGGGTAGTTGGAAAAATAACTCCAATCGAGGAATGAACTTCACTTTGAATATGCTATGCAAGAATTGTTCATTTGTTCCAGAGACTATTTCTGTGATACAATGTGTTATTTATTCAGTGTAACATTTTTTTTTCAAAATTTTTAGGTTAATATATATATAAAAATTTTAACTTTCCTCATTCCACTTCTATTATATTTTTTATGATGTGAATCAAAAATACCACCTTTAAGGTACATGCACCCCAATGTTTATAGCAGCATTATCAACAGTAGCCAAACTATGGAAAGAGCCCAGATATCCATCAACTGATGAATGGATAATGAAGATATGGTGTATATATACATTGTATATATACAATGGAATATTACTCAGCCATCAAAAAGAATGAAATCTTGCCATTTGCAACCATGTGGATGGGCTAGAGTGTATTATGCTAAGTGAAATAAGTCAGTCAGAAAAAGACAAATACCATATTATTTCACTTGTATATATAATTAGGGAGCAAAACAGATGAACATATGGGAAGGGCAAAAAAGAAAAAAAGAGAGAGAAGCAAACCGTAAGACACTCTTAACAACAGAGAACAAACTGAGGGTTCGATGAAGGGAACTGGGTGGAGATGGGCTAAATGGATATGGGCATTAAGGAAGTCACTTGTTATAATGAGCACTGGGTGTTATATGTAAGTGATGAATCACTAAATTCTACTCCTAAAACCAATGTAGCACTGTATGTTAACTAACTAGAATTTAAATACAAATGTGGAAAAAATAAAAATAAAAATACTACTTTTAAAACTGCCTTATTTATAGATTTCTATACTATCTATTTTCCAAAAGGCAACCTGATTTTTCTAGGGCATTATGGCGATTCTTTTTACTAGAAAAACTCTAGTTTTAAAATACTAGTGCAGTCAAAACCATTGCTATATTTGGCTAGTGTTTAAAAATTTACTGCTGTCACTCAACCATTTACACTACTTACTATGGACTATTCAGGTTAATAATTTAATAGTTTATGGCTAATAAAATACAGTTACTTTAAAGGGCAAATTAGTGCCAGAACAAGGTAATTTATCTTTCAGACATTAGACATAAGAAGCTAGTTGTAAAATAAGACACAGCGAAAAGGTATTCACCTTATAAATACCTTCTTTTTTCAATACATTATCTTTCCCTAGAACAGAAAAAACTATCTTTTTGAGCAACTGCTATGAATCTTGTTTCAACAGTACAACATAAGTATTCCTAGAAGAACAAATATATCAATGTTTAAATATATATTTCAAGTATTTAATTCATACTGTTGGGGAGCAAATTTTTTTTCTGTACAAGGTTCTTCTAGCCAGGCCAAGAATTATATTTACATGAGACAGATTAGCAGGATAAACCAAATTTAATTCCATACATGGGGGAATCCACAGAGACATGAAATTACAAGACAGGCAAAATGAAGTATATATGTCATCTCGAGCTAAAGAGACTGAACTAGGGATTTAAAGGGGAGGTAGGCTATTAGTAGGAAGATGAGAGATGTTTGGAAAACAAAGGTTGCCCTTTCATGCAGTTAGGTTTCTTAGGGAAAAAGGAACCTCTGTTAATAGTTCTCTTCCCAAGTATGGGCTCTTCTTTCCAATGTGAATCTAGGCATTTGAGGTGACAGTGAAGAATTTTCTCTGAAATTGTTGGGTTTTGATGACTTTTAACTCAAAATAATCTTCATACAAAAGTATCCCATCTTGGGGGAGCCTGCCCTTGGCTCCTACAATGCCAATTTTATTTTCACTTAATACGGTTGTTTTCGTAAAGTGTTGTTTTGTTCACCAATGAGAGACTGCAGATGTAACTAAATATTCCCCAACTAAGAACATTTTATCAAAATTATGTTAAAACTATTTTAAACATTTCAATCACATACCCACTTGCCATTTTTTAAATTATTCTTTTTTAAAGATTTTATTTTTATTTATTTGAGAGAGAGAAGGAGAGCACAGAGGGAGAAACAGACTCTACACTAATCAGAGAATCCAATGCCAGCCTCAATTGCAGGACCCTGAGATCATGACCTGAGCTGAAGGCAGACGCTTAACCAACTGAGCCACCCAGATATCACTTTTAGATTATTTTATGTCCAAATGGAGTCATGTCTCTTCATTCATAATTTCACTATGTTTTGATAGTTTTTTTTTCTCCTCTAGGCCTTATTTTACTTTAATTTAGGTGATGAAACATGATTCATGTGCTAATTATTATTGTCCTAGTGACATTCATAGGACGTTAGGAATCTAAGCTCCTACTAGTCATCATCGGTGATAATTGCATGTTATCATTATTTAATATACAGTAATTCATAATTCTCACAATAGCCATATTGTAATTTATAATAATATTGGAATGCATATGTTTGATGGAAAGAAAAGAATAAAGTATCAAGGCAGAATTTGCTGAAGCAGCAAAAATCATGAATCATAAATTTAGAAAACAAATAATACTTAAGGCTCCAAAACTAGAAATAAAATAGAACACTAAAATTGATCTTTTCCTTGAGATAAAATTTGACTTTGGTTTCAGGGCCTCACAGGGCATAAAGAATAGGAGAAAAAGTCCAGGGCTTGCCCAAGTTAGAAAATCTGCAGGAGACATTCCCTGTGAAGTCAACCTCTCCCTGCCAAAACTGGAATTCCAAAGTGGTACCCACATGATATATGGGGAGAACTATAGATAAACCCAATATATTAAACAACTGAAGGGAAATTGCCTGGCCTATACTTTGGTGCTGAGAAGGAGAGAAAAATGACATTCAACGTTAAGATTTCTAATCACATTACGGTTTAGCAAATTTGCTAGGAAAATTCATCTAGGTAGTAGTTAATAAACAAAGCCAAAATAAAACAAAACAAACTAAAACAAAATCAAAATGAGAATTTAAAGGATCAAGGAGATCCACTTCCAACATGGTCAGTTAAGCTTCTCCCCAACACATCTCTCCTACAAATAAAAACTATTAACTAGAAAAAAATACACACACAAAAAAAATGAATTGATGACACTGGAGAGCAAAACATAGGCAAGTTCATTCGGAGGGGAGTTTCTATTCAGTAAAAGAGAATGACACAGTGAATTATCCATTTTTATGACTTTTAGCCTTTAAGCATTCCAAAGATGATACTGCAGAGAAGCTAAAATTGTGACTGAAAGCCCACAGTCTTCCCAGCTTAAAGAACTAGAGGATGGAGTTCAGGGCAAGCAAAGCCAATGGAAAGTGAGGGAAGAATAGTCTCAAATGGTTAACACTGCTTGAATTTCTGGCTGACCCTTGAGTCATGTATACGTGAGAAAGACTCAAGCTAAGAAAAAAATCATTTACCTGAGATTTGAGTTGTGGACTAAAAAATGGAGTTTGCAGTTTGAGTCTGTCCAAATTAATTGTCTGCTACAAAAAGATCCACTATTCTTTTGGGGCACCTGGGTGGCTCAGTGGGTTAAAGCCTCTGCCTTCAGCTCAGGTCATGATCTCAGGGTCCTGGGATCAAGCCCCACGTCGGGCTCTCTGCTCAACAGGGAGCCTGCTTCCCCCGCTCTCTCTCTGCCTGCCTCTCTGCCTACTTGTGATCTCTCTCTCTCTCTGTCAAATAAATAAATAAAATCTTAAAAAAAAAAGATTCACTATTCTTTAAAGGAATATAAAATAATCCAAAATCTCCACAATGTAATACTTATAATGCCCAGAATTAAATTCAAAATTACGTAACATATGAAGAACCAGAAAAAGTGACCTCTTTACAAGAGAAAAAAACAATTAATGGAGACCAACCACAGGACAAGTTGGATTTTGGACTTGGTGTTCAAAGATCTTACAAAAATTATTATGGTAGGTTCAGTGACACAAAATAAAATGCTTAAATGAAAGCTGGGAAATTGTAGAAAATAGAAATTACAAAAACTTAGTGGACTGACCTTCACTTTGCTGGAGAATACAGTATCTAAATTTAAAAAAATAATTAAATCCAAGTTTCAGTAACAGGAATACACTATCACCCCGATCTTGGTCTCAATACAACTATTCAATAAAAGGAACCAGAGCTCCTTAGAGAAATGGCTGATTCTAGGATTTGGAGAATCTTATAGTGTCAGAAAGAAAATGTTTAAAAAAACCAAAACCAAAAACAAAAAAACACCCACGCTTCAGTAATGTGGTATGTCAAGGGACACAGAAGCCAAGTGAAAGAGCTCCCAATGACTAAATCAAGATCAATTTGAGCAACAAAATAAATAAGGCAGTATCAGATTGCAACTCAAAGCATGAAATAAATATCCAAGAGTTCATATGGATATAAATAAATGACTAAACAAATATGTAAATGGGAACGAAAAGACAAATCCCCCATGCAGAAGAATTTCAAATAATATTTTTTAGATCTTCATCCTCAAATAAATTGAGCGTAACTTCCCACTCTTTAGCGTGGGCTGCATATAGTGTCTTCCTTCCAAAGAATGTAGTATGTGCATAGGTGAGGAGATTATGAGGTACAAACTTCCAGTTATAAAATAAATAAATCATGGAGATGAAAAATACAACACGGGAATATAGTCAATAATACTGTAATAACATTGTATAGTGATAGCTGATAATTATACTTATTGTGATGAGGGCTGAATAATAATGCATACAATTGTCAAATCACTATGGTGCACACCTGAAATTAATATAACATTGTATGTCAACTATACTTACAATGCAAGGAACACTGTGTTTATCAATGAGGAAAGAAAGATGAACAATAAATAACTAAAAACCGAGATGAAAAAAGTATGTCCATATTCACTGTATAGAGAAAGAAGAAATTAGATATTTTCAGATTAGACCATGTTGAAAAAACAGGGAGACCCAGGGGAAACATTTTAAAGTACTAATAGGTTTAATTCATTTAAGTCATAATTTTTCTCATTTCCTCTCTTGAGATCATCGAATGTAAATATTTTCATAGTAATACCTTTTGTATTTCCCCTTCTTTATACCATTACTGCCAATGCATCATCGCATGAAGTTGATGTCAGTAACAGTGATAATGATTGAACACTTAACCAAAAATGTGAAATGGGGCTGCACATTTCACATGCAATGTCACTGTTACTCGTCAAGGTATCTTTCTAAATAGATTTGGTCTTATACCCATTTTACAGGTATTAATAGCAAATACTTCAAACACCTAGGTAATACTTATGTGTTAAGCATAGTTTCAAACACTTTTTGAAATGTTATTTTGTTCAGAGAGAGAAAAGGAGAGTGTGAATGGGTTAGGGGAGGGCAAAGGGAGAGGGAGAGAACCTCAGGCAAACTGTGGGCTAAGAACAGAGCCTGAAGTGGGGCTTGATTTCAGGACCCCAAGATCATGACCTGAGCAGAAACCAAGAGTGGGACCTTTAACCCAAATGAGCTACCCAAGTGCCCCTAAACACTTTTAATATATTAATTCACTAAGCCTCACAACAATCCTATGAAATATGTAGGGTCTTTTGTTTGTTTGTTTGTTTGCTCTTTGACAAGCAAGGTTACAGTGATGCAAAATAATTGAACCAAGGTCACACAGTGGGTAAGTTCTAAGCTAGGTTAGAAGATTTTTTTTTTTTAACTCTTGTTTTACAAAACATTATGCGTCCAAATTTGCTGACCTTTTCTGTAATGGTGAAAGACTATCAGTAGAATGTACCCTGGCAGATATTTAAAGAAAAACAAAGCAAAACAGTTAATCTGTCCTTTCCAGAAAAAAAAAAAAGTCATTTTAATGATGGAAGAAAGAACAATTGCTTTTGATTGAATAAACTCCTGCTATGGAAATAACATTTTAAAAATATTGGAACTATTTTCATTGATGTGTGATTCTGTTGGGAAAAGGAAGTCTGATTTTTGAAAACAATTATGTCTGCACAGATAAACGCAAAAAACACATTTTCTAACTTCCAGTCTTTCAAATGAAGTAGTGGGATTTTGGACTCATCTGTTTTCTAAAAGCTAATTTTCAAAAAAGGTCAAGTCATGATTCTCATTACACATATAAAAATGAACCTGTTTTTAACCTTTTAACACATTAATGAGGAAACTGGTGAGATGATACAACCAATTCAGAGGAGAATCCAGGAAGCAAACACATTCACAGATTAGGAACACAGAAAAGAATGTGCAAAAGGAGGGAAAGCTACTTTTGCCATGGCAGGAGTGGAGATAGGACACTTGGCCCCATACAAGTCAAAATTCATGCAGCATGTCTAGAGACATACATTATTTTTGTATTGCTACCAATTATCTACAACTTAAGGAGTTGCAAAATAGCTCCCATCAATCAGAATCAAATAACTTGGAATTACTTGCTATCCACAATGCATATTTTCCAACGAAGGAAAAAATCTCCCTTACATTTTAGAAACAAATAAGAAAAAAACTTTTCAGGGGCACCGGGGTGGCTCAGTCAGTTAAGCATGTGCCTTTGGCGCAGGTCATGATCCTAAGGTTTTGGGAGCCCAAGATGGAGCCCCTTGCTCAGTGGGGAGCCTGCTTCTCCCTCTCCCTCTGCTACCCCCTCCCCTGCTTGTGCTTGCACTCTCTCTGTCCAATAAAGAAATAAAATCTTAAAAAAAAAAAAGAAACAACTTTTCAAATAGTTTGCAACTGGACATCAAGGTAGATGGAAATACATCCCACACATCTTACCAATAACCTTTCAGTGATTAGGAAGTGGGTATCATGATTTAGTAGGCTGTATTGATATTGAAATTCTTTCATTGTATACACGCTTCTTAGTGAGAAAACAAATTTTTTGATGACAACAGTTAAAGCAATGCAATGAACTGAATCTAGTATCTAAACTACAAATCTATCACAAAAATCTCGAATGAAATTAAAAAAATACAGTCACACACATTTTTGTAAGAACAAGATATTATTTGAACCATTTAAATAATATATAACACATTATTTCATGTATAAAACACATGTGCATGTGCATGCACGTGCATACACACACACACACACACACACACACACAACCCAAAACCCAAAACACTGCAGCTAAACTGATCCTATCACTCCTGACTTAAAAAATTCAGTAGTGGGGTGGGGGTTGCCTGGGTGGCTCAGCTGGTTAAGCATCTGCCTTTGGTTTAGGTCATGATCTGGGTCCTGGGATCAAGTGCTGCCCTGCAGGGGGGCTCCCTGCTCAGTGGCGGTCTGCTTTTCCCTTTCCTTCTACCCCTACTCCTGCTCGGGCTCCCTCTCTCTCTCTCTCTCTCTCAATCTCACTCTCTTTTTCTCAAATTAATAAATGAAATCTTTAAAAAAAATTTAAGTAATGGGGCACCTGGGGGACTCAGTCTGTTAAGGGCCTGACTCTTGGTTTTGGGTCAGGTAATGATCTCAGAGTTGTGAGACTGATCTTCACGTGAGGATCTTGTTCAGCACGGAGTCTGCTTGAGATTCTCTGTCCTCTTCTTCTGCCTTTCCCTGCACAAACACTCTCTCAAATAACTAACTAACTAGATCTTAAGAAAAATTCAGTAGGGTTCCTGCTTTCTGCTACTTTCCTGCTTCTGTCATGGCCCCTCAGCTCTCTTTTGTGAAGTCAACACAAGCTTTCCCTCAGTGAAATCTTCCATGACTGCTCCAAGATCTCTGAGTATCACTCTTCTTTCTGTAACCAGGAGCCCTTCTTATCATTCAGCAGTGAAATAAATATATGTCATCTTGTATCATCCATGCATCAACCAATTGTTCCTCCTTGCATTTAAATCACTGTTTGCTAGAAACCCATGTGTGCATTATGTACCTTTTTGAAATGTTGGATTTATGCACAGGTCCTTGATCAAAGGAAAGGTCTTAAATGTCGGTGATGATAATTCATTTGATGTCTAGATTTTTTTTTTAATTAAGAAAACATTCAGCACTGTTATTAGGCCTGATGAAATTAGCCTCAGGATAGTCCTAAAAAATGACCTCTCTTCAACTCATGTTTTATTTAGAAATGTCAGATAATATTTTTCAGACAGGAACTAATGTTCCATATTGTCTTGTTAGTGTTCACGATTAATTCATAATCAGCTTCCCTGATAGATTAAAAACTCAGTTATTAGCTGTCTGAAACTGGATTAGTCCCTGTAAATAAACTGATGAATCGATGTTAAACAGCATCAAACAAAAATAACAATGATAGCTAACAATTTACACATGAACATTATTACTCACCCCAAGGCTGAGATATGGGAGAATCTGTAAGAAAACACACATTATGAATGAAACAAAAATTATCTAGAAAAATAGTTGGACTACATAAAGTAGGTCATAATTAGTCATTCTTCTTTATACCCTGGTAAGTTATCTTTCTATCACTTCTGTATATATTAATTTCCACTTCTGTACATACAACTGAGGCCAGGGATTTAAAGTAAGATCACTTTTCCCGCTGAACAATAGTAACAAAACATTTATCATTCTCCATTTTTACTAATTCTACTTAAATTCCACTTTTTTGGGCATTTTCCTATATTACTAGATAGAATACACACACACACACACACGTAAAATATAGTAAAATATATATGTATATATATTTTAAAGATTTTATTTGTCAGAAAGAGAGAGTACAAGCAGAGAGAGCAGCAGGCAGAGGGAGAAGCAGGCTCTCTACTGAGCAAGGAGCCTGACACGGGACTTGATCCCAGGACCCTGGGATCATGACCTGAGCAGAAGGCAGATGCTTAACTGATTGAATCATCCACGTGTCCTAGATAGAGTACGTACAATTCCTATTATAAACAGATATGATTCTCCATTCTTCTGAGTGTTTATAAGAGCAAGCCTACCTCTTACTGCTTTACTCATTAATGGATTCATATTTTCAAAAAAAATTTCTGAACCCCTTACTTTACTCAGTCACAACTCAATGTTTTTTAAATTTTATTTATTTATATGACAGAGAGAGACAGAGAGAGTGAGAGAGGGAACACAAGCAGGGGGAGTGGAAGAGGGAGAAGCAGACTTCCCACAGAGCAGGAAGCCCTATGTGGGGCTCAATCACCCTGGGATCATGAGCAGAACCTAAGGCAGATGCTTAAGGACTGAGCCACCCTTTTTTTTTTTTTTTAAAGATTTTATTTATTTGTTAGAGAGAGAGTACAAGCAGGGGGACTAGCAGACAGAGCAGGCAGAGGGAGAAGCAGGCTCCCCACTGAGCAAGGAGCCCAATGCGGGACTTGATCCGAGGACCCTGGAATCATGACCTAAGCCAAAGGCAGACGCTTAACCCACTGAACCACCCAGGTGTTCCACAACTCAATCTTTTTCAAGTGAGGAAAAATTTGCACCCAAAGATAGGATCTCATTTTTAAAATTGTGGCAGAATGCAGAAAGGATCTCAGAATTCTCATGATTTTCAATTGTCACCTGTGGACATAAAGATTAATTCCTTCTGTGTTGAGGATTCTTCTAGCCAATAATACCTCCCGGGTATAACAGAGGAAGAAGTAGCAGAAATATTACTAGAAAACTAAAACATAACTGGAGACTATCTTAAATATAGTTGTTTGAGAAATGAGAGGCAGAGAAGAATTCAGAATAACTAAGTGAGGCCTTATAAATCACTTAATTTACAATTTTAATTTCAGGATCATAATAGTCTGATTCATAGTAAAGCAAAAGCCTGATCCAGAGAGCTGAGAAATTGGGCTTCATAATGAGTTCTGCTTATCTTTTAGTGGTTTGGACCCTGTCTTTCATTAGTTTGTTGAAGATAAATGAGTTAAGCTTCAGTTTGTTTAACATGAAATAAATGTCCTTCTCTACAATTTGCAAGGGACGGTGAAGTAGAGTTAAAAATTTATATTCCTTAAAAATACACAAAGTTCCACAAACAGTTTTTTTAAATGAAAGAATGAATTTGGCAAGACAGAAACATATGTAACCTCTTGATGGGAAAGTGTTAAGGACATTTTTTAAAATGTCTAACTATATCACAGTAGCTTAGGCTCTGAAATTATCTGGCTCATTAAAAAATTAAGTCTTTTTAATGGAAGCCCAAGACCAACCAAATAGTCTTTTTTTGTGTATCTTTATTCACTCATCTGGCATAAAATTAAGGACAAAAGAAACTTCTTTGATTAATGACCTCTACTAAGCATTTCAGTAGAACTCATGAAGACATTTTTTAAATTTTATTTCACTAACAAATTAAGTTTGTGTTAATCATAAGTGTCACTCACATGCAAATTATGCATAAATATTCAGGGTGATCTATATTTTATCAGTAGTAACAGAAAGCTTGCCAGTCAGTGTGGTTTTAAACAAGCAATTAGTGCATAAGTTATTAAACATTTTAAACAAATGGGCTGCATCAAACCCAAATTAGGAGAGTTCAAAGAAATTTCACAGCATCTTGATTGCACAGGTGTCTGAACTGCTGAGAATTTCTGCATCCATAAAAGATAAAATATGTTAGTTTTACATATGTTATCATCCTTTTTTCAACCCTAGTCTCTTCGTAATCATTTTTGAAGACTATTATCGTTACTGAAGTCTTTGCTGTCATCCTTTTTCTGATGTTTATGGCTTCTGGGAATTCAGGTAAATAAGGAAAGTCCAAGGGGGTTCAACTTCTGAACCAGAAGGTATAAAGCAGAATTCTTCAGACCTTCCAATTAAACCAAGGTTATTTCTCTCAGCTGAACCTGTAGGACTCAAGGGAGGCTGGAGTCTGTTGAATGGTAGTACTGTTTCAAAATATCACAATCTGAGGTTTTATTTATAGTTTCCTTTAAAAAAAAAAAAGCTCAATTCAAGACATCAGCTTCTTGTAATTCATTGGTAACACTTATTTTAATAAGTTGCTCATCTACTAAGAAAAGACCACCAAAGATGATGTCTAAGGCTGAGAAATAGCTAATTGAACCAGTTCCTCTAATAGCTGTGGTAATCATACAATTTATTACTCCAAAATGGGACAGTTTTGAAAAATTACTGACAAAATGCAAGAACTCACTGCAGTGTGTGTATTAGTTGGTAAGAGAATGAAACAAAGACAACGTGGAACAGAAGAAAATACGTAATTTAGAATAAACAGTAAGAATGATGAGAGAAGGGGCACCTGGGTGGCTCAGGGGGTTAAGGCCTCTGCCTTCGGCTTAGGTCATGATCTCAGGGTCCTGGGATCAAGTCCCACATCGGGGGCTCTCTGCTCAGCAGGGAGCCTGCTTCCCCTCCCTCTCTCTGCCTGCCTTTCTGCCTACTTGTGATTCTCTCTCTCTCTCTGTCAAATAATAAAAATCTTAAAAAAAAAATGAGAGGAAAAAAAAGATCTAGAAATGGGACCAAGAAGCTTCATTTGTCATTGTTTTAACAGTATTCTGATGAAGAGGAATTAACAGAAAGCAAAGCAAGTTGCAGCCATAGCCACATATTGTGTGGAATTTGCTCCATTACATTAGTAATCACTCTCACTTATGATATATATGCTTCCGATTCATAGTTTTTTCACTTCATCATCAAAACTGTAGGTATTAATATCCCTGTTTCACAGCCTACAGGGTTTAAGTAACTTCCTTAGAATCATATGCAGATACTTGTCCACCTCAAAGCCTATGTATTTGTTTTTAATGCTATTGCTGTCCTTATCTAATCTCAAGTGAAAGATGTCTAGATATTGATAAAGAGAGGCACCAAAACTAGGGAAATGCAACCTTGTCATTGCTTGTTCAGTAACCAAAGACCAAACGAAGGCCAAGCAAATGCTCTTGCTGTGTGTGGTGCGCGCGTGCGTTCATGTGCGTGTGTGTCTGTGTGTGAGTGTGTGTGTGTGTGTGTGTATGTGTGGTGGAAAATAACAAGAAGAAAATAAGCTACAGAGGAAGGGTAGGAAAGGAACACCCAATATGTCAGAAATTGTCAAGTGAACAAAGAAATCTTCGAAAAAGAAAGTAATATTGAATATTTTTGAAAAAATATTGAAGAACAGAAAAATAGTTGATTTCTCTTAACATGGCCTATAGCCATAGAGGAAAAGAGAAACATTTTTTATTTTTATTATTTTTAAAATATTTCATTTATTTATTTGTCAGAGAAAAAGAGAGCACAAGCAGGGGGAGCAGCAGGCAAAGAAAGAAGCAGGCTTGCCGCTGAGCAAGGAGCCCCATGCGGGAATCAATCCCAGGACCCCAGGATCATGACCTGAACTGAAGGCAGACACTTAACTGACTGAGCCACCCAGGCATCCTGAGAAATATTTTTTAGATAACACTTTTTAGAGTTTGTCCAAGAAAAAAAAAATCACAAAACAGATTAATTTGGGCTAACTTTGTCTCCTCTCATAAAGAATCATTTGAAGTTGCTCTCTTTTAAAAAATTTTAATAGGTAGTAATAATTCAATTATAAGATTATTGTGAAAATAATCTTATACAAATCCAATAAAACGTAAAATAGATGTGTGATATATAATTCATATTTAATAATTAATAATTTATCAAACCTTAATTCAGAACTGTAAGAGCTATGTGGGAAATGCAAATGACTTTCCACACAGCCACATTTTGCTAGGGAATCTGACTTGTCTAAAGCCCTAAGTGACGAGACCTCAATACTAAATCTGTCTCCATGTCCAGCCAGGGCTAACCAGCAATGGACACTTGACTGAAATTGAATTAATTAGATTACCTGTTTAAAGTTTGAAGCAAGGCCTAAAAATACATCAGTTAACTATGAAGTGTTGAACTGAAAGATCAATGAATCTTGGGGACTCAGCTTACTGCTTTGGGTTGGCTATGATGAAGTGTGAGACAGCAGAAGCCTGAACATGAAAACAAAAGAAAACAGCATCTGAGAATATAAAGGAGCAAAATGTTGGAAGGAGGAGGACCTGGGTGGCTCAATGGGTTAAGCTTCTGCCTTAGGCTCAGGTCATGATCTCAGGGTCCTGGGATTGAGGCCCGCATTGGGCTCTCTGCTCAGTAGGGAGCCTGCTTCCCCCTCTCTCTTAGCCTGCTTGTGATCTCTCTCTCTCTCTCTGTCAAATAAATATAATCTTTTAAAAAAATGTTGGAAGGAAGGAAAAGAGTGAGAGAGAGAGAGAGGGGGAAAGAGAGATACCCAGTTGCTATAAAGTCTAGCTATATTTTTTTCATTTGGATTCCTTAAGACTCTGCTATATTTACATAATAACATCTTTCTCTTTTTTACTGAGTTTCTTCTCAGTGGGTTTCAGCTCTTTACAAACAAACTATCCTTGACTAAGGCAGGTTAGGGCCTTAAAATTAAATAAAACTACTAGGACTAACAATAAGGTTCCAGCTGCTACTCTTATTCTTTCCTAAAAATCAAGCAGTTTCTTTACCTCTGATAGATAAATGGTTTGTGAAGATGCTCAAGCTGTTATATACAGGATAAGAAACAGTTTCATCGTTAGCATCAAATAGATTCATTTCAAATTGGAAAGGGAAAAAAGGAAAACCCAAACAAACAAACTAGTAAATGAGAGATTGATTTTAAGCCTCTGTATATGTAACTCAAATGTCTGAGTGGTCTTTAAATACAAATGAGGACACTGATGATCAAATTTCTAACTCAGAGGATTTAAATTTCCAGAGGGTGGAGGTGGTCTGATTAACCAGATATGCATCCAGTGTGCAGACCTCTTACATGTTTAAACTATCACTTAGAAAACCAAAGTTTGTGTTGTTTGCTTTGGTTTTAGATGAGGGACAGTAGAACATAACATGATCACTAATGAGTATGGTGTGGATTGAGATGAAGTGAAAGATATTAGGTGTATAACCATATTGATTTATGGGATGTCCAATAGTAGCTGAAAGCTTATGTGCGAAAATGCCTAGACATTAGTTTATTTCCAACTGCGGCCACTATTTTTTGAATTACCACAATAGATTCACTGATATTTTGTACCTCTAGGCTATTTTGTAACTCCATTATACTATTTTTTTTTCCTAGCACACCTGATGAAACCATTTCTCCTCTCAAAGACCTAGCTTCAACTATCTTAGAAACTACACACTTCTGTTGAATTCTGCAGGTGCTATTATTGAAAAAAATTACATTTCATGAGCAAGATTATTTTAGGTGCAATCCAAACTAAATCATGGTATAAATCAGACTATGAAATGTAGACAGTTCAGAGCAAAATGATTAAATTTCCTGAATCTAGTCACCTGTGACTATTGCTTCTTTATGACCCTTTTACAGAGAACTTTCAACATTGGACAGGAAACAGTAGCCCTTGATGGGACCTGATCTTATTCCCGGTCATGGGTAATAGATGTTTAGTCAAAGACGGTTTCCTAATCTAAGCTGTATCATCGTATTTTCCCTCCTGGGAATTAGAATTTAGAATGTAAATTCCAGTTTATCGGTATTGGGCTGGAGATTAGCAGAGAAGGGTGGACATAAGAAAGAAAATACCATTTTGAACCATCTCTGGGGGGAATAAAAGAAGTTAACAAACACTAAAATTCCAGAAAACAGAAGACAGTTGCATTTATTTCAATGTTTCCAATTTCTGGTTCTAGTCTTGTTTGGGGCTATGTGGTACTTCTGAATTTAAGTTTCTAAAATTTTATGGAATTTCTAGTGTATTTTCTTGTTTAAAACTAGCACAGATAAGTTTTTTTTTCTTCATCAAAATCATTCTCAATTAGGGTACCCAAGAATTGTGTACGCTGATGCTTTTGTTTCAGCTATGAAGGTTAATATCCTCAGCACAATCTAAACTGTAGTAGGAATTAAATACGTATTAATTAATTGATATTTGTTTCTCCAATGTCTGTGTTTTAAGATTTTATTAAAGCTATTTTCCAAAAAAAAGGTAAAAAAGTAAAAAAGTGCACATTATCCACCAAGTTAGAATTACTCTTCCCTTTGTCCATAGTTTTTTGTACCACCATTTAGACACTGATATCAACCATTGCATTGACCTTTATATTCCTCTGAGGCAAAGCAGAGTGCCTTGTGTGCCTCGTGCAGTCTCTCTCAGAGAGAAGATACCATATGGATATTTGTTTAATTTAAAGATGTAAGAAAAAAAGCAAAGGGAATATATTTATTTAGAATAATAATACCACAACAAAAAATAACTCTCATGAAGTAGACAAAAAACCTGTGCCAACTTCTAGAGCAGTGGCAACATAATTCTCAACCCAAGTCTACATAAAATGTAAGAATAACAACAGATTTACCAATAAGAAAAGAGAAAGAATTAATTTGGTTAATTCTCAAAAGAGATAGGAGCTTATTTTGTCTCTCCAAGAAATACAGTGTCTGTTAACACCTAAACTGTTTGCATTAGAGATTTAATATATATCTCTGGAATTAAGTACCAAAAAAGAAGAAGAAGAGAATTGATTACCTATCAGTAAAAATGGCACATGTTTTGAGACCAATACTAATCCCACTAGTTGTATGTGCTATGTGTAATCTAATTTTTCTTAATAAATATAAGAACTATCACATATAATACTTTGGAGAGACTACCTATTTACTTCCTTAACAGAAATCATAACTCAAAAAATGTTATCTCCCTTTTGATATTTTCTCGTAAAATTATTATTCCTAGGGGTGGCTGGGTGGCTAAGTTAGGTAAGCATCTGCCTTTGGCTCAGGTCTTGATCCCAGAATCCTGGGATCAAGCCCCACATCGGGTTCCTTCTTCCTCTCCCTGCTGCCCACCCTGCTTGTGCTTCTTCTCTCTCTGTCAAATAAATAAATAAGATCTTTCAAAAATTATTCCCAAATAATTTTTGAAAGATCTTATTTATTTATTTGACAGAGAGACAGACAGAGAGAAAGGGAACACAAGCAGGGGGAGTGGGAGGGGGAGAAGCAGGCTTCCTCCTGAACAGGGAGCCTGAGGTGGGCCTAGATCCCAGGACCCTGGGATCCTGACCTAAGCAAAAGGAAGATGCTTAGTGACCGAACCACTCAGGCACTCTATTCCTAAATAATTTTAAATATAGCATGTTTTGTTAATATTTTACTGCCTCCCCCAAAAAAAACCCAGCAACATTTAATTTGTTCTTAGTATCTTAGTTCAATATATCATTTGGAAGATGGGATTCTAAGGTCAGTTGAGAATTCACTCCTTTCACGTGTACTCATAACTATGTTGTGACCAATAAAAGTAACTACCACATCACTTCTCTCTTTCTCTCTCTCTCTCTCTCTCTTATGCATGCATACACGCACACACATTCTCATGAAATTCAGAAAACTGCAGTAAGAATAGCATCAGTGAATCATCTGGCTTCATGCAGAGTATTGCTTGTATTGGTTGTAGTGGAAGTAAGTTTTAAGAAAGATGTATGTAAGTCTATAATTTTAGACATTCATACTGTCTACTCATGGTCACTATACAAGGGAAAATTTGCCTTAGAAATTTTTTCAAGACCCACACGGTATCCAGTACATGGTAGTGTTTCATCAAGTGAATAAATACTTTTGGATAACCGTATAAGTGGTTTTCTGGATAAGTGAATAACATTGAATAAATGAATGACTATATGCGTGAAGAGATAAATTAGTTCTACTACCCACTTGATGCTGAAATGTGCATTCGTCAAGAATACCGGTGGAGTGCCTGGAGCTCACATTTAGTGCCATACATAAATGGTCATTAGCAAGAAGATTTTAGTGAGAACAAATTTAGTCACATTTAGTCTGAGTGAAATAAAAGAAACATTACATTAAAAAAAAGATTTGTATAAGAGGACAAATATTTTAATGGGGAAATCAAAATTAGAGTATTTTAAAGAAGAATTTAGACTTCACAAAATGAACTCTGTGGAAGAGTTTATCTACGTTGCTATTAAGCAAATGTGGTTTACTGAATTTGTTTTCCCTACATGAAATATGTAGCATTTTCATATTCTCAAACATTTAAGAATATTGGCAGGCTTATTTCAAGTTATTAAATGTCAGAAAAGTGTCCATGACCGACATGAGAAAACAGGCTCTTCATGCTTTTCAACGCTCAAAACATATTCAAATGTAAAAATCCAATAATTTAATTGCAAAAACAAACTCAGTGATGTGTGTTTATCTTGCTTTTACACACAGGGATTTACTAGAAATCACCTTATGGAAAAGTAGTTCTATGTGCTAAAGCCCAAATTCAATGGAGCACTACACATAAAAGTTATTAAAATCAAATGGTTCTTTTAAACTTTAAATTTAAACCCAGGGAGCCAGATAATCCAAAAGGAAATTAAAGGAAATGTCCTTCTGGGAAATAGACAAACTGCAGCTGGGGAAAAAATGTTAAGTGATAGGACAACTCCTCCAAACAGAAGGAAAGCCCAATTTCAGTATGAGGAATTACATTTATTCATGTGCATTGGAACTGCACAAATAAATTTATTTTTAAAAATTAATTTAAAAGGCCTATATAATGTACTTAACTGAGAGGAGAAATTAATTTCCCTTATGTTCAGTATTTGTACCCTACTAATGTCAACTTTTAGCAGAGAACAATTCTCAAAACAAACAATTGTTAATGTGATTTCAGTTTCTTGCAGTGATAAACAGAAATATTATAAAATGCCTCTATCACACTGAACAAGTCCTCAAGAGGTTTGTCGTCTTTAATTTACAGTTTCCATAATTTTCTACAAGCTCATATCCTTAGCAATTAATGAATAGATCACAAAATGTTAACTTAATGTGTTACTTTTTCATATATTAAATTGTATTTTTGCATATCTAACTATTCATCTATTTATGTACATATACTTACACATATACATTTAGGGAGCATTCAACATTTGAAGCAGGCTTGGAATATTTTAAAAATATGATAATATGCTATGCCACTAAGGAAGCCACCACCAATTCTTAAAAAAAGCCATTCCCAAGTCACAAGTATTAATATTATATATTAAGTAAACAAACAAAATCACAAAAATTGAATATTAAGTTTTCATATACCTACACTGTCGAAGAGAAACTGATGCACTATAAAAATGTGTTAAAACCCTTGAATATGCACTAAGAGCACCAAAAGTTATAGAATTTATCTAAAAGATTAAGACATTGATCTTTATTCAACATAATAAATTAGATTATTGAGTATTAAATTTTGAGAAAAATGTTTAATTTATATATATGATATATAAATAGTGTGTAATTTATAAGCAAAAACACTTATCTTAAAAATTAAGTGTACAATTGAGTAAGTTAGAAATACTTACATACAATTATATATTTTACATGCTTACCTAATGTATTACATATGAATTATATATAACATGGTTATTTATACACTGATTATGAATAAAATATTAAAAATTAATATTACTTAGAAACATGCAGCAGAGTAATTCTTGGCAATCAGGTTTGATAAATGGAAGCATAAATTAATTCTTTTGGAAAAAATCAACAGTATAGTCAAAGCCATCACAAATACAATTAATTTAAAGGAAAATACATTTTAAAATTTTGAAATAAAATTTAGAATGAAGTATGTGTGGATAGTTTTAGAAAGTACTATATAAAACTTTGCCAAGATAAACTTCAAAATCAGCAAAATGGTCATTTTTCTGCATAAGTTATAAGATGCCAAAATGACCTAAGTAAAATGAACATTCCAAATATGTAGAGATACTTCAAACATTTATCAGGAAATTATCTTCGCTCGCCCTGAAAGATGAGGATTCATGAAGTTTAAGAAATTATTTTTCTTAAGCAGATGCTTTTCATGCTACATATGCTTGTTTGTACATATAAATATTAAAAACTGCTAAATTCATGTTATGATGTTTATTTAGCTTTTTAAAACACTTGAGCAAGCAAGAGTGGTGACGAAAATTTGAAAAGCAAGGTTTTTGTTCAGGAGGAAAAGGAGAACAAACACTGCCAGGTATCTAAACATAAGTATGAGGGAGAATCATGAAAATATGATTCCAGTGAAAGTGTCTACAGTATTATATCTCTACATTGGCAGGAATGAAAGAATGAACAAACAAAAAGCAGAATCACATCTATTCTCTCCCTCCTTCAAATGAAAACATAATAAACAAACAATAATAAAATAATAAACATAATTATAAAAGCATAAAATCATAAAAACATAATAAACCAGTAAAAGTAACTCTTTGCCTTAGCTCTCACGAAAAGAGTATTGCTTGAGATCTCCACTTTATACCAAAATAAACTCTAGAGAGGTTAAAATGTAAGATTTTTTAAAAACCTGTGAAACTTCCAAATAATATATAATTGAATATTTTGCCATATCATGGGGTAGGAGAACAATAAGAGTGCAAATATGGGCTGATCAAGGCTTCGTATTTATTTAAAGTTCAGATAAATATATAAAAATATAAATAAAATGCGATACATGTAAATATAAAAAACAAAAGTTCTAATCTTATTAATAATTTGAACAATTCAAATCTAATTAGCAAAGAAAACCCACTTTCATCTAATAAATGACTGAAGTAAAGTCTTAAAATTCACCATCCAACAATGATTGAGCATAGCTCTTCTTGGCAAAAATATAGGCTCTACTGTTGCCATAAACTGAATGTGTCTCCCCAAAGTTCATAGGCTTGAAACCTGATTTGGGGTCTCTTCGAAAGAAATTAACAAACCTTAGTATATTAGTCCAACAAGTATATTGTCACTGATAGTCAAGATATAAAATATAAGGATCCCTTAATATTGCCCTTTTATGACCATACCTACTCCCCTCTCATCCTGGCCCCCTTCTAAATCCCTGGAATCACTAATCTGTTCTCTATTTCTCTCTCTCTCTCTCTATATATATATATTTTTTTTTTAATTTCAAAAATGTTATATAAACAGAGTCTTACGGTATATATTATTTTGAGATTGGGTTTTTTTTATGTGTTTTGCTTTGTTTTATATTTTCTATTCCCCATAATTCTCTGGAGATTCATCCAGGTCACACCAGTTTTTTGCTGTAGTCCCACAGATCCCTGAGGTTCTTTTCATATTTTTTTAAGACTATTTTTTCTCTGTTGTTCATATTGAGTAATTTCTATTATTCTATATCTTCCAGTTCACTGATTCTTTCATCTTCTTCATTCTACTACTGAGCCTATAAATTGAGTTTTAAATTTGGCTATTGTTCTAATATTTTTATTGGTTTATTATGTTTTTATTATTTTATGCTTTTATAATTATGTTTATTATTTTATTATTGTTTGTTTATTATGTTTTCATTTGTTCCTAAGGCTCAATGAAGCATTTTTTTTTATAATGGCGGCTTTAAAAATCATTGTTAAATAATGCTAACATTTCTTGTCATGCCAGTGTTGACATCTATTGATTGTCCTTTTCCTTTCACTTTGAGGTCTTTCTGGTTCTTTGTATACCAAGTGATTTTCTGCTGAAACTTAGACTTTTTCAAAGTATTATGTTATCACACTCTGGGGCATATTAAATGTGTTTTAGTTGCCTTCCTCTGATACCTGTCTGCTGGAAGAGGGAAGGGTGCTCTGCTCTGTTGCTGTCAGGCGGGGATAGAAGCCCACATTCTCCACTCAGATTCCATCCATCCCCAAGGCAGAGGCTCCCATTACTGCTGGACAGACGTAGAGTTTTGACTCCCCACTAACCTCCTTCTATATATACTTCCATGGCTGGAGGATTTGGAGTGCTTCATTACTACTTCCCAAGTGGCCTCTACTGACACCATAGAGGAGTGACCTTACTACATTGGGGCAGCAGTGATAGATAGTCCTGACTCTCCACTAGTCCTCTTTGATACCATCCTACTGAGTAGGAAAGAGGTACCTTGTTACTTTGGGGCAGAGGTGGAACTCTAGGCAACCTATATGGTCTCCACTGGCACCATAGGTTGGGGGCTCATGATCACCCAAAGGGAATGAAATTCCTGGTTCCCTATAACCCAGCAACATTACATATGAGTATGTATCCTAGAAGGAGGGAGATATACAAAAATGTTTATTGTAATAGTCAATGTTTTAAGATGTTTAAAAAATGAAAAATCAATCATTCATATATTAAGGAAAGGTTTGTTCCCACTATAGAATATAATATACTAGTTAAAATGAATGAACTAGGTTTACATATGACAACATGGAGATATTGCAAAATTGTAACATTGAGTGAAAATAATCAATTTTATAAAAGATACATATACTAACCAATATGTAAAAGATACATATACTACAATATTTCTGTAATTCTAAAATACGCAAAATACTACATGATCATGTGTGTGTAAAATATAACAATATATGCTTAAGAATGATATACATCAGGGCGCCTGAGTGGCTCAGTGGGTAAAGCCTCTGCCTTCGGCTCAGGTCATGGTCTCAGGGTCTTGGGATCGAGCCCCACATCGAGCTCTCTGCTCGGCAGGGAGCCTGCTTCCCCCTCTCTCTCTGCCTGCTTCTCTGCCTACTTGTGATCTCTCTCTCTCTCTCTCTCTCTGTCAACTAACTAAATAAAAATCTTTAAAAAAAAAAAAAGAATGCTATACATCAACTTCATGATATTCACTGTATCTGGGAAAAGAATGAAGGGCAAAATATGAGGGAGGAATAGGGGCTTAGCAGCAGCTGTAATTTTTTTTTCCCTAAAAAATAAAGAAATCTGAGGAAAACATCATCATGTGAATTATAGTCATAAGTTTCTTTGTCAGATGCAAAAGCAATATCAAGCTATTTTTTAAAGAAAAGTTCATTAGAGCAATACACTTGATGCAATCATGCAGGATCTTTCTCTGGCCAGCCACATCCATGAGATGTCTGCCTCTTCTTTGGACTCATCATGCTTTTCCAACTGTGTAACCAAATACTGATCTATTTGGAATG
The DNA here is from genome assembly GCA_028646535.1 of Procyon lotor. Lineage (NCBI taxonomy): Eukaryota > Metazoa > Chordata > Mammalia > Carnivora > Procyonidae > Procyon > Procyon lotor. Next base: position 54,077,995 of record CM053614.1, on the reverse strand, counting down.
TAGCAAGATTTTCCCAAATACCATTTTGTTAAAAATGCCTTACTGTGTTTTAAAAATACAAATAAAATTTTTCCTCTATAATGACTAACAAACATTATAATGAAAGAAAAGTATATTATGTGAAATTTTGCTATTGAAAACCAAGAGATATTCTAATATTAACGAGAAAGACTTTCCCTGTGGTTTGCCTGCAGTCCCTTATTGTTGGACACTTAGATTGTTTCTATTATTTCATTATTGTCAATACTATTTCTATGCATATATTTGAGGGTAGCTTTTCCTGTATTTTAGGTCATTTATTTAGTATTCCTCATAGGGGAATTATTGTGCCTATGCGTAAAAAGCATTCCTAGCCTTTAAAAAAAATGTCTAAATTTCTTCCCTGAAGCTTGTATAATGAGACATCCTGTGGAGCCTGGCAGGAAACACTGCCAATTTCAAAGTCATAAGTATTTTCCACCATCTAAAAAGAAGATTGGAATTTACCTTTTCAAGCTAACAGCTTCTCTATATAGGGAGAATCACTTTATCAGGTCATTTAATCAAGCAGATTTAAAGTAAATACCCTCTATTGTCCTTGGAAAAGACTTGAGTGGTTTGAAAGTAAACAAAATGGAGAATTTGTAAATGAATATATTAAAAGCTCTGCTTACTAATGAAAATAGGTGAAAATTTATCACATAATTAAGACTCTTTAGATTATATAAAACAAATATTCAGTAGTATTGTTGTTGCTCTGGATTTGAGCTATCTAGGCCTGATAAGGGTTTTGCTTACCCTTCAAGGATGAGATGTGTGGTGAAAGGAGATGGTGAGACCCTCACAGGCAGGTTGGGACAAGCTTACCTCCACCTCTAACAGAAAGAAGTAACTGCCTGATTATGGGTGTTCGCATTACACCCATGCTCTTAAATGTGCTCTCTGGCTATTGCAATTGTCCACAAGGGGTCAATCCCTTCCTCCTTCCCTCCTTCCCTCCTTCCTTCGATTTTATTTATTTGACAGAGAGAGAGAGAGAGATCACAAGTAGGCAGAGAGTGGGAAGCAGGCTCCCTGCCAAGGAGAGAGCCTGATGTGGGGCTCGATCCCAGGACCCTGAGACCATGACCTGAGCCGAAGGCAGAGGCTTTAACCCACTGAGCCACTCAGGCGCCCCAAATAGATACATTTTCTGCCCACCAGCTTTGGGCAGGAATTAGATGGGAACTGGATTGGGCAGGGTGGGAGTGGGGTATGTTAGAGGAGAAATAAAATTTTTCTTTTTGGGGGATCAAAGAGTCAGGTTTTCTCCCTGAAATCCAAGGCATTGAAATGCTTTAGAACAGTGATTAATGAACCTAAACATGGGTCAGAATCATCAGAGAAGAAAAATCTACAAAACTCATAAGACATTTCTTTTCACACCAGAGTAATAAGGCTTTGGTATAAGGTTATGATTATATTATTTTATATTAATATTAAAAGTGTATAAGGGTGCTTATTTCATTTGCCACATTGCTCCTTTTTATTTCAAAACAAAACAAAAACTTGTCTGTTCAATTTTAAAGTGAAGATGTGAATTATAATGGAAAATATGGTACAATATTTCTCACAAATAGAAAATCAATAGAGTAAATAATAATAATTAAATATTAAGAGATTGATGAACCCTGGCTCTCAAGCTATATAGGACTCAAATTTCATCCACAGTCCCGAGAACTTATTTTTAAATTACCCTATTTTAAAGACTATGCTTCATATAGGAGTTATATGGCTCTGGGTTAATAACGATTATAGATGTGTCTCCTGGGTCACATTATTCTAGTACTGCTATTTTAGAATATGCAAAATGATTATTAATATTGGTGATGAAAAACGTTTCTGTATTATACAGTCTTACGTATTATCACTGAGAGATGTAGAAAATAAATATTCAATAAAAGTCCAAAATATCATGTCAATGCATTTCTTGATGAAGAAAGAATAATTTTCCCTCAAAAATGTGATATATTTCCTGAAATGTCTGATTTTAGGAAAAAATGGTTAGAGTGGAAGTCTGGTGACAAGGTATTTAATGATGGATTAAAATTTAGCCAAAAGATAGTGAATGCTTTTTTAAATGAAGCCCTCTCCAAAGTAAGCACTCTATGCAGCTACTGGAAGTCTTCCTGGATTCTAGTCTACACAGCGCCATCTTTGGGGTAATATATCATCTCAGCACCTTTTTCTGATGATGCATTACTCAAATGCATCATCAGCCAGATCGGTGTTTCTAATGATTTATAAGTCCACTAAATCATTAGAGTGAGGCACAGCAATGATATAGTTTTCAAAGATGGTTCCAGATGGACAAGGAAGATTCTGGAGCAAATTTTAGAGATCTGCAACATAAAACCAGATAAAACAGGAAAAGAACAAATATGCTGAATATCAGTCCTCCTATTTTTAAGGAAGCATATTATTTTTAACTGTTTAGTCAGTAGTGATAACTGACTAATATCTTCTCTGGTTCCATCATTATTTAGTCAGTAAATATAGGATAATTCTTTAAGGGCTAATGATTTGAAATGATTAACAATAAATTTGAATGATTATGTTATTTTATTTAAAAGCTATAATTAAAAACAAGAGAGCTAGAACTCATAATTTCTAATGCTTCTAACCTTAGAAAATATATTTTATAAGCAGTCTTATATTTTAGAGATTATATAGTTTTTGTGCAGCATTGCTTATCTATTGGAGGAAAAACCAATTTGATGTGTTTTTAAGAAAGTTTACTTTTGAAAACACAATTTTCCTATTTTGAAGAAATTTATACAATATATGCTAATAAAAAATCCAAAGAATATGGAAATACACAGATTATAAGTAAAACTTCCTTTTCAACCTTCAAACTCATTTACATGCCTAAATAATCATAGTAAACAGTTTTTTGTGTGTCCTTATAGATTCATGCATATTGTGTATATCTTTATATACACATGGTAGTATATTATACCTGTATGTATATGACATGTTTTAAACATGAACTATTACTTTGTAGGAAGAGATCTTACAACTATAATATGTAAGATACCATGGATTAACTTTATGAAACCAAATGCACCACATACTTTTATAAAATGTTGTAATAATAGAAAAATAGCTCATATGGAATATATCACACCTTAGATCTTAGAGAAATTACATTGAAATAAACTTTTTTTCCTTCCTTCTTCCTCTGTTTTTCTTTCCCTCTTTTACCAAAAAATGTCAGGGCCTCATATATGAATACTATGCTTAAGAGAGCTAGGAAATTTCTCCTACTTAATTTATAAAAATGTTAGTTAGTAGTTCAGGCAGAAGGAGCATGATACCCAACAGAAAATGAAATCTCTACAAATAAGTGAGCTGTACTGGAAATCCAATGAAGTTAAAATAAGTCATTTTCATTTTTTCTTAGTTTAATTGCTCTAAAAGTGCAGTGAGTGTTTAAAGCAAAATTAGTACTGACATATTTTGTGGCTGTAGCTGATGTAAAAGCAAAATATATGAAAAAAGTAGAAAAATGGATAAGAGGAAGAAATGGGAAGTATAATGTCACTTGTTTCTTTCACTACAATTGAAATGGAAATTGTTATTGATTTAACTGGTTAATTAAAAATAGATATTGTAAACCCTAGGGCATAATTCCTCATAAGTGGAAACCAACCATGTGTCTTTCAGTAAGTGTGTTTGAACTACGGTACATATACATATGATGGAGTACTATCAACAATAAAAAGGAGCAAACTATTGAGTCACACAATCACATGAGTGATTTTTAACTGCTCTTATTAATTGAAAGAACCCAGGCCTGAAAAGTTACAAATTGATGATTTAATTTACATTATATTCTGAAAAATACAAAATTACAAGGAAGAAAAACAAATGCATGGTTCCTGTGGGTAAGAGGTAGGCTGTAGGATTAAGTACAAATGAACAGGATAAGGAAATATTGAGGCTATGGAACCCTTATATATTGTATCAGTATTGGAAGATACCTGACCCTATACACTTATCAATACCCATTTCTGTATACCATAAATAGTGAATTTTACTGTATGTGAAATTAATAAAAATGTCAACCAAGATGGGAGGTGGAAACTAAAATAAATAATATGTAAATTATAGTAAGTAAACCTAACTAAATAATAATATGTAAATAAATAACAGTTGAAGGAGGTGGGGAAGAAAACAATGTAATTTGCTTTGGAAAACAGTATTTTGACTGGAGGATAAAAAGCTAAATACAAAATAAATGATGTACTCTAGTTAGTGAAAGAGTTTTGTACAGAGGTATGGGTTAGAAATTCTGACACTAATTTATGTGCATGGTAGAGTTGAACATTGTAAGTCAATATACGATAGACAATGATAGATTTCTCATTGTTGGAGAAAGAATTTACAAACAATGAAAGGAGAAAGGCATGACTGAACTCTGTGTTATTAGATCAGAACTGGAGAAATCAGTAGGAACTCATGGTTACTGCTATAACAACCAAAAATTTAGTGGTTTTGAGAGAGCAGAACAAGGCTAACTTCATTTTGTGCTACACCTGTCATCTTGTCTATAACCCCTACACGACCTGCTCCTGAGAAAGGTCACAGAATGTCAGAACATTGCCTAGCCGGTCCTTGAACCAGTTTGAGTTAGCCCATAGGAATGTGGAACCCCTAACCGCCACAGGATGTAAACCCCGCCTTTTGCCCACCAAACTTGCGACCGGAGTAATAGGCTAGTTCAAACAGTTACCTTACCTGCCAAACTTGTGGGCCAATTCAGACCAGAGTAATAGGCTAGTTCAAATGGTTACTATAGGGGTAAATTGTAATTCAATTGGCCACCTGCATGTGGACTGACATGACTATACAACTTTCTGTGTGGCCAATGGCCCCTATAAAACTGTTATGCCCTTTAACCTAGGGGCCCAAGTCCTGACCCCGCTGTGTCGGATATATTTGGGCCCAAGCTTGAGCTTGCGAATAAACCCTCGTGCATTTGCAACGGTATCGGCTCCTTGGTGGTTTCTCGGATTCGAAATTGGGAGCATTACAGTTTAACACAGCACAGATTAATTATTTTGTAGTTCTGGAAGTTATAAGTCCAAAAAGGGGTGCACTGAACTAAAATCAAAGTGTTGGGAGTATTGCATTCTCCTCTGGAAGCTTCAGAGGAAAATCCATTTCCTTGCCTTTTCCACCTTCTAGAGGCGGTCTACATTCTTAGGTTTGTGGCCTCCTTCTCCCACCTTCAAAACCAGTGCATAACATCTTAAAATTTCTCTGATTCTGATCTTTCCTGCCCCCTACTTTCACTTCTAAGAATCTTTGTGATTACAGTGGGACCACACAGATCATCTTCCCATCTCAAGATCCCTTACTTAATCATACCTGCATATTCCCTTTTGCCATATACGATAACAAATTCAGAGGCTCTAGGTATTAAGACACAGGCATTTTTAGGGGGCCAATATTCCACCTACCACATATAGAGAGGTCAGAAATAAATCTAATGTATGTTTCTATGTGTGTATAATATGCATATAAATATTTCCAAGCTCTGACTGCTGAGAGGTCCTTGAAACAATGATAGCCTGATAGCAATCCACACAGCTTCAGCCCAGATCTTGATTCCTAAATATGATTCTTCATTAAAAGGAATTAGGACTCTGAAACTGTAAGTCTGGCATTTTGTGATGCTAGAAAATAAAATAAGGATACAAAGAAATGGGGACTTGGTGAAAGGGTATTGAAACCAATATATAAAGAACTTCCAATGGTCAAAGCTGGAATAATTTGAGCAACAAAATAAATAATGACAGTATTAGATTATATCCCATGGAATATACTACATACTTATGTATCTATACTGAATAGAGTTGCCAAATAAAATATAGGACACACAATCCGATTTGAATGAATATTTTGTATATAAGTATGTTTTAGGATACATGGAACATATGCAAGAAAATTTTCATTGTTTAGCTGAAATTAAAATTTAACTGGATAATTTTGTATTTTTCTTTGTAAAATCTGGCAACCATAATACTTATAGATAGATGATAGGTAGGTAGATAGATAGATAGATAGATAGATAGATAGATAGATAGATGATAGAGTGAGTGAGCTTTGTTTTTTACATCAGAATTCTAACATATGCAGAAAGAATGAGAAGAGTAGAAAATAACTTTTTTTTTATTTTTAGACCTCTTTATTGCAAAATATAATTTATACAGAGAAAAGTGCTTTGTTATATACCCATTGATATTTTTCCCCCAAAAATATGTTTATTGATTCCTCAAGAAATTGGGGCGCCTGGGTGGCTCAGTCGTTAAGCGTCTGCCTTCGGCCCAGGTCATGATCCCAGAGTCCTGGGATCGAGCCCCGCATCGGGCTCCCTGCTCAGCGGGAAGCCTGCTTCTCCCACTACCATTCCTTCTCTGCTTGTGTTCCCTCTCTCGCTGTGTTTCTCTCTGTCAAATAAATAAAATAAAAAATCTTTAAAAAAAAAAAAAAAGAAATTAAAAATAGAGCTACCCTATGACCCTGCCATCGCGCTACTGGGTATTTACCCCAAAGAAGCAGATGCATTACAAAGAAGGGCTACATGTACCCCAATGTTCATAGCAGCAATGGCCACAATTGCCAAACTGTGGAAAGAACCAAGATGCCCTTCAACAGATGAATGGATAGAAAATCACTATTAGAACAACAGCCAAGATCAACTGATGGCTGAAAAATTCATAGGTGGAAAGTCCATGGAGAAACAAGATAGTTACATAGTCTCAAAATATCTCCCTCAAGATATTTATTTATTAGAAATGAAAGAATAGTAACTTTAGGTGAGATTTGTTCCCCCCACCATAAAATATATCCAAGTCTTAACCTAAGGTACGTGTGAATATTACCTCATTTTAAAATAGTTTTTTATAGATTTAAGTATCTTTAAGATGAGAACCTCTTTGGATTTAGGATGGATGCTAAATTCAATTACTGGTTTTCTTAAAATGAGGGGAAGATAATAGCCATAGACACAGAAGAGAACAATATGAAGACCAATATGGCGACAGGACTGAAGCAGCTACAAACCAAAGAACACCAAGGATGGCTGGCTATTACCAGAAGCTCTGATTCTCCCTCAGAGCCTCCGGCGGAATGAATATATGATTTTCAATTTATGGCCTCCAGAACTGTAATACAATCAATTTCTATTCTTTCAAGCCCCCAAGTTTATGGTAAATTGACATAGCAGCCCTAGAAACCTAATATACCAAGTGACCAAGGTTAATACTACCAGTAACATGGCAGATGGATATTATGGACTCCTTGTTATGACAGAATGAAAAGCCGGCATCACTTCTGTGGTATTCTTGCTGTAATACAAAACCTAACACATAACTTCAGTCTAATAATTAGAAAACAGGGGTGCCTGGGTGGCTTAGTCATTAAGCGTCTGCCTTTGGCTCAGGTCATGATCCCAGGGTCCTGGGATCCAGCCCCCCATCCGGCTCCCTGCTCGGCAGGAAGCCTGCTTCTCCCGCTACTATTCCCTCTGCTTGTGTTCCCTCTCTCGCTGTGTTTCTCGCTGTCAAATAAATAAAATCTTAAAAAAAAAAAAAAAAAAAAGA
>CM053614.1:54042195-54069867 GCA_028646535.1 Procyon lotor | reverse complement strand
TATATATATATATATATATATATATATATATATATATATATATATATACACACACACACACAAAGGAATATTAGCTATCAAACAGAATGATGCTATAGTGTGTTATGCTAAGGAAAATAAGTCAGAAAAAGATGAATACCATATGATTTCACTCATGTAGAATTTAAGAAACAAGATAGATGAACATAGGGGAAGGGGGGAGAAAAGAGAGAAGGAAGTAAACCGTAGGAGATCCTTAACTATGCAGAACAAACTGAGGGTTGATGGAGGGTGGTGGATGGGGGATGGGCTAAATGGGTGATGGGTATCACAGGAGGGCACTTGTGATGGGTATCGAGCGTTATATGTAAATAATAAATCACTAAATTTTACTCCTGAAACAAATATTATCCTATATGTTAGCTCACTAGAATTTAAAGAAAAACTTGAAATTAAAAAAAAAAAAAAAAGGAACTATCATGAAGGTGGTGTCAGTGGGAGCCGTAGAAGGAGATAGCTCTTAAGAGGTATTTTTGTGGTGGATTCCACAGAGCTTGAGAACTGTTCTGTTGGGGAGGTGAAAGAGAAGACGTTGATGGTGTCTTAGACAATGTTCTGAACTTGGATAACTGCATGCTGATACTGCTGACACCAAAAGTATAGGGCACATGCGTATTTGAAAGAAAGTTTGAGTTTGGAAATAATGAGTTAGAGGAGCTTCTTGAATCTATAATGGCAGCCTCTATCCAGCAGTAAGAAATATGGACCTGGTCTGAGGACAGAGGTTGAAAGCAAAGATAGCTGTGTGGGACCTGAATCCCTGTGCAGTGAGTGAGTAATAAGGGGGAACAGAGAAATGTAAGGTAGGAAAACAGACTACTATTTTTTAAATTTATTTTTATTAAGTTTTTTTCAATCTTAATTCCAGTATACTCAACATACAATGTTATATCAGTTTCTGGTGTACAGTAAAGTGATCCAACGATTACTTAGTGCTCATCATGTTAACTGTACTCTTTAATCCCCTTCACCTATTTCACCCATCCTCCTGACACCCCCACCCCATAACCATTAGTTTGTTTTACTTGAATAGTTATTTAATTTTAAAATATAACGAGTGGATTGCTGACCTGAGAAGGTAAATGTTTTAATTGTAGATTTCTCCTTTTTATATGTATTCAGGAAAACAAAATTATTAAAGGAAACAAATTTTTTTTAACTTAGTGAATTTGGAAGGTGTTTTCTGCCTCATTGTTTGTCAGTCTCCCTTAAAAGATGGAAAATAAAATAGGACCAAAGAGACAGCAAAATTAAAGGGAATGATCAGTTCTGGCAATAATAATAGATAAGTGTTTTAGTTATAGCCTTATGATTAATATGAAAGCTGCAATTCAAAATAAATAGGCACAATTTACAATAATCATTTACCACAATTACACATACATAAAAATTTTTTTACTATCTCCAATGTTCTCAGACTAGAGTGTATTGGAGTTAACATTAAAATGAGAACAAACTTCAATATAGGACCACACTGCAATAGTGAATGAATGATCTAGACTTAAATGAGATTCAAGAGAGTGGTTGTTATTCCTTCCATAGCTGGTGGCTTCCCAGGGGACGAAAAATGAAGGAAATGCAATAATTCTTTGGTAAAAACTGAAATCTTAGCAAAGAAAGAACCATTGTACTCAGAATGGCTTTCCTGGCTTTAAATTTAGTACCCTTTAGAACTTGGAAGCAAAACAGATCCCAGAGAGGGTAAGGGCAGATTTGAGTGTGACTATGGACTCTGAAGTGGGCCAGGTAATTTATCTAACTAAACCTCAGATTCCTCATATATGAACTAGTATTATTAATGACTAACTCAAAGGATACTAGAGGGAATATGTGAGCTAATTCATATAAAGTGCTTAGCTCAGGGCGTGGATTACAACAAACAAATCCTTTCATGGTAGCTATCATTAATATTGATTAATATTCTCTTCCCTTTACTCTGCTAGAAATTTTCCTGAGTAAACAAGCAAACAAATTCTAACTATCCATAGTTTAATTAGGCCAAGCCATGGTATTGCTGCTTTGGCACCCATTTTGTTTGGCTAAGTGGCTTTTGGAGGGCCTTATCCCAACACTAGTCCCTCATGCAAGTGCATGTCTGATAACAGCCTGCAGATTCACAAGCATGACTTGAGAACAGAAGTTCCTGATATGACCCCCCAGTAGCCCTTGTGGTAAACAGTCTCCCCCACCTCCTATGGCCTTCGTCTTATTCGATCTTCAGATAAGACCCTTGTGAAATTACCAAGACCCTGCTCTTCTAGGTTTGAATTAACCTTTCTGGACTTCGCCCTAGAGCCCCAAAGCACTCTACCTACTGAGCCTAATAAAGGCATGTGCTTCAGTATCTGTCACTGTCTCTGCCTCACTGTGACTTGACCTCCCTGTGTGACCCCTCAAGACCTACTTGCCATGTACTTCCATTAGCGTGAGTAATAAACCTCTACCTCAACTTCTCTTGTGGTCTTTTATTGAAAGGTTGGAGGTTCTAGGGGAGATACCTTTTACTGCTTTTTTGGGTTGTTAGCAGAATTTAGTTCCTTTCTGAGATTACCATTTTCTTGCTGCCTGTAAACTGAAGGCTGTCTCCACCTTCTAAAGACTGTTCATATTCCTTGGTTTGTGGATCACTTCTTCCATTTTCAGAGTCAGCAAAGTGAGAAAGAGAATCAAGTCCTTTTCACCGTGCATTCTGTCTGGCTTACTCTTCTGCCTTCCTCTTCCACTTTTGAGGATTTATGTGATTACATTGGGCCCACGTGGTTAATCCAGGATCAGGATAATCTGCCTATTTTAAGGTCAGCTGTGAGTAATCTTACTTGTATCTACAAATTCTAATTCCTTTATCATGTAACTTAATATATTCACAGATTCTGGGGGGTAGGGAGGTGGACACCTTTGGGAATCATTATAGTACTGCTCACCACGACAGACTTTCAGAGAAAGAGAACGCAAAATTTGACATGTCCAATATTGCTTCCAATTTTATTCATTCATCTCTCTTCCCTATCTCTAAATAAATACCCAAATTTCAACATATAAATCACTTTTAATTTTTCACATATCACTGACCACTAAATTCAGTTTGGCAATGAGTCTTATAAATAATATTTTCTCTGTAGTATCCCTTGAATTCATCCCTTACTTTTAATCTTATAGTTACTACCTTAGTACAAAGTCATTTTCTTAACATTCTTACTATAAATTTCTACACAACAGCCATACACTCAATCTAAAGTATTATTGCCATGGTATCATTTCTTGGTTAAAACTTTTCATTAATTTATTATTTCCATAGGGGAATGTCATGATTTTATACATCCTAAACTGTCCACTTTTCCTTCCATTCTTCATTTGGTTCTTTCCTATTCAAGATCCAAGACTTGGTTCATCTGTCATTACTTTAAGTAGGAGTCTCATTCTTCCACTGTGGGTGAGGTGTTTCTGCTTATCCTTTCATACCTCTCTCTCTCACCATATTTATCATACAGTTACCATTATCATTTTTCATGTTGCCTGTTTCTCCCAAAAGACTGTAAAATCCTGGGACAAAAGGATTATGCCTTTTATCTTGAGCCCTTGAGTTCAGTTTCTGTCATGGCATCTAGTATGTACTCATTAAATATGTGGTAAATGAATGATTAATAATGAAGAAAATAATCTCTGCTCTGTCTGGTGCCCAAATTTGTTAAGGTTCCAAAGAGGCAAGTCATGAAGAAGTTATTTGTAAAATGCATACTCATTCATAGTTGTATAGTTTTTTTAAGTAAAAAAATAAAATATCTACAGTAACGTTACATATTAGCAATCAATTTTATTGCCTTCTTTTTTTGACAAATCTATACTTCATTAAACATTAATTATTTTAGAAGCTATTTTTAGAAACTTTATATCGGCCAATCCATGTACACTATATAATAGTATTAAATTTCGAAAAAGGCAGGGAGGTCTTCCATGGTTAACCTACTTTCACATCTATCCAGATTCACAAGTCTCCTCCAATACTGAAGCATAGAACATGTAGTAAGAGTCCTGACATGCTGACAACTCATCCCTATTAATTTAATAGTTGAATGAACAACAGTTTAGAAATCAATGGATACTTCCTCCCCTGTATTTTAAACAACTGCTCCTCTGTAAGTGTTGGACATGGGGTTAAAATAGAATCTGTGCAGCAATACAAATGGTATAAGGGACCTGTCTTTATTTAAGCCTTAGTCACAGCTGAGCAGGAAGTTTAGTTGCTTATAATCTGACAGTATCTGAGTACTCAGTAGGCAGCAGAAAATTACTATTTGAGCTTATGCCTGGATTTCATGAGTGTTTCAATAGAGTCCTATTCAGATTAGAGGAAAGGTGTTCTGGAGGACAATCTTTACAAATAGTAATGTACTTGCTTACGAAATAAATATATAAAAAAATAGCTCTCCAAAATACTAATAACTATTAGAAAAAAACAATGAAAATAAATTCTCTTCATTATCAATCAAGATATACATTTCCTAAAAATAAACTTGAGCAAATGACAATACTTAAAAAAAATCACCCAATAATATTTGTGTAATTGGAAAGATATAATGTGTTGATAGATGAGGATTTTCAAGTTTTTTGGATTCCAATTATCCCTAAATTGGTTTACAACATTCATCAACATATCAAAGTAACTTATGAACATTACAAAATAATCTTAAATTTCATTTGGAAAGATAAACGGGCAATGATAGAAAAGAAAATATTTTAAAATAATAACAATGAGAATGTATCTGTACTAGAAGATATTAAACTAGAATTAAATTACCCAAAGGTTAAGATAATGATGGTATTAGAAAAGTAGTTACAATTAATGGAATTGAATATAAAATTCTGAAACTGATATGATCATGAAAAAATTTAGTATGTCATTAAGATAACATTTCAAAGCATTGGGGAGGAAAGAGTGATTCCATAAGTGGTGCTAGAAAATTGGGGGAGGGAGGTCACGTTTAGATCTTTATCTTGAGGTTTATAAAGAAAGATTAGATGGAATAGTGAGTTAAGAAAAGAATAGAAGGAGGGAGGAAGGAAGGGAGGGAGGCAGGGAAGAATAAAATGGAAAGATTAGGGTAGGAAAGGTAATAAGTATCTAAAAGCATATTCACATGACCATGAATAAATTATAAAGTGAAGAAAAGATAGAGTCTTTAGCAAATGAGAAAAATTAAATTCCTATTTCTATCAACAGTCAGCTACTATGATATGTAGACCCTATCATGTAATTTCAGGAAGTCTATTCTTCTACAGTTGTTAGAAACAATATGACTTTCTCACAAACATACAAGTTGCTTACTTAGTTCTAAGCAGTTTGTAGAAGTAAATCTGGGACTAACAATATAAGAAATGAGCCTGAAATGTCTTACCATACCACAAAGCAAGAAAGCTCTCAAAGACTACCAGCATTAAGGATTGTGTCCAAAGAATGAAGGAGCCAATCTGAAGTGATTACTCATGACCAAAGATGAAACTGTTTGAGTATGAGCATCAATAGGAATTATAACGATAATAAACTATAATACATCATATAGAGTTCAGTCCATAATGTCATTATAATACTAAAGAAAATAATATAAAAGTAGTCATTTTTTGTTTTGTTTGTTTTGGTTTTTGCTGTTGTTATTGTCATTTAGTCACTAATAGAGACTGTCAGGTAAATGACTCATTATTTTGAAAATGGCTATAAATAATAATTAGAATTCATTCCATTTTTTTCTATACAAATTCTACCTCAGGGTAATCAAATAGCTGGTCAGAAGTTTCTCTGTATGAAAGTATCCTAACAAATAAATGAGGAAGAAATGATGGAATTAGAATATCCACCATTTTGCAATGCATACTAAATTAACAAATCCTAACATCCCTTTTTTCCCAAAAAAGATGTGCTTTCTGATGAAAGTACATAAAACCAGATATGAAGTATTCTTCTCCAACATTCTTGAAACTGCTCATGACAGAAAACATAAAAACTATCAAAAGAAGATGCGGTGAAGAGAATCCTGATTATGTGAAACTCTATAGAACAAACAACCTCGTTTCTCCCTTCCCCCCAAAAAAACAAATGAATAAATTGCAAGGAAAAATAAAGAGGTAGAGAGAAAACTTTCAGGCTAAAAGAGTCTTAACTATAATATATGGAGTTTCTTTAGATCTTAAATTAAATAAACAATCTAATGAGACAATCACAGAGTTTTGAATACTGACTGAATATTTAATTATGGGGATTCATTTGTTAGATAATGGGTATATAGAGGTTTGTTTTTCTATTTTCCCATTTCTATATGTTTGAAGTTTTCTATAATAAAAGTTAAAGAAAATGCTGTTTTATAATAATGATTATTCCTTTGTATTAAAACAAAGGCAAAGATAAAATAAAAGAGGCTCTATGATTATTCAAATTTCATATAAATTGCTTTGATCTTTAATTTTGAAACAAATAATAAGAAGACTAATTCTCTAACAGAACGAATATCCCCTAAAAAACAATACCAGTGGATCTGTAAATAAGCACAGCTCCCCAATGGGTTGGCACACACAAAAATGGAAACACATCATATAGCAAATGCAAATATTTAAACAATTATTATGAAAGTATCAATGAATAAAACATCTATAGAAAATTTTCTTCTCTACAAATAGCCATTTCCAAGCGCCATGCGAGACATAAGATGATTAAATCTAATAAAGAAACAATGCATACTTTACAAGTATCTTTCGTATGACAAGAAAGGTGAAGTTGTTACCACTAGATCACTGCTTAAAAACGATGCTAAATTGTGTGAATATGATGTACTACGTGTCTGAACTTGTTGACATGTTACACCTAAAATTTATTTTATACTATCTCTTAATTAGTATCTTTACATATAAAACATTAAAAATATCCTTCTTATTTCTCTAGATCACTGGTTATTAATCATGGGAGATTTTGCATCCCTTCTTCCTGGAGATATTTGGCAATGTCTGGAGGCATTTTTGATTCTCATGATTGGGAATGTGCTATTGGCATCAAATTGGTAGAGGCCAGCGATGCTGTTTAATGTCCTCTATAACAAAAATTATCCAACTCAAATGTTAACAGCAACCTGGTTTAGAAATCATGCTTTAGGCATACTAGTATTTTCTGGGTAAATCATGACTTTATAAAATTGTAAATAAATGGAAAGTTTACTTTTTATACATTTACCTATTCATTCATTTACTTCTTCCTACCCTTAGAAACATTATTTTCTTTTCTTTTTGATTTAAGAATATAAAAGACAAGTTTATGCATACTAGCTTTGTTTTTTAAATGTATTTTTCATTAGCTTACAGTTTCAGTGAACTGATGTATATCAGACTTAAGATCATGATTGTATTAAATTTGCTCCGATATTGAAGAGGCAAACAAAAATTGTTTGAACTTGTAAGATACACTAATGATAGAGATAATAAAAAGCACTTCCTTATATCAATGTTGATTCACTATGAACATATATAAAAGGTACAGTGTGTAAAGTACAATATGGTAGAATAATACACTTCTTACAAAGACATTATCTTAAAGATACTACTATGTAACTAACTCCATTATCAGTACGTTAGAAATAAGATGAAATATTTGAGATGTGTATTATTAAATAGAGTATAGAAGACTAAAATAGGACAAATTTTTAAGAAAAAGATACTTCTGTTTAAGGTCAACTAGATGTCCCTAGCCCTAAGTTCACATTAGAGCTAGAATGTAATTTTTTGAAACATTAAACATTTTAAACATCAAAAATTATTTTAAACATTAAAAATTAAATTTTTGGGTTTTTTTAATATCAAAAGACTGTTCTCTATTGAAATTAGACTTCTAAACCAAGAGAAGAAATACCCTTTGTTATGTTTTATTAACTTCATGCCATGTATTCTCTTCTGAACCACAGTACAATTCTAAAATGTTATTATTACAAACGTAAATGTTTGTATTATTAAATGCTGTTAAATAAAATATGCTGAGTCAAATCTGGAACTCGAATTTCCGTATTTAGCTTTTTTTTTTTTTAAATATTTTATTTACTTGACAGAAACACAGCGAAAGAGGAAACACAAGCAGAGGGAATGGTAGCGGGAGAAACAGGCTTCCTGCAGAGCAGAGAGCCCGATGCGGGGCTTGATTCCAGCGCCCTGGGATCTCATCTGGGCTGAAGGCAGATGCTTAACGACTGAGCCACCCAGGCGCCCCTCAGTATTTAGCTTTTAAAAAAGTTTATAGCAGATTATTCGAATATGACTATTAAATAATAATGAGAACACCCCTATGTTTTAATGTGATGCATATATTTTGAAAACATATTTATCAAATAATGTTCTTCAACGAAATGAAAGACAAGGAGACTTATTTTTTGAATACCATTTTTCTAGAGTTCTCAGATTGGTGTTTTTGCTACAAACAAGGAATATAATTAGGTAAATCCTATGCGTCTAAATTTTAATTTGGTCCCAGAAATTAACGATGAGTTTGGGTTGTTAATTTTTAATCCTGACCCATATTTTAGTAAATTATTTACTGTGTATTTGTGAGGGAAATCTAATCAGGTAGTATAGATTCTATCATTATATCTGAACAAAAATTCATTTTTATCAAATCATATATTTAAATAAAAGAGAAAATGAGAGTAAGAGAAATAAAGGATTTTACAGACAGTCTAATTAAATCAGCATGTAGCTACAAATCCCCAATTGCAGATAAGTGACTAATTAGGTAGTTAAAACTAACAAAAATTTCTCTGGTATGAGATTAATTACAAGGGGTGAATGACCACTGGAGATAATTTAAGCTATTCTGATTTTTAATATCTCTGAATCTAGTTGAAACCTATGGAAAAATATTCAAACCATTCATAAACTATTTTACACTTTCAGATTTTTATGTTTCTAAAGGTGTTCCTCAAAGTATTAACTATTTTACTCAGAGTCTGGAATTGTCATGTACCAGCCAAAACAAGACATGAGTGCAACTTCTGTTGAGAAAATAATAATTTAATGATTATTAATGACAATACTCATATAGAAGTAAAAACTAAGATCTGAATCCAACATGGACATAGAGTTCAACTCATTTAATAATGGCATTAAATAATTGTTGTTTTGGTTGCCAGGCTAAAGTAAATTATGACTTATAGATTCATATAGGAGCTAGTGACAGAAGCCAGAAATAATAGCGAGCTAAGAAGATGGAAACTTAAACCTCTCTTACGTAAAAGGAGTTCTGAGAAAGGCACTCCAGACAACCTGGGAACTCAATTTAGTCCTCAGAACCCAGGATCAATTTTTTTCTATTTTATTCTCCTTAGTACTTATTCTCTATCTTCAAGTTAGCCTCATGTTCTGAAATGTTTGGACTTCCAAGCATCACACCTGCACCCAAGCAAAGAAGCAGGAGGATAAAAAAGAACAGTCTGAAAGAGCTTGTGCTAACTGTGTGTCCCAGTCAGGGAGAGAGCATTCTTGGAACTTCCTCTCTGCACCTTCTGCTTACATCCATCTCTTTGGTCAACTTGATCTATGAAGTAGTTTGTATACAATCTTTGAGTGAGATATCTTACCATTTTGTTTTGGTTTGGTTTTGGTTTTCAATGGAGAAAAAAGGTAATGGCTATAGAATAGGAAACTAGCTATTTCTTCACTCTGAAAAGCACATCATTATTAGCTATACTAAACATCCAGAAGCTCAAAGACTCAAGTACCCATTATGTTGTCTCAAAAATTTTAATTTTTGGCCATATTATTTAATATAAAATTTCTATAAATTTGTGCTCAAGTACTTTGAAAAAGCCATTAACGTGATACTCAACACTGGGAAGTATACTTTGTTTCTTGTTTTTGTTTTACTCTTTTTACCATTAAGAAGGTGCACAGCATAATAGATTGTATTAAAGCACATTTTTACATTTTTTTTCTTGATTTTTTTTAAGTTGTAAGGGTCATGGAAAAAAAAATTTTTTAAGATTTTATTTATTTCTTTGACAGAGAGAGAGAGAGAGAGAGAAAGAGCAGCAGAGGCAGTGGGAGAGGCACACTCCCCCTCAGAAAAGGAACCTGATGTGGGACCCAGTCCCAGGACCCCTGGGATCATGACCTGAGCTGAAGGCAGATGCTTAACTAACTAAGACACTCAGCTGCCCTGGGTCATGGAAATTTCTTTGGACAATTATATGTAGCCTGTACAATAAATCTGTTAGATTTAGGCTACATATTCTTACTAATAAATGTGTCTGGAATTAAATTTGACTATGCATCAGGCACATTTCTCTACAGAAGTGCCTCTTTGGAAAGTAATCCCTCATTGCCAAGAGCGAATCCTTTATAGGGCGAGTCCAAGGGACTAGTTAAACAGAAGGGGATTATGTAAAAAGTTAGTGTGCCACCTGCATCAGTCCGTACTCATGACAGAGGCCCAGTTCTCTTGTAAAGCCCAGTCTAGTTCTACCTTCCAGTCTCCTAGAACAACTCTTTATCCTCAGGATCCTTTTCATGCACAATTTTTACATCTGAAATGGTAGCTTGCTTTTCCTCAACTTACTTACTCTTAATAGATATTAATGAAATAGAGAAGTAGTTTTGATTCAGTGACTATCTTCTTAGGGGATAAATTTGATGTTATCTTATTGTGATAAGGTTTGGATGTAGCACAAAGCGAGTCTCATAAATTGTATTCTCTAGAAGAGAATGCTCAGATAGAAATTTGGGTACGAGATATTTATCAAATAATGCCTGTAAAGTGAAGGCTTTGGAACTTCAAAGAAGTTGGACAGTGATGGAGACCTAACATAGCCTTGAGTTCCTCTAGTGAGGAACTCTAGAGTAAGAATTACTCATCTGGCCAAAACAGTTTTACCTTTATATCTCTGTTTCACTTGGTCACTGGATTCAGGATTCCCAGGAAAGGTTTGACCTCAGGAAAACAGTTCTCTGCAGCTCAGGCAGATCCCAAAAGAGCTAAAAAATGGAAGCTGACTTCTGAACACACAATCCACAGCTGACAGAAAATCCATTTGAAAGGGGATCAGGACTGTGCATCTCTATGTCTATCAAAATCCATTCCAAAACAGATCCTCCAGGATTCTGGACACCTTCTTTCCCTAAGGAGAAACTTAAAAAAGAAGCTAAAGGGACAAACTGTAACAAGTGCCACTATAGTTGGTATCAGACTATTGATACCATCTTTCTTTTCAACTATCCATTCCGTATTCCCTTCACTCTCAACTACCACCGTGGCTTGGCTCAATGGCTTACCCCTTTGGTACAACAGAGCCTCATCCATGAGGATCCTGAACCCCTGGTTACCTTGTCCTTCTTGGGCAGGTTTTCCTTTACCTGTACATTCGTAGTCACAACAGAGCAAGAAAGTACAGAGAGGCATCAAACTGGCTTGACTGGGATTCTCGCATGCTCCTTTCTTCCTCTTATATAACATCTCTACCTCCGTCCAGTTACCTGGACTGAGATGCCTCATATTTCAGCTTTTCTCATCAGAAAAGTAATTATTATCCTGACCTAGATTCATTAAGGAGGAGATACTCTATGAACCTTAAGAGTAGACTTTGATTTAAAAAGGGAAGAAAGAAGGATGAGGGAGAATGAGAGAGAGGAAGGTATTCATCTTTACAGATGCAAACTCAGGGTGGGGATACAGAATGAGATAACACTCAAGAAGGTGGCAGATCTCACTGTTTAAGATATTAAATGCTTATATTTCATAGGCAAGGCATGGGTACCAATCAAAAAGGGTTTGCATAAAATTGGAAGGTGACAGAGGGAAGACACACACTGTTAGATTGGGAGGACTTACGTTGTTTCTTTCACTGGGAATCTTACAGAAAAATTCATGCACAGATAATATTTTTTTCAGATAAAAGTTTTCATGTATCTTCACTTCAGTTCCCAGACTGCAGTCCTTATAGCATAGGCCTAGCCACAGTGCGTACCAGTATCTGATTCTTGAATTGTATAGAAATAAACAGGAGACATTCTTGAGTCGAGTTCCATCACACAACTATAGTTACTTAGAATTGTCCTATAATAAAGATAATAGTTTACAGGGGCACCTGGGTGGCTCAGTGGGTAAAAGCCTCTGCCTTCTGTTTAGGTCATGATCTCAGGGTCCTGAGATCAAGCCCAGCATCAGGCTCTCTACTCAGCGGGAGCCTGCTTCTCCCTCTCTCTCCGCCTACTTGAGATCTCTGTCAAATAGATAAATAAAAATCTTTAAAAAAAAAAAAAAGATAATAATTTGCACTTACAGATGTTAGCAAGTAGATATTCTTGAGCAGAGATTGCCAGAGTAGAACAAGCTAACCAGACCCCAAATGGCAGTCCATGCTGCTGGAGAACCCCATTTCTCTCCCGATAACATTGTGTTGAGCCTCCATAAGAAGTATATTCCAATTTGGTAGCTTATTCAAGCAGAATCTAAGTGGATGAAAATTCCTGCTCTAGGAAACTTGGACAATATTCTGTATTTCCTAAAAGTTACTTTGGGCTCATTCTTTCCAATATGCACAACCTGAAAAGTAATTCATCTTGCTGTGAACTTTTCCCGTACCTATACACCTGAGCATAATCCACCTCTGCTTCTTTCTCCTAAGTAATTCTCCCCATGTTTATCTTTAGCTACAATCCTCTGAATCTCTGCTTTGGCCAGGGCAGTCAGCCTAATCATTTCTCCTTGGATTAGGCACTACTGAGCCATGTCCACTCAAGAGACCACTGGTAATTCTCAGCTTGCTTTTCTCAGCATCATTGAGCAAAGCTGTTCTTACAGGTTGGACAACCTTATCCACCCCAAAGCATGAGGCTTTGGGTGGTAGGATAATCACATTCCTTCCTCTTTTGAGCTTATCACCTGATCTGTGGCAGCCCTCACTTTCATTCCAACTTCAGACTTAAAACTTAAGTGTTACTGTACCATTAAATGCTGTGTATATCCTCCCACGGTGACCCTATCCCTATTCTTAAAACCTCAAATTATATATTAAACTATATTAAGAGAAACTTTTACCAGGTTAAGTACAAGTGAGTAAAGTGAGTAAAGTTGCATAATGATAAATACTGAGAAGTAAATCTAATAATTTTATTTATTTATAAATAATATATATAATTTTATACACACACACACAAACACAGACACATATAAATATATATATAAATAAATAAAGGTTAGCCTTTTATTTTCCCTGTCACAATAGCCCTCAAATTAACCTGAACTGTTCCTGGAAAAGTAATTTAAAGAGCCATCTCATGGTATAGACCATATTGACTTCCTTCACTTGAGTGTTAACACAGAGTGGAGGATTTTCACCAAGAGACAAACTGGGTAATCATTATCATTTGTTGATGGAAAGAATATTGGTCTCTAAACTAGGAAACCTGAATTTTAGTCCTAAGTCTGATTCTAGGTGTAGCACATTATTTAATATTTCTGTTAAATTATTTAATATTTCTGTTAAATTTGTGCTTAATTTATTAAAATAGTTGCTGTATAGTTTATTTTTATAAACTATAAAAAATTACTAAGTGGTTCAAATAGAATTGCAGGTCAATCTTAAATAGTGTAGAAGGGTCAAAGTGGGTGAAGAAAGGGAAACTTGTATTAATATAAACAAAACAAATGCACTTTGGGTATGTTCTGGTATTTTTTGGGTGATAGATGGGTGGGTATTGGGATGTCCCCAATGTTCCCGATTGGGGTGTCTGTCTATATAGGCACGTTTGACTCTTCTAAAGGGACAATAGTAGCTACTGTAGGTCCTTTTTGGAAATCCCATGTACAATTCCAAGTTTTTTGTGCCAGTGTGGAAGACACTTGACTCTTGGATATCTATCTCCTTTTTATGATTACTGTACTAACCCATGTCTTTTAGGAAAGGGTGAAAAGAGATTTGAGTAAAAATGTTTAGAAATTCTTATTTATTAAATAAAAGGATTTAAGAAAATTACTTCAAATTCCTTTCTGAATCTAAAGTTATAGCTTCTCTTCTATGGAACATTCTTATATCAGACCATTAATACTTTATGATAATTTTCACTGGGCAATGATTCCTGCTAAGTAACTATTTGCATACCAGCAGGAGGATGAGGATTCTGTGAAATCAGAGCTAATTTTTTTTTCCCACAATGCAAAAGCAATTGCTTTTATAATTAGATGGGTTTTATGTTATTGGAAGTAAAAGCATTAAGAACTCTAATTTTGAACTGTACTACATTCTTGTTACATGGTAAATAAATTAAATATAAAGCTTTTAAAAGTTTGTCCTCAGATTTCTTCCAAACTTCTTGAATCTATTCTATGTTCATTTGGTAAGACTGATAAATATATCTGGTTGGAAAACAATAAGCACAAGAGAATGTTCACATATGATAGCTACTCAAGGCAAATTCAAAATGGTAAGATAGATTTGAACAATATATCACCACCAATTAAAAAATGGAAAAAATTCTGTGTACCTTTCTTCTATATAAATCTGATTAAAAAATGCTCAACATCAAAACTGTTCATTGCTATCTGTGCTCTTGATGATAATTTAAATTTATTAAGTATTATGTGAAGAAAGTATACCATCCTTTAATCTACTTGGGATATAAAACACCTTTTAAATGATCATCTAAAACTGTCATCTTTGGATATTGAGTTTTTCAAGCAGTAATAGTTCTGATATAAGTCTAGAAATTAGATTATTTTTATCATTTCATAACAACTTTTCCATAGTGACTTTTTTATGCTTAGCACTGTGCTAGTTATTATGAGAGCATGAAATCTTACTAGAGATGATACTTTCAGGACCCTTTTTACAGTTTAAAAGGAGATCACAGTATCTTTATATAATACATTTTAATATTGTGTTCTGATAAACTATACTTTTCAGGCTCTATATTTTTATATTGTATTTCCTATTCACTTTTTGCATTTCCTATACATGCAAAAAACAACATGTCCTTATGTTTTTGTAGATTTCCCGAGTATGCACTATTGACTATGCAATATTGCAAAATAAAGATCTAGCTGATTTTTTCCCTTTGTTAATGTATTTTGCACCCATTCAGTGGGAAAGTTTTATTTAAAACCAGAGTCAAGGGCTTTAGTGAACTGCATCCATTTTAACCTGCTGAGTTTATCACATCTGGGAAGATGACATTTTATAATTGCTGATGAAACCAGGCATGATGTGTTATACTGATAGTGCATAAAGCTTATGATCACTAAAAAGAAATGGTTTACTGAAAATGCATGTAAGGAAACCTTTCTTAAAATTAATATTGCTTTTCTTCAATTGAAACCAGCCATCCATGTTTATAACTATGTTAGCAAGGAAAACCCAAGGACTGATAAACTATAAGGTATTTTTCACCTTACCCCTACATGCTCAACACTGATAAATGACTTAATTAAAACACATGTACACACACACTCACATACATGCTGGATTTTTTTATGCTATTACATTTTTGAAGTTCTTATTTATACATTTTTTATCAAATCTCGAAATGAGTGTCTCAAAAGTACTCTAATATAAAGAATATTTTTCAAATCTCCCCCAAAAAACATAGTTTAGAGAGAAATTAACATTAGACAAAAATGAAACTGTAGCATAATGTGGTTATTGATATAAGATTTCATTAAGTCTTAAGGATTTAGAAATAATTTTAAGTTGTTATTACATAGAATGCTTCTGTCAAGCTAGTCAATACTATCATCTTCTGCTAAGGAAAACATTGCTAAAAGAGCTATTAACGTCCTCTTCCTGAATGTTCTGAAAGTTTAATGTGGTACAAACCTCACTTTGTACAAAGAAATTGATTCTTTTAAAAATAAGAGTATAACAGTGAACTGTGTATGCAGGTTCACTCTTAATTCTTCCATTAAAGTCTGCAATGTCATAGTTTCTTAAGATTAACAGTACAAAATATTTAACTTGGCTGTCTTGAGTACATAGGGAATGACATCTTAGAAAATAGCTATCAAAAGCTGTCAACAACTCTTAAATTTAACAACTATTCTGTCAATTTTCAACAACCACACCTTGTTATCAGGAATTTAGATTGAAAGAGTAAGAGATGAACTTGTGTGCTTAAAATTATTCATATTTTTCAAAATGCATTAATTTGCATTTATTTATATTTAAAACACTCAACAAAAGGTTGGTTAAAGTAGTAACTATTGCATGCAGTTGTATTTTGTTATACATGCATGAGTTTCAATAAAAAATGCAATTGGCTAAAAGAAATAAAATAATAATTTAAAAAATTCATTGGCTAATTTAAATCTTCTAACTTCTGCTATGTAAAAAAAGCTACTATACCAGGTTCTGGAGTAATGGAAAAAAGAGAAAAAATATTAAAAAAATAAAAAGGAAGGAGGCCTTTCATACTGTAGGCTTTAAAATACATATTTATTTGAGTAAATGTTAGAGTACTTGAGTATTTTATAAGACATTCATGTGAAACAAATAAAAAGAGACAATTTCAGAGTAATGTTCTAATAAATAGAACTTAATGTTATTTAAACACAATCTCTTCTAGGTGCTGGGGCATTACAGACAAAGGGATAAACTGAGCCAAATTGCTTAATAATGAAGTACTTCCTAGATGAGTTGAGTTCTATTTCTTCTGAACTTAATATGAATGAGAAACAAATCTAAAGTTCTATACTTTGTGAGATTCACTGCCATACTTTTATCATCTGTTGGTAGAGAAACCATTCCAAATTAATGTGCCAGCATATACTTAGCTTGGTTAAATATACTTGCCCCTTTAAATCATTAGAGGATTTCATTTCTGCTCAAGGTCCTATCCAATCCATGTTGTTACCCTTGCAGAAGTAGGTCATCATTTCCCTTAATCTAGTGTCATTAGATTGCTTTTCCTTTCCTGTCATTTTCAAACACCAATACTGTATCATATCGTTTTTTTTTTTAAAGATTTTATTTATTGACTTGAGAGAGAGCAAGGGTAAGAGAAAGAGCACAGAGGGAGAGGGGGAAGCAAACTCTGCTGAGCAGAGAGCCAGACTCAGAGCTCCATTCCAGATCCCAGGACTCTGAGATCATTATCTGAGCCGGAGGCAGTCCCTTAACCAACTGAGCCACCCAGACGCTCCTACCATACCATATCTTAATCAATCCTAGATTTGATCTCTTTTTCCCAAGTCTTACTTGTTCTACAATTATTGGATGCTAGTCTGCAAATTAAATCATTGTTCTATTTTTTTTCACAATCCTGCATTTGGACATATTTTCATGCTACAATTAACCATATTTCCCAGGTGATTTTACTTAAGCAAGGGGATGAGAGGAATTATGCAAGCATCTGGGATTCTGCCACACCTGACAAATTTTATTAATGATTAAGATTCTCATCTCAGTTTATTAAAAAGTAATCACTTATCTACAGCTACACAGCAATCACGGGTGAAGCTACCAGGATTTCAACATCCATAATACATCTTCATTCTTTCCATTTAAAGGAAAAAATATTTTAAGTGAGAATAATGTCTGCATTTAAGATACAAGAAAAGAGATATAAATGATGGAAAGTTGTCATTTTAGAAATACTTTTTTTGGGTGAATTAAACATTTTAAAAAACTTTTCTGTGATTAGAATAACTTTTTTTTTTTATATTTACCTACCCATTTGAAGACT
Organism: Procyon lotor; assembly: GCA_028646535.1. NCBI lineage: Eukaryota > Metazoa > Chordata > Mammalia > Carnivora > Procyonidae > Procyon > Procyon lotor. The sequence goes on along the minus strand of CM053614.1, from coordinate 54,052,137 downwards.
GACAACGTTTCATAAGCTTGGAAGGAATTAATAAAAACAATTCAGAAAATAAAATGACAAACGATAGGAGAATATTGACTTGCTCCTTTTCTCCTTGCTAACTAACATAACATTAATATTTATTTATTAATGGAAAATATAGAGACAACTGTGAGCACTCCTACCATCCACCTTCACCCACCTGAGCCCACTATCATGCTTTATTTTATTCTCTTAAGTAACACATACATTAATTTTCCTACATTGCAAGAAACTCAAAGGAACCTACTTGAGCTAAGTAGTTTTGATTAAAATCTCATGGCCAAACTTGTTGGGTTTAAAGGCAAAAATGGACTGATGGAGAGGTGATGAAGATGATGTGGGGGGGTGAATGGAATGTAATTTTCCAAAGATGTGTTTATGATAGTGACAGAATCTTTCTCAGAAAAAAAAAAATTGTTTGCAGTTTAAACAGTCTTCCAGTCAAAGATTACCCCCCACAGGAGAATGGTATGTGAGACCCAGAGGGAAGGAGGAAATCTAAAACTATCTTAGAGAGCAGCTATCACACCACTGCCTGCTTATAGATAAATAATCTCAATACTTGATCAGCACTGAAACTTGCATCTTACTTTGACCCTTTCATTAGTCAGATCTTGAAAGCAGGCTACTTTCCTTACTCTGACATCATTAATCTGGCCCTGACCACTTAGGAGGTCATCTCCTTTATGACATCCTATCTTTCACTTTTTTATTGTGGTAAAATATATACATAACATGTACTTTGCCATTTTATTCATTTTTAGGTGTAAAGTTCAGTGTCATTAAGTACATTCACATTATTGTGCAACTGTCACCACCATTCATTAACTATTTTCAATCTGCATAACTAAAACTCAGTACACATTAAACAATAATGCCTCTCCCTCTACCCCCTGGTAACCACTATTCTACTTTCTATCTCGATGAACTGGACCATTCTAGGTACCTCATAAAATGGAATTCATACAGTTTTTGTCCTTTTGTGACTAGCTTATTTCACTTAGCATGATTCTCAGGGTTCATCCATGATATAGCATGTATAAGAATTTCCTTCCTCTTTAAGGCTGATTAATATTCTATTGTACGGATCACATTTTTTCATCCACTCGCCTGTAAATGAACTCTTGGGTGGTTTCTACATTTTGCCTATTGCAAATAATGCTCATACAAATCTGGGTGTACAAATATCCATTCAAGTCCTTGCTTTCACTTTCTTGGGTTATATATTCTAAAGTAGTAATCCATTTTTAATTTTTTGAGGAACTGCCATACTGTGCGGCATAGTGGTCACACTATTTTATGTTCCCATGAGGAGTGCACAAAGGTTGCAATTTCTCCACTGCCTCGCCAATGCTTGTCATTTTCTATTTTCTATTTTTGATGTTGGTGGCGGTAGTGGTCATGGTGGGGGGTTATTTTTTTGTGTGTGTGGGTTATTTTTATTTGTTCAATAGTAGTCATCCTCATGGCTCTGAACCTGTATGTCACTGTGCTTTCGATTTGTGTTTCCCTAATGATTAGACATGTTGAGCAACTCATCGAGTACCACCTGTTGCTTTTAAATCACTTTTCTTCATTTTGTTCTATGATTTTTTTTTTAAGATTTTATTCATTTAGTTGACAGAGAGAAACACAGCTAGAGAGGGAACACAAGCCCAAGAAGTGGGAGAGGGAGAAGCAGGCTTCCTGCCGAGAAGAGAGCCTTGATGCTGGGCTCGATTTCAGGACCCCGGAATCATGACCTGAGCCGAAGGCAGACGCTTAATGACTGAGCGACCCAGGCTCCCCTGTTCTATGAATGTTTTAACACAGTTTTATCTCTGTTTTCTCTATTTACTATAAAAAATATACCTTATTTGCCTAGAATAAGAACAAGTTTCAGGTCAAATCTATCTTTGTAAAATCTTCATGATTACTGTCACCATTTAAATATGTTTTTCTCTGGATATATACTGTCCTTTTTAAATCATTGTTATTACGACTTCTACAGGTTGATATTGTTATAGTTTAGATAGATATGTTTTTTTTTTCTTCTACTGGACAGAACTTTGTTCTTATTCATCTTGTGCTTCCCAGCATTTATAAATTCTGAATTGACTCATTCACAAAGAGGAAATTTTATTTAGAATATTTATTTAATCTTTTGTAAATTAATGTGTAGTTTTATGTGTGGTTATATCACACAGTACAAATTGTATTATTTAATTGGTATATCTAAGTATCAATGTAGAATATCTAGGTTCATTAGTGATGTCATTAATGCCTAATGGCTTGATAAAATAATTATATCCTTTATCAATATATAATATACATCTAGGCATACTTTAGAGATATTGTGGGTTAGGTTCCAGACCAGTACAATCAAGCAAATATCATAAGAAAACTAATCAAATGATTTTTTTTTTTATTTTAGGTTATATAAAAGTAACACAGTATATTGTAGTCTATTAACTGTAATAGCTTAATGCCTAAATAAACAATGTACAGACCTTAATTTAAAAATGTCCTATTGCTGGGATGCCTGGGTGGCTCAGTTGGTTAAGCAGCTGACTTCAGCTCAGGTCATGATCCCAGGGTTCTGGGACCGATTCCCACATTGGGCTCCTTGCTCATCAGGGAGCCTGCTTCTCCCTCTGCCTCTGCCTGCCTCTCTGCCTGCTTGTGCTTTCTCTCTTCTCTCTCTGACAAATAAATAAAATCTTTAAAAAAAATGTCCTATTGCTAAAAAATTCTAACCATCATCTGAGGTTTTAGTGAGTCATAATCATTGAATGCAGATAACTAGAACAATAATAATATAATAATAATGATGATGATGAAAACGTGATAAATATTGTGAGAATTACCAAAATGTGACACAAAGACACAAAGAAAGCAAATGCTATTGGAAAACTGATTTGCTCTGTATAGGATTATCATAAACTTTCAATCTGTAAAAAAATACAATAAAGCAAAGCACAAAAAATAAGGTATGCCTGTACCCTTTTTGAAAAGTTGTCTGGATGTGTAATTGAATAGAAACTTGGTACTGTTTTATTCTCTTGATATCGGTAATATTTATATCCTTGTAGCTGAAGTAGATATCCAAAAATAGAAAGCTTTTTTAAGTTTCATTTGCCCTGACTTTCCAGGAAACATAAAGTTAATTAACTGTATTATTTTCTTCTGTCAGACTCAAGTAGTACAGACAGGAGATTTGATTGTAAAGAACAACTTGTTTTCGATATGTTCCTTTGACAACAGGCACCGTAAAATACTGTACGCATTTACACTGAACCCTGAACCCAGTGGAAGAATTACAGTATCACACCTTTGTGATAGCTATATTGCATGACTGTGTACACTCGTCTTGGTAACTTAACCAACCGGCAAGTACTCTCAACAGCAGCTTTGAGAAAGGACATTGCTAAAAACAAACAGCACTGTCTTACAATGGGACCAAAGCATCTTGCAACTATTGAAGGTATATATAGAAAAAAAATTGAATTACTGCTTAGAAATCTAAGGCCCCGTTCCAAACCTAATGTCTTGGTCTCTGTAAAGTATGTAAGAATAGAATCAAAATCAAGAAATAATATTAGATTTCCCTTATTCCTCCTCTGGAACTAAAGACAAATCCTGAGTTAAATAAACCATTTCCATTTGGTATTTTATTAACAAAAACTTCATGATTAACTTACTGTGATACTGAATAATCATAATTGGAAAAGAACTGATGAGCAGTCTACTCTTTTCCAACTTGATTTGGTTAGTAAATAATAACACACACGTATAAGAGATCCGTTTCCAAGAACTGATCCCAAGATGTCATGTAAAATCAGACCGTGAAATAGCAAATACCACTCAGCTTAAGTGCAGTAATGTATTTTGTGTCAGAACACATCAAATATATAGACTCTTTAAGTGGAAATGTTTTTAGTTTTAGTTTGAGCAAAGACAGTAGTCACCACCTCCTCCCATATTCCAGAGTGGCCGGCCAGATCCCCTAGAGTGGACCTGCAAAGGAGCTGATTGAAAACTAATGTTGCAATCCATAGATTACTACCCAATTTCAACCCCTAAATGAAATTAGAGAGACCAAGAAAAGAGTAAATGATATAATTCCTTTGAAAAACTGTGACAATTATTTTGAATTTATTTAAAAGACAAGGGTCTAACTAAAGTAGAGTACCACATGCCAGCAGATTAGAGAGGCAGTAAAGCCACACCTGAGAAGAAGCAGGGCATAACTGTTTTATGTTCTTCCAAAGAAAGCCATCTGCAAGAGAAAGGGTATGCAGGTCTACTCACTCACTACTGATTGACCAGAGGCTACTGGAATCTGATCTGCCAAGAAGGGGATGGTTGGTACACCAGGAAACTACAAAGCCCCCACTTCCCCAAGAAAGAAAGAAAGAGTAAGTTTAGTCACAGGCCCAACAAGAAAGTGCCAGATCCAACTTATAGTCAGAAGTTTAAATGAGAATTTCCTGACCGATTGCCGCTTATTCCTCCCCACTATGTGTGATGCTGGATATGTTAGAACTACAATAAGCAAGCTAGGAAGAAGGGTATGAGCTGATCTGAAGAGACAGAATGATCTGATCCACTTTTCCCTTTCCCATGGTAGTCTTGTTGACTGAAGCTGGCTCAAACTGGGAAAGGGATTAAAATTAATAAAAAAAAGTTAGAATATTGATAATTACACCAAACTAGATACTATTATTAAACAGACTGATATTTTCTTAGTGACTAGAGAACTTTTTATTATCTAGGAGTAACGAATATATTATGCTCTGTACTAAGACTATACGCAAAGCCAGAGAAAGAATTAGACACACAGAGTGGGTCCTGTTGGACAAGGACTATCTGGGCACTTGGGTGTGCTCATTGCTACTGGAATGACATTGCTTCTATTGAGTAAAGAAATAAATATGAGTTAATACTGATATTTCCAATTCCATGTTCCAATTCATGCTAATATTTCCATGTTCCAAAATTAAGGATAGGACATTTTCATGTCTTTCTGATTTTATAATTGTCTTTTTTAAACTGAAAAAAGATAGCTCTAGTAACATTAAAATTTCTATTTGATTTTTCCTAGAATTTATGTAAAATAATTTCAAATAAAAATCCCATAATTACTACAAATAATAAAAGTCCTGATAAGGCAGTTATTTTCCCTTTCTCTCTTTTTTTCTTTCTCTCTCTCTCTTTCATTCTTTCTCTCTGTAATCTCTACCCCCAATGTGGGGCTTGAACTCTCAGCCCTGAGATCAGGAGTCACGTGCTCTACTGACTGAGCCAGCCAGATGCCTCTAAATTGCAGTTATTTTCAAGTTTAGAATATATCCAACTAAGATCATGCAAAACACTATATCCAAAAATCCCTTGAAATATTTTTCTATGCTTATTTTATATATAGACACATGTTTTCATTCTTTCATAATTTTGAGGTTTTTCTTCCTTTCCATTTTTATTTAACTTTATGTGATGTCATTTTTAATATATAGAAATGTATATTTCAAAAGTCAAAATTATATAAACAGGCATAATATCCTCTCTACTCTATTTTAGTTGTTTGTTCTGGATCATTGACTTTCTATTCCAAGGTGTTATTCAGATGCAATTGTTTAATTATATTTTGAAAATCGTACTGTGTTCAAATATCTGCTGCTTCATTGCTTTCTTCTGTGTGTGTTTCCTCTGCTAAAAACTTTTGATTTTCATTTGTTTTATGTAATAGTCACAAATTCCTTCCTTACATTTGTTTTAAAGGATGTTCCAATGTTGCCTTGAACATAATTGCTGTCAAAGTGTTGGGTAACAAATTGATTTTTTTTCCCCTTGTATAAATTACTTTTTTCCCCCTTATCTTAATATCTGGTATTATCCTGGGTCAGTTTTCCCAGAAAAGACTCCCAGTGGAGTTTATCAGAAATCAAGTCCACTTTAGTATTATGAGTTTCCTCGAATTATAATTGTAAATTTTAGTTGTGATTCATTGTTGATTTTTTTAAGGCAATTACAATTATTTTGGATCTTCTTTGCCTATTGTCTCTATCACTTTTTCTCAGATTCTCTCTACATTGGTCTTTATTTTTATTCTTGGTTCTTTTAATTTCTATTTGATATTTGAATTCAGGGCTAAAAGCAAAGACTAAAAGACTAAAAGCAAAATAGGGATATAATTAGAAGAATAGAATAAATATTGTATGCATGGCCGTAAAGACATATATTGATAAAAATTAAATTATAGTGTGCTCGCTTTGGCAGCACATATACTAAAAATTAAATTATTAAAGTAATGAAATAACGATGACCTTAAAAAAGTATGAAAAAAACAAGAAGCAAAGAATGAAGGTAAAAACAGAAAATAATAAAAATGAGAAAAACAGATCTAATAACAAGTAATCTGATTCTTAAAAACAGTAACAAATAAGCCACCAGGTAATTTCATGTGAGAAATAGAAATAGAAAGCAATATATATATATATTATATATATACACACACACACACACACACACACACACACACGTACAAAATACAATACATATATTGCATATATATGTATATATAATTATTTATATTATTTATATAAAAATATTTATATATTATATATTTATTTGTATATAATTATATAACTGTTTATATAATATAATTATTATATAATATAGTATTATTATATAATACAATTATTATATAATTTATATATTTATCTTATATATTTGTATGTAATTATATGATTATAATTATTTGATACAAAATAAAATATTTATAAATAATTATAAATTAAATATTTATATATAAATAAAAACTTAATGACTACTGAAATAAAAAAATCTTAGAAGAAATTACATTGTGGAAATCTATGAAAATAAAGTTGAAAATCCAGATGAATTGGATACTTTTTTTGAAATACATAAAAATTCCAATGGAAATCAAATATCTAAAAGAACAATATCCAAAAAAGAATTAGAGAAAGCATTAAAGGACTCCCCCTCTCCACAAAATAACTAATCTCTGGTAGTTTCTGGGAATTCTTCCAAATATCTAAAAATTCAAATAGTATTGCTGCTACTTAACTATTTCTGTGAAATGCAATATAAGAAAAATTTATGGAGCAACTATAAATTGATACTCAATAATGGTCATACAAAAAAATAATAGTAGTACAAAATAAAGAAAAATACTACTTATGAATATTGATGTAAAATATCAAATAAAATATTTGCAAGTAGAATAAAATATATATTATAAAGATAACACCAAGTAAGGTTTACTTCAGAATGCAAGGTAGGAATTTAAAAATTTTACATGAGGAAATTAATTAGTATTATTCACCATATTAGCAGATTTAAGGGAAAAATTATAACCTCTTTAGATTTCAGAAAATTCTTCACAAATATTAAAACACTTAAAATGGGTATCAACATATATATTTTTAATCTTAATATATAACATATATACAGGCACATTTAAAGCACACACATACATACAGTCAAAAAGTCAGTATCTGGGGCACCTGGGTGGCTCAGTGGGTTAAAGCCTCTACCTTCGGCTCAGGTCATGATCTCAGGGTCCTGGGATAGAGCCCCGAATTGGGCTCTCTGCTCAGCTGGGAGCCTGCTTTCCCTCTCTCTCTCTCCCCGCCTCTCTGCCTACTTGTGACCTCTCTCTCTCTCTCTCTCTGTCTGTTAAATAAATAAATAAATAAATCTTAAAAAAAAAAAAGTCAGTATCTTACCTACTAGGAAAATAACTACATTCCCCATTTAAACCTGAAATTACCATTAATGGCTTTTTTTTTGGTAAGTAATGTCACTATTAGCAAAGTTAAAATAAAGAGAAAGCAATCAGATTGGGGGGGACAAAAAGATTAGAAAGGAAAAGTTCCTGTTGCAGTTCTTGGTTTTTATGTTGAAGTTCTTGGATTTTCTGGATAAGCAATCTTATCAAATGCAAATAGATGTACTTAGAACCAGCCCCTATCCAGAAGCCATCCAGGCATCCACCCAGAGTCAACTCATTAGAACGAAAGAATTGAGGAGCTCTATGCTGGAAACTGGGATCAAAGACTAAATATTAGAATAAAAGATTCTCCTAGCATCCCTATTTACAAGGCTTTCAGGAGCCCTGTGTCAGGAACCAGGGGCAGAGACCAACATATATTATTATTTCACAAGAAGTTTCTTGTAATCTTCTATGCTGGGGAGAGGGTTAAAGGCAATCACCAGGTTGCATCCCACCTCCTTTCTTACTGCTTGAAGAGCTCTAACCTTTAGTAAACATTTAAATTATAGACTGGCAGTCTTTCTCACTATATGAACTCTGTTTTCTCAGTGTCAGTGAGTGTCAGAACTAAATATTGGAATTATTATATGAATGTAGAACATCATCTTCATTTAAACCCAGTAAAACTAAACAAAATAACACTTAAAAAAAAGATTTTATTTATTTACTTTAGAAAGAGGGAGGGAGATAGAGAGTGCATATAAGCAGGGAGAGGAGCAGAGGGAGAGTAAAGGAGAGGGAGAGAATCTCAGGTCAACTCTGAGTGAACACGGAGCCTTCTGGGGGTAAATTTAATCCCTCCATCCTGAGGTCATTACCGGAGCAGAAAGCAAGAGTCAGATGCCCCAGCAAAATAACACTTTTTTTTAAAATAACACTTTTTATTTTTATTTTTTTTAAAGATTTTATTTATCTGACAGAAACACAGCGAGAGAGGGTACACAAGCAGAGGGAATGGTAGCGGGAGAAGCAGGCCCCCTGCCGAGCAGAGAGCCTGATGTGGGGCTCGATCCCAGGACCCTGGGATCATGACCTGGGCCGAAGGCAGACGCATAACGACCGAGCCACCCAGGCGCCCTTAAAATAACACTTTTTAAAGTTTTATTCCTTTAAGGAAAATGTTTCCGTGCAATATTTTGATAAATTATTAGAATGATGATATATTATTTTTACATTTAGTTGAAAAATTTTAATATGTTTTGGTATATTGCATTATTTTAATGTTTACTTCCATAGAGGACAATTGATAGGCCTTATTTTCATTAATGACAAATGTACTAGGTCTTCTTAATAGAATAAGTGTATGTAGACCAAAAATGTGAATCAATTTAAAGATAAGAATTAAGCAAATTATAGTACAGATGAGATTTCACAAGAATTGTGAAGAAATATTCAAATGATTAAAATATGAAAAATATTGTAATATTTGAATATATGTTCTTAGCTGGACATTTTCAAGAGATACATAATGAAGGCATTCTCTTCATCCTCAAGTCTGTTTTGTTGCTCTATTTCTTACCTTGGTTATTGACATTATTATTATTATTATTATTATTACATTTATTCTAACAGTGATTCTTCTCTGCCCCTTTCCATTTTATTCCCCATTCATTGTGCTAATAAGTCATAATTTGATCTCTTTCTATATCTATATTTGATCTCTGTCTATATTTATATTTATCTATATCACTGAAACATGGACATATTTTACTTTTAATTTCCATTTCTATATCCTCAGTTGACCCTCATTAGTTTGTTTTTTTTTTTCTTTTTTTTTTTTATTAATTTTTATTAACATATAATGTATTATTTGCCCCAGGGTACATGTCTGTGAATCTTCGGGCTTACAGACTTCACAGCACTTAACAGCACATACCCTCCCCAATGTCCACAACCCAGCCACCCTATCCCTACCCCCCTCACCACCTCACCCCCCGCCTCACCACCTCACCCCCCCGCCACCCTTAGTTCATTTCTTGAGTCTAGGAGTCTCTTATGGTTTGTCTCCCTCCCCATCCCTTCCTGTTTCATTTCTCTCCCCCACCCCCACAAACTCCTTCCTTGCCTCTCAAGTTCTTCATATCAGAGAGATCATGTGATACTTGTCTTTCTCTGACTGACTTATTTCGCTTAGCATAATACCCTCC
>CM053614.1:54007926-54041695 GCA_028646535.1 Procyon lotor | reverse complement strand
CCCGCCACCCTTAGTTCATTTCTTGAGTCTAGGAGTCTCTTATGGTTTGTCTCCCTCCCCATCCCTTCCTGTTTCATTTCTCTCCCCCACCCCCACAAACTCCTTCCTTGCCTCTCAAGTTCTTCATATCAGAGAGATCATGTGATACTTGTCTTTCTCTGACTGACTTATTTCGCTTAGCATAATACCCTCCAGTTCCTCATTAGTTTGTTTAAAGTAATTATTAAAACCCTTCCATCTCATTGCTTTGTAACTCATAGGGTGTCTCTAAGCCACCCTCACCCCCAGAATTATCATTCTAAAACATAACCCTGATCACATAACTTTCTAGATTTTTTTTCAAGATTTTATTTTTTTTATTTGACAGAGAGAAAGCATAAGCGGGGGGAGTGGCAAACAGAGGGAGAAGGAGAAGAAGGCTCCCTGCTAAGCAAAGAACCTGATAGGGGCTGGATCCCAGGACCCTGGGAGCATGATCTGACCCAAAGGCAGACACTTAACTGACTGAGCCACCCAGGTACCCCCATAACTTTCTAGATTTAAAAGTCTTTATGAATTTTTCATTGTCTATAAAGCAGAATTCAAACTCTTACTATGGCAAATGATATCTTTTATGTTCCAATGCCAAACTAACTGTCCAACATCCACATAAATCCTAGTCTGGCATTCAGGCATGCCAGGCTATGTAATAATAATTTACCTTTGAAAAATTGTTACTTCTGACAGAACTGCCTTTCTCCTATACTTTACCTGTTAAATTTCTGCTTCCTCTTTAAGAGGTAACTCATTTATTATCCGTTCTATATAACTTTCCTAAATTCTTGAAAGTACATTTCATTATTTGTTGCTCTACGATACCAGTTAGTTCTTTGCCCTGTTACAGAATACCCTGCATTGTATTGTGTGATTCATGTATATTTTCCTTTTTATTATTATAGACCATGTCTTATTCATGAGAGGCAGTATAATATATAGTTTTCAGATTTGATGTTCTGTGGTCAAATAGACCTGGGTTAAAGTCCAAGAATAAGTGGATTTCTGGTAAATGTCAGATGAATGAATGGATAAGTAAATTAAATGATCTGAGAACCATCCCATGCATCCCAATAACTTCCACTCCTTTCACAGGGCTATTGCATTCCTTCAAGGTCTTATTCCCTTTTAAAAAAAACTAATCTCATTTGATGTATAGGGATGAAAAATAAGTTTAGAAAGATGCCATGCAAATGCCCATTTTGTACCTGTTGGTAAAATACTACTTGTTAAATGACTGGGTTGAGCTTGATAATATATGGTCCCTTCCACTCACTTCCCACAGTCTCTGACCTAAAGGGGCACATTCCTGCCGTGTGGTAAGCTTATGTTTAGCCATGCCTTATAAAGATTTTATGACATCATTAAAATTATAACTGTGCATCATCTAATTATGTCATTAACACATACAAATTATGTGATTAGAGCTATTTACATTAACATGCAATTAGATCGAATTATGCTAATAGGCAAATACAGGATAATTAACTAAAATTAATTTTAAAAGCAGAGAAATTAACTCAGATAAACTACATTCAAATATCATTACATATTTAGAAATAAGCAAGTAAATATTCCTGTTTTATCTGTACTAGTTCAGGCTCTGTTCAACACCTCTGCCAGCTTCCTTCTTTCCTCTCCAACCCAAACTCCATATATAACACAGTAACTGGTCCAAAATACAGAGCCAGCATGTAGCTTCTCTGCTTAAAAATCTTCAACAGCAGTTTTTCCTTGTAAGAAACAATCCACATTTTTACTCCTCAAAAGTAGGACTGACCTTAGTTTTCAATGAGTTTTCAGAGTCTTCCCAGTGTATCATCAAACCTGAGGATGCTCTGGCACCCCTTCACTCGTAGGTAGTGTCAGAGTGAGGGTGGTCTTATGTGGACTCCTCCCTTTGTCCTTGTAGTTAGGCCTTAACTCCTTTTATTTGGATTCAAACATCTTACACAGACTCTGCAGTCTGGCGGATTGTGACCTTATCCTCAAATTTGGCTAGCTCTGGGTAGTAGCTTCTCAATATTTGCAATTGTTCCAATTAATTCGATTTATTCCTCAGAATGCTACTTTGACTTCTTCCTGTAGGCTGTAGTATTTAGAACTACTTACTGTAATTCTATTGAAAATAGTTTGTAATTTACATTTGACTTCTTGTTTAAACCCAAGTTTTGGGGCGCCTGGGTGGCTCAGTTGTTGGGCGTGTGCCTTCTGCTCGGGTCATGATCCCAGGGTCCTGGGATCGAGCCCCGCATTGGGCTCCCTGCTCGGCGGGAGGCCTGCTTCTCCCGCTGCCATTCCCTCTGCTTGTGTTCCCTCTCTCGCTGTGTTTCTCTCTGTCAAATAAATAAAATCTTAAAATAAAATAAAATAAAATAAACCCAAGTTTTAAGTGTGCTTTATAATAACCAGGTTAGAGATTTTTATTAGTTTCATTTTTTTGTTAAATTGTAGTTAGATCTAGATTAATGTGTTTTGGTTTTTTTTTTTAAGATTTTATTTATTTGACAGAGAGAGAGATGACAAGTAGGCAGAGAGGCAGGCAGAGAGAGAGGGGGAAGCAGGCTCCCTGCTGAGCAGAGAGCCAGATGTGAGGCCTGATCCCAGGACCCCGAGATCATGACCTGAGCCGAATGCAGAGGCTTTAACCCACTGAACCACCCAGGCACCCCTAGATTAATGCTTTTTGTCTTTATACGTAGATTGATTATGCTGTGTCTGGGCATAGATTTGAATTTGTATCTATTAAGGATTTGCTCAGCTTCTTAAATTTGTGTGTTTCTTTTGCCAAAGTTGAGAAGTCTTCTACAATTATTTTAATGTTTGTCTAGCTTTTCACTCTTTCCGAGGCTGATAAGACAAATGTTAGGCATTATGCTAATGAAACAGGTCCTGAGCTCTGTTCGTTTTAAAATATTTTTTCTTCTGCTATTCAGACTGTATACTTTAGATTGATGCCTCTAAGCTCATTAGATCTTCCCATCATTTTCATTCTATTCTCACATTCATCCAATAAATTTTAGAATTTTCTTGTTCTAAAATTTCCATTTCCATTTTGTTCTTCTTTATGCCTTTTATTTCTTTGGTGATACCATTTTAATTTATTGAAAGTTTGTGATTGCTCATTTGACATTTTTGTAATTACTACTTTAAAATCACTGCCAGTGGGCACCTGGATGGCTCGGTCAGTTAAGTGTCTGCCTTTGGCTCAGGTCATGATCCTGGGGTCCTGGGATCGAGTCCTGCATCGGGATCCTTGCTCATGGGGAGTCTGCTTCTCCCTCTGCCTACCACTCCCCCTGCTTGTGCTGGCTCTCTCTCTGACAAATAAATAAATAAAATCTTAAAAAAGAAAATATAATAAAGATAAAAACATTGTTAGATAATTCTAACATTTATGCCATTTCATTTTGAGGAAATGTTGATATTCTTTTTCTTTCTTTCTTTCTTTCTTTCTTTCTTTCTTTCTTTCTTTCTTTCTTTCTTTCTTTTTTTTTTTTAAGATTTTATGTATTGATTGAGAGAGGGCAGGAGGAGGAGAGGCAGAGGGAGAGGGAGAAGCAGACTGCCCCACTGAGCAGGAAGACCAACCTAGGGCTGGATCCCAAACCTGGAGATCATGACGGGAGCCAAATGTAGACGCTTAACTGCCTGGGCCACCCAGGTGCCCCCTGATTTTCTTTTTCATTGAAAGTTGAGATTCTCATGACTTTTCTCATTCCAAGTAATTTTAGATTATATCCTGGCCGCTCCAAACATTAAGTTTTAAGCCTCTAGGTCTTGTATAAGTCCTAGGGATAATGTTGATAATTCCTTGTTTTGATGGGTGATCAACCTATAGGTCAGGTTGTTTTGACAGAAAATCAAGCTGCAAGTTCTTACCCACCTTCTCCATGCTACGGCTCCAATGTCAGTTCAGTTTTGTAGATTTTGCAACACTGTTCAGATTCATTCCATGTATGCACCACTTGGTGGTTCATCTTACATCAGCCTAAAGTCTGTGCATTAACTCAGTCTTAAAGTCTTTAGTATATAAAGTAGGTCCAACTTCCAGAATATAAGTTGGAGTTTATTAACAACTTTATAGGTTATTTTCCTGAGCTTCTCACTTTCTGCAATCATTTTCATCATTTCTAGTTCTCGGAAATTCCTTTTTTTTTCCCCCTGAAATTCCTCTGGCTAGTAACTATTCACTTCCACAAATGCATCATGGCCAGGGCCAAGTGGCAGGAGAACAGAGAATAACAAACAAACAAAACACAATGAGGTTATGCCATGCCCTTTGGAACTATAGCTTCAGCACACGAAGTTGTTCGACATTTTCAGGGTTGGGGTCCTGTGGGCTTACAGTGACACTACTCTTACAGCTGTCAAAGCTGCCACCATAAAATTGCTTTGGGTTTGGGGTGCAAGACAGTAGAGGAAAAAGAATGAAAGAAAAACACACAGGATTTTCCTCTACTCTCTCTGTGCTTAGATGTCCCCTTTCACACTCCTTAAGCAAGAACTTTTTTTTTTTTTTAAAGATTTTATTTATTTGACAGAGAGAAACACAGCGAGAGAGGGAACACAAGCAGAGGGAATGGTAGTGGGGAGAAGCAGGCTTCCTGCCGAGCAAGGAGCCCGATGCGGGGCTGGATGCGGGGCTCGATCCCAGGACCCTGGGATCACGACCTGAGCCGAAGGCAGACGCTTAACCACTGAGCCACCCAGGTGCCCCCTTAAGCAAGAACTCTTAAAGGGTTTCTCCTGAGGCTTTCCCTATCTCTACCGTGATTTGAATTCCCATACATCTGAGTATGTTAAGTTCAGTCCACAGGGTACTGGAAGAAAAACAAGGATAAAATCAACATTGCCTCAGTGGCACAGTGGATTCTGGTGTCCTTCCTCAATTCATCTGTTTCTGATTATTTTTCTGAATCTTCAAATAGCAATCAATGCCTTAATCAATCAATAAACTAGTAGAATTTTAAGTGGAATCTAAGTAGAGAGATTGTAGTGATAGAAGAATCCTAATGGAATGATAAATGACTATATGTAATAAATTATTTCCAGGACAATTTTATGGAAATTAATCTTCCAAAACTGACTAAAGTATAAATAAAAAACACACAATTATCTATAACTTCTTAAGAATTGTAATCAATAGTTTCTTTAAAGATTTTATTTATTTGTCAGAGACAGAGCACAAGCAGGGAAAGCAGCAGGCAGAGGGAGAAGCAGACTCCCCACTGAGCATGGAGCCAGATGGGGGGCTCGATCATGACCTGAGCCCAAGGCAGATGCTTAATGACTGAGCCACTCAGGGGCCCTAGTAAACAATAGTTTTTAAAAATCCTCCCCTAAAAAGCACAAGAACTTGAAGATTTGTAGATAAGTATTATGAAAACTTCAACAAATATTCAGAATGTAGGCAGAATCTGAGGACTCCTAAATTTTATCAGGTTTATATTACTTTAATACTAATAGGACATACAAGGATGCAAAATTAAAAAAATGGAGCCCAAATTCATACACGTCATAGTTGTGGAAATCCCAAGTGAGCATTAGCAAATCAAATCCAAGATGTATACATAAAGATATTATAGCCAAGTAAAGTTTAATCCTTGAACTGCAAAGATTATTAAGACTTAGAAAACTTAATAATATAATTCATGTTTTCAATAGATTAAAAGGAGAACACTTCTTTAATTCTTTTAAAGGATGCAGATAAGTGCCAAGTACTAATAATGAAATCTCTTAGGAAAAATAAGAATAGAAAGAAACTTTTTTTAGCTTAATAACTGGCATCTACTCAAAAGCTAGAGTAAAGCTAGTAGCTTAATAACTGGCATCTACTCAAAAGCTACTCATAGCTTAGTTCAATATGCTTAAAACATTTCCTTCAAAGTCAAGAAGAAATGTATATTAGCCATATTGTGCTACACACATCTCATTAATTTATTATGAGTTTACATATTGAAAACTACATATACACAATTTTTTAAAAATCTACTTTAATATAAGAGGTTTTCTAGTGCTATGTGATGACAAATGGTAGCTACACTTATGGTAAGCATGGTGTAATGTATAGAGTTGTAATTATATATATATTTTCTGGTATACATGTATATATGGTTTTCTGTCCTGTTTTCAGGTTTCAGACAAATTCCCTGGTTTCTGCACAGAAATTTCTCTTTTCTTGATCTAAGAAATAACTTTTTTAACACTGTCCATTCAGTTTTTATAATACTGCATGGGGCTCTATGTTATTTAATGAGGCATTTCTCTTCATCAATCTAAGAAGTTCTGAAATGTTTTCATGCTGTGCACAAAGATGAGAATTTATAGAATATGCTTGAATATAAAATTTCCTATTTTCATCTCTATATAAATAGATTTGAGAAGCTGATGATATACTTAGTGTTTAGCTCACATCTTGCTCATAAGAATTTAGATGGGCTATTGAGAAAAATATTCACATATTGTTAATTAAGTTTGAAACATGATTACATCGATTTCCTTTCTCCTTACCCGTCCCCAAAAGTAACAAATAAATAAATCCACTATTATGAGTTTGAAGTTTGAACTCTACAGATTTTAGTGGGTAATTTCAAATATTTTCCTAATAGATTTTATCTACATGAGGGAAAACATGTTAGCAGAAGAATATGGGGCAGTATAGCTACATATCCTTCTGTCTCAGACCATGAAAAAGAAAAAAGGAGGGGTGCCTGGGTGGCTCAGTGGGTTAAAGCCTCTGCCTTCGGCTCAGGTCACAATCTCAGGGTCCTGGGATCAAGCCCCTCTTCGGGCTCTCTGTTCAGCAGGGAGCCTGCTTCCCCCCCTCTCTCTGCCTGCCTCTCTGCCTGCTTGTGATCTCTCTGTCAAATAAATAAATAAAATCTTAAAAAAAAAAAAAAGAAAAAAGGAAAAAACACCCAGGTCTGACAGATGTACACAATACAACTAAATCAACTGCATAGTGATGATCAGCATACTAAACTGAATTCCCTTTAATGTGGTTCATCCATCCACAAAAG
Source organism: Procyon lotor (assembly GCA_028646535.1). NCBI lineage: Eukaryota > Metazoa > Chordata > Mammalia > Carnivora > Procyonidae > Procyon > Procyon lotor. The sequence continues at coordinate 54,034,640 of CM053614.1, read as the reverse complement.
GAAACAGTGATAATGTAGGAACGAATATTACCTTTGTTTCACTTTGTTTTTATTTGCTGATGAAGCTTTATTTCACCATATCTTTAATGTATCTATCTAGTTCCTCACAGCCATGTAATAGATGGGAGAGGGCACAATCTAAGACAAAGCGCCATCATTTCAAATGTTGGCCCTTGTATATATAATTCAAATGATTTCATGAAGATTCTCTGCTATGAGGTGGGTAGAAGTGTTATTGGGGGCTGGCATCTATTGGTCACTAAATATTTCCTTATTTTCCTATAGTGGGAGAAGTCAAACAAAAACTTTTTCTGCATAACTTAGGTCTATTTCCTTTGAAACTATCAAAAAAAGGCAAGTTATATTTTGGATCTACAAAAATAGCAAACACACAGCAAATAGACCACTGTATGTGAACTAACTGGAATTAAAATAAAAACTTAACAGCAAACAAGAGATTTTTTAAATAGTATTCATTAGGTTAAATCTCTATACTGTATCTTAAGCTATAGCAATGAGGTTACAAACCTTAATATTCAGTTAAGCCAAAAATGCTAGTTGTGGTCAAATGATTCACTCATCATCATTAGAGTACATATGCAGGGAATTTGGTCATTGTGTTCCCAGCTGGCAGCTTTTACTAACATCTGGGTTATTAACATCAGAATCAGCAATCTAGAGAATTGTTCCTTCTAACACATCCAGCTAATCCTGGACCCAAATTAGTTCTCCTCCAAGCCCACCTGCAGTAAAATCTAGCAGTCAAGCAGATTACCCTTGCATAGAATTGTTTGAGTCAAATATAAGTGTGTATTAGGATTAAATATTCCAAAAGAACCCAGGCCTGACTTCCTGTCTGTAGACAGCTTTCAGTGTCATGTTCTTGGAAAGTAGAAATCAAAACGCCAACGTTCATTTATCAGTGAGAAATTTCAGTTAAGATTCAGAGATTCTGACTGCTACTTAACCAAAGCTATTTGAAAGAAGGATGTTTTCCTCCTGTGTGAGACAAATAATCACAACTTGAGAAGTATCGAATCATAAATATTTGGACTGTTTGCTTATATGCTTATATGGAATATACTCATAGCAGGTTTAAATGGCACTTCTGCTACTGTTTGAGCTTCTTAGTCCTGAAAATGGTTACTGCCTTGCTCTTAAGGAAAGTTTTACGATGTAGTGAAAGGAACCTCAAGTTTCTTCTGATTATATTCAAGTTATCTTAATCCATTTGCAAACCATTAAGATGGTTTAATGCCAGAATATTTAACCAGTATGGGTTTTGTTTCCAAAGCCTTATAACATGGCTTACAACATTGCTATTTTCTCTGACTGTGCATCCCCTACTTAGAAACTTGTGTACATTCTCACTAAATAATGCTTTTGATTTAAACACACATTGGACCAAACCCAAATATGTTACTTTGATGAATAAGTGATGTTCCTCAAATTAGTAAAAACTTTTAAAGAAAATATTACATTTGTAAAAGGCTATTTGGCAATACTAACTGTGTTTAAAATACATGCCATTCTATTGGTAATTCTTTTTTAAGAAATTTATCTTACAAAAATAATAAACAATGTTCTTAACTTTTTTCTACAAGGTTGCTCATTGCAGTAGGAGAAATTGAAAAGCACCTAAATGTTCCACAAAATAAATTTAGGTAACAAACTTCAATACATTTATATCATGGGATTCTAGTCATTAATAGAATATCACCTCAAGTAGATATTTGTTTATATAAAATATGATCTAGAAAAATTGTTAAGCAAGAATGTAAAGTATTAAATACTAAAGAGCATAATTGTGTTTGCTGTCATGATCATGTTATCTAAAATGTGTACACATATTTTTTCACTGACAAGGATATTCACCAACAAGTTGGCAATAATTGTCCTTGAGTGGTGGAATCATGGATGTTCAATTCAATCTTTCAGCTCAGTTTAATTTTTAGAATTTTCTCTAATGAAATTGTCAGTACCAAAAAAATAATTTAAAACTACTCCATCCTATAACTCTTTTGTGTTTTTTCAGGTAAAATTAAATGCTTTTTTTTAAAAAATACTCTTTCTTCCATTTTCTCAAATTACTTATCATATCACTATAAATACACATTTCCTTGACTAATTCCATCACCAGATTTTGAGCCTCTGAGGAATCAGGATTGTAATAAAAATCATGTCCACATCCCCTGGTATTAGCAAAGTGCTTGACTCATTATGACACTAATCAGTTTTTAGAATGAATACAGGAAAAAATATCAAGCAAAGTTTGACCAAACGTATACAAAAAGAACTGAAATTGATCTGATTACGTTTAACTATCAGAAACTACTTCAAGTTAAGCTAAATGCCACAGGTATCTAATGCATTTCTATCTTGTAAATTAAAATAGCTCGTCTAGAACCATACACACTGTGAGCTCTCAGTTAATATTGATTGAGATAATTCTAAAAGTGGCATGCGGTAGGCCAGTAAATACTGCAGATAATCTTAATTCAGATCATGTTTCTAAATGATAACTAAAGCTTTATGTGAATCTGCTAGGTGCCAATTCTATTTAGAGAGAAGTGGGGCTAGGTTTTTCAGTTATTTATTTTTTACATACCAGCCTAAATGAAGAAAATCTTTAGGACATTATAATTTGAAATATATATACATTTCATTCTAGCTTCATCACACAAAACCATAGAACATTTGCACACAATTAAAATAATAATGATGGTAATGAGAGTAACAATAATAAATATGCTACATTAGATCTCCTAGTTATAGTTATCTACACATAATGAAAGTTGAAGGCAGAATGAAACCTTTCTTTTTCCATTGTTTATAAAGCCTAGTACTGGAAAATATAATAATTATGGCAAATATCTCTCCAACAATTTGCTTGACTAGGACTATGCTAACTAATTTGCATATCCTTGTAATCATCTTAACAACTATTTGAGGATTTATTATAATCTGCTCATTTCATAGATAAGGAAATGGTGATACAAGAAGTATAATTCCTCCAGTATAATGCCAACTAGTATTTTATAGAACCCAAGCCTGCCTGATGTCAGAATCTTTGCTTTTAAGTATAATACCAAAGTGAGAAAAATTATGACCAGAAAAAAAAACTTCACTTCATGGAAAATATTCAATTTCATGTGTTACATGTTAACTAGAACTTTTTACATACTTAAGAAATTAATTCTAAAATTATGTGTTGAAATGAATTACATCTAGACTTCTAGAAAATAATAATAATAAATTAAATGACGTCTGAAATGTGCTTTTGATTCTTTGTGAGAAAGCAATATATAAAATATGGAAGGTATTGTATTAAAATACTTATCTTAAGAAGGGAACCATAGGTAAATGAGTACTTTTTTCTGGATATCAAAGGCAGTGCATACCCTAATTAAAATAAGAAACAGATATTAACTTTAGAATTTTAAAAAATCCCCATACTATCAGACCTAGAGAATTTTGGTCCACTGTATGTAGTCTCTGAAAGAGAAAGACAATAACTATCACTAGATGTTTATAAAATGAGCTAAAATGCATCTTGGGAAAGGAGCCTAAGATCCTACAAAGCCAAGATCAAAGGCACTATTACTACTTTACTGAAAAAGCAAAACAGTTTGCAACCAGGGAACTCTCACATCTTAAAGGAAAGATAAAAAACAAAAACAAAAAACCTCAGGAACTAGAAATGGAACTGTATTCTTCAGGCTGTAATGACAGAACCTTAATGTTGTTCATACTCAGCATCAAAGAATAAACGTTTAAATAATTCCAACTGCTCTCTTCATTAAGTTGTGAGAAGTAGAATAGCAGTCCTAAAATCTTGAAAAGAGCCATGTATTTGTTAGTAATACTTTTAAATACTCCTGTATATGACGGTTTCTAGGTGACTCTCAAAGAGTTGATAATTATCTTGCTTGTTTGAGTGAATACTAGTCCCCAGCCAGATGGGAAAGGGAATTATGATAGGCAGTGGAGTGTCTTAGAATTTACTTTTAAAACAGCTGTAACCCAAGTTGAATTTGATTTCATGTACTGCAATATACAATAGCACCTGTAATCTTGTGAACATTTCTGAAAACAGCTCCTTTATGCAAATGGAAAGATTTCAGTTATTTGAAGAAAAATGTTTGTACCCTAAGGCATTTTAACATTTAAATTTTACATGTAAATACCCTAAGGCCTTATTAAATTATTGAGGTGAGAAATGAGCTAAAGATCCCTAAATTAAATGAAATGTTGAATTAAATATGGTATAGCCATATACTGAAAAATTATGCAACCTATCAAAATCTGCCTAAGATAATTTAGTGATATGGGAAAATGCTTATAAAATTAATTCCAAATGAAATATTATGTGATTTCTTAGACTTTTTCAATTTCATCGTCAGTGCTAGCAGTTAGCCTTACCACCATGGCACCAGTTATCTTCACCAGTTATCTATAAACAACTTAATATATTCCTTAGAATAGGAGTTATATCTCCGTGGAGGATAACAGAGGTACTGAGACATGAATTTCAGACATTCAATCATTTAATTTATAAAATTCCTAAATCTTGCATACAATCTTTCATTCAAACGGGCACAATTTAAATTCATGCTTCAGCTAAATTACAATTTTTCACCAGTCATGCCATTCAAGTTTGCCAAAAGATGCATGAAAGTGAAAATTAATATTTATGGATGCCTTAACTAACATGAAAAATATCCTTCAAAACAGCCTTCGAGTCTATAGGAAAAATTTCTTTTCTTCAGTTTTTTTCTGTTTGTACAGTTTCTATCGGGAGAGAAATATGTATTGGTATACATCAACGCCATCCTGGAAGAGGCCAACTAATAGCAGATAAATTTGCCATATCAGAAGTCTTCCTCTCAGCCTACTAGCAAAATTGACAGCTGATTTGTTAGTGTTTTGGAGTGGATGCAGCCTCACGTTCACAACGTTCCTAAGAAACTAGTGTTTAAATGTAGTGTCAATAAGTTTATTATGAAGGTGCCAAATGGACAGAACATTTGCATTAGTTAGGATTCTTTGTCTCTGAAGACAAGTTAAGTAGGAATCCTATGTTAGGACGTGGCTTGGTAAGCTTGAAACAAACATCAAAACAAAAAGAGTAGATCTCTGGTTCATACTCATAATGACCCCAGTTCCCCTGGCTCAGAGAGCCTGGGGCCTCCAGCTCACTAAGAGGTCTGCTGCTGAGAGGAAGGTTCCAGGAGTTGCAAAGCTTTGATGGAACACCTTCCAGTACTATTGCTTAGAGTGACAAAACCAAAATGGTTTTTCTGGCTTCCTTCTCCTCCCCTTACTTTTCCTAACTAATCAATCATCTCTCAACAAACATTCACATACACATTTTTTGAAATCTTTCTTTAGATATGTTAATATCATCTGTCTACTCTGTATATTTCTATTTACAGACATTAAGAGCTGTGCTTTGTTTTGTTTTGTTTTAACTCAATTCTCAGAAGACAAGTTCTTGTTCTGCTTATAAATTATACTACTATTCTGTGTTTTGTCAATTTTTATCAGGGAGAATATATTACACTTATTGTCAGAAAAAAAGATCTTTTAGAAAAAAAATATTTGCAAAGAATATCTGACCTAAATAAAAAGTAACAATAACATACAGTTTTTGAAGTTGATGAAGCTACTTTCTGTAAGTTCTCACTAATTCCACATTTGGGTTTATTCTCTGTTGCTGTGTGAATGTTATGCTTCCTGTGATACTGCCCAAATTCTTATTTCATTTTTGTCTATACATTCTGCTTTTTCACTCATTCTCATTAGGATGAATATATGTTCTTCCAGTCTCCACATTTTTCTTATTTCGAATTAATCTACCAGAGGGATCAAATCTGCTTATTACTTCTAGTTCTCCTTTTAGACCTGAATTGCATGTCAATACAATAGGATTTTTAGCTGAGCATTAAACCACCATTTGGCACTGATGTAATTGTTCTATGTTCAAAACAACTTAACTGTAGAGGCCATTTGAGCCCTATTCATCCTAAAGCCTGATTCTCAATTCTGGCGTGCCGATGGTGCCCTGTTTGTTTACTGCCAGGGTCTGTTGTCAGATACTATTTTAGATAGAGATTACAGCTCAACAAAGGGAGAGCTGTGTAACAGTTATATTACAATTGGATCACAGAGATATCTAATTATGTTTTTCCTCTGAGAATCTCAAAGAAACCTAACTGTGGTTAATGGAGCCTCAGAAGACCCCAGGAAGACCTGAACTTGGACTGTGTGCCTTGGAAAGCTACTGATGGTCAAAATCATGATTCACTTTATCTCCCTCACCTATGTCTAACATTACATCAAGTGCTGATAAGTCAGCCCTGTAGGAGCATTTAAGAAAATAAATCATGAAACCCATGTCTGTGCGCAATTAGGGAGATCTGATCATAAGTACTTGGGAGTAAGTATGAAACTGTTAAAATACTATATCAGACCAAATTTGATACTTCTTCCTTCAACAAGAAACTATCTTCTTACTGTGTCCACTGCCACTTTGAGAAGATGAGTGATGATATCAAGTACCAACAAAAGGCCATTTGCTTTTTCCTGTCTAACTCAATTATTAAATGATCCGTTACAAGATTGCCTTTTATTCTCTTGCAGCAGGTGTTTCAGACTCAGATAATGAGCCTTATGGTGTAGGCATTGCATCTTTAATTCCAGTTAAAAGCTGGACTTCCACCCAGTTGGGCAGAAGGGTAACTATGGCAATTGATTAGTGATTCAGATGGAAAGAAGGACATTGGTAAGTCATCCATGATTTAATGCTGAGCTTCTTATAACCAGTAGACTATTTTAGCAATTTCAAGAACACAGTCAATGAAAGTTTCTCCTGCTGGTGTTGAAACAGCAATTCAAGTAATCAAAGAAAGATTTTGACTATTTGTGACAATACCAACATATGTGAGGGGAGAGGAAACATTCAGCCATTCTTGACTTTTGGTCTTCTGTGGAAAAAGCATCCAGAAAACAAAATGTGTTGCATTCTTCATATGAGTATTGAGGCATTGTAGGGCAATTCTTTTCTAAACAAAAGGACATTTGTAATCTTATTGGGCTGGAATGTTGAAATTTTATAAGAAAAATTTCCTTAGAATATGTAAATATTAGCTTTTTAAAAATTAATAAAAAAGAAAGTGATTCTGGTGATTTAAAAATTCCTACAACAGAATGGCAGGAAATTCATCAGAGCTACCTCAATATATCCCTTGGGTAATATATGATATATTACAAAAAAGAAGAAAAAGGAGAATGAAGCAAAAGAGAGAAAGAAGGAAAAGGAGGAGAAGGAGGAAGAGGAGGAGGAGGAGCAGAAGAAGGGGAATGGAGGGAAGAAGAGGAGGAAGGGGACAAGGAAGAGGAAGAAGAGGGAGAAGACAAAGAGGAGGAGAAAAGGAGAAAGAATTGAAGAAAATTTCCTTAAATGACAAAATACAAAATAACCAAATATCCTCTGAGGTAAACTTGGAAAGAAAGTTTATCCATAAACAATTCATAGCCAAAATGATGACAGCTAAAAGGAGGAACAAGAAGGCAAAACATAGGAAGGAAGAGTAACGGTGAAGAAATATATTTTTCATATTCCTTCAGAGGAAATTATCACTTGCCTTCATTTAAGCCCCCAAAATATTTTCAGGACGTTTTTAGGGATTTCTGACTTGCCTTAACAAGCTTAATGAGGAAACTAACAAATAACTCCTCTGTTCAAGAAATTTGAAAATTATAAAAGACAGATTTTAGAAAAAATTTTTCTCTAGAAAAAAGTAAATTGACATATATGAAATCATAAAGAAAACGTAACACTTTATAAAGCTTATGGATTGTAAAACATAAAAAATTTGAAAATGTAGACAGTAGACCACTCTATAACAGAAACTTGACTTAATTTAAATGAAGGATATCTCTGGTGAAAATTCTGAAGAAGTAAATTTCCAGTTTCTCTCAATACAAACATTTTTTTTTTTTTTTGCCTTGGAAAAATCTAAGGATCAAACTGTATAACTATATACTTCTGAACTTTCTAATTTTGCTCTATTTATTGCCCTATTTCCTCCATAATGTTTCAAATAAAATCCCCTTAGTTGTGATAATAACACGTTGTATTTTATGGGCATTTTAGTATGGAAGCACTGTGACTGATAGTACTGATGTTGTTTTAAATAATTGTTTTGTCATCAGAAAATTAAATATTTATTGAGGGCTAGATTTTTGATAAAAAACAGCATTACTCAAGATCTACTTATTTTAATATAGATGGCATGGTAGTTTACTTCTTTTTATTTAACAGATGCATATTTTAAACTTGGATCCTTCCAGAAAAAATCATAAATATCTTTACGATGGAAATTTCAAATAATCGTTATCTTGCATCCAGGCCACAAGAATAATAGTTGCACAGCAATAAATTTTGGGCAAAATAGTAGAGACACTGAAATCTTTCTATTACTTTAATAAAAGTAATTTTTACCAGCTAATATTTTGATCCATCTGCAGTTATATGCCTAGGAAATAAAATATTAAATAGCATACCATATTATAGGGCATTAAAAAATTAGCAAAAATTCTATGATATCCACACTTCTGTTTTATCCTAAATATTTGTTTGAAAGAAAGAAAATATTTTTCTCCTTTGTGCTCTAAGCTTGCCATATTGATTTACAATGTTTTCTAAATGAATGAATTATTTCAAACTATTTTATATATTTTTCTTAATTGTAGAGCTACTTCAGAACCACTGAACAATTGCTTTTTGGCTTTGATGCGTCTGAATATATTTGATGGGAATAACTTTAATTAATCATCCTTTTTAGCAGAACACTCACTAGTCAAATACTACTCATCTAAAGATGTTTAACCACACTAGTCAAATTCTGTATATCTTATTCTAGATTAATCCTACGTAGCTACAAGAGAGAATGAAAGGAAAATTAATATTTACTAAGCAAGATCTCTAGTAGGCATTAATCCACACAATTGACCTGAAACATAAATATTACTATCCTCACTTTCTAGGTGAGAAAACAGTTCAGAGAGCTGTAATCCCTGGATTAAGGTTAGATTTTAAATTTGAACAGTTAGAAAATTGTTTTGAGAATTTGACTTTAAAATCCATGCTCTTTCCTTTTAAATATTCTGCATCAAATATTTTTCTAGTCTAGAAGACTTGGATTTTTTAACATATATTTATAATCTTGTGGCACACTATATTTTTTAATTCTAATAAAATAATGATGAGGAAGGGGCAGAAGAAGATGGTAACAGATAGTATTTGGTAAGTTCTTACTTGTCTGTGGACTCAGAATGTCTGGGTCTATTTTTGACTGTGCTACTCACTAGGCAGGTGACCATGGGAAAATTCATATTTCTTTTCTTTTTTTTTTTTTTTTTTGTGCTTCCATTTCTTCACCTGGAACATGGGGTAATACAATGACGCATATCTCAAATTATGAGAAATAAATGAGTTTATGTGAAGAACAAATGGGCCTTTCCAGTAATGCCAATCATAAAAGCAAACCCTCAATAAAAGTTAGTCATTGCTACCAGTTTTTGTGTTGAATGTATAACAACACATATGAACCGAGCACACGTTCAGGCCCAGGTCTGTCCTTAGTAAAGATATACCAGTGTGGCCTTCTCCCGGATGCAAGAATAGCCAAGTGATATCTAAAGGATCCTACACTTCTCTCCTCTCTTCTGAATACCATTAAAACATATTTTGAAATTTTGATCTTGAAAGATACCCCAAGAGGCTTCTAGAAGATGCTTCTAGTACAGTTCCTTTGCAAGTCAGATTAATTTGAGCTGCCTCTCCAACTGGGTTGCCCTGGTCCCCACAGCCTTTGACATTCTCTCAAAACTTCCTCTTCCTCATTTCTTCAAACCCACTTTATTCCCAACGACTCCCATTTCACCAAGCATTAGTGTAGGGGTGACAGTGGGAGAGAAAAAATGTGGGTGGATGTCAGAGGTGTATGGGAAGTGACATACATCACACTCAGTGAAGAATGCAGCCAGTCCTGCCGTATGGGATAGAATTACCACCTCCCTTTGCCTCCTTTCATGTATCTACATAAATATAACTTTTAGGGAGTTCTCTTCTGAGCAAGAGAACTGGCAAGATGCCCTCTAAAAATATTCTCATTGCACTCATTCTCCATGTAGCAGTTTCCAAACTTCCTACTGAGTAATAGTAGGAAGTGTACTGTATGTCTTTCCAGTGGATTCAAGAGTTCATGAGGAAGGCAGATGAATCTTACCTTGTGGACCACCAATACCTAGCATGGAGTCTGGCACATACTAGGCACTAAACAAAAGTTGGCTGAATGAAAATTAACTGATCCTTAGAATCTAAATATTTCCTCCACTCTCAAATTGATTTAATAAATGTTAACTTGTGGTTTTCTGGAATAATTATGGCGTACTACTACTCATTCTTCAAAAAGTGTTCTCTTTCTTTCTGTGTCCTTTGCCAGTTCTCCACATTCTTTCACGGCTTGCTTTGTTTGTCCTTTATTCTTTCTTGGAGGTTCTGTACCATTACTAAATTTACATCAAAACTGGCATTTTTTTTTTAAGATTTTATTTATTTGAGAGAGAGAGAGCGCGAGAGAGAGAGCAAATGTTGGGGGGGAAGGGTAGAGGCAGAGTTGAGAGGGAGAAACAGACTCTCCATTGAGCAGGGAGCCCAATGCAGGACTAGATCCCAGGACCTTGGGATCATAACCTGAGCTTAAGGCAGATGCTTAACTGACTGAGCTACCCAGGTGCCCCTGAAACTGACTGTTTTGAATATCAGTTATGAAGAACTTCAATCCTCTAGTGTGGTATAGTCACTGTGAAAGTAACCATTTCAATAAAGGCACAGCCCAATCTCTCGCTGGGTAATGTGACAACATCAAGAGAGCAAAACGGTCCTTTCAATTCTAGCCTTTTCCAGTGAGAAGTAGACATGGGACTCTGAGGAAACCCGGTTGCTGAAATGCCGCATGGTCAATGGGAGCTACCAGTTTTTGTGTGAAAGTGTTAAGTGCGTTTTCCTTTCTCTCCCGGGTTTATGGTCCAGAGACATGTTTTACAAAGCTCTTCGGAAGGCTCCACAGTATAGCGAAGCCAGTTGCCTACAGTGATGGCCAGCTCTGCACTTCACTGATTTGGCCTCCCTCTTTCCCTGCTTTGTTCCACCAGTAATAAGATCACATATACATCTTTTCCCCAGGTTCTGCTTTCTAGGGAACCCGAGCTCCAGTGGTGGCTTTGACAGTAAAATCTTCTATAATGGCACATGGAAGATAATCAGAATTCCAATGGCCCATACAAATTCCTTAACAATAACAGCATTCCTGTTTTTATCAGGTCCATTAATAAAGCCTTGCTGTTTTTTAAATTTTTTCTTTCTTTTATTGCAATGAAATCCATAATCTTATTTTGTCATGTATAAGATTCATCTGCCATAGAAAAATCAGTTATACTGGATTTTGACAGTTTACTTATGAAGTATAAAACTATAATATAGATTTGATTTTTTGTTGTTGTCTTTAGATGCAATCAATACAAGCATTAAGAAAAGATTAGTGTGAATATAAGTTGGTATGGATGAGGACTGTACACTAGTCTGGTTTTCACATTCTAAATTATTTTTCTTTCAAGGGAACAAGGAATTCAGGGAAGAAAAGAGAAAGAAAGAACAAAAAGAACAATAGTTATAAGGTAGTGTTGAGATCAAGAATAGGCGTGAATTGTTAAAAATGGCTTATTCATATTAATCCTGTGTAATAGTGCTTATATAACATATATGTTTATATATAACAATTTATAGCATGATACAGAGCAACACTTATTAACCCTCCACTCAGCTTAGGATTTAGAGCAAACACCAGAAATTCGTGATATTTTTGTGTAGATATTACATTTAAGCAAGAAGACAAATACTATGGCATCTCCTGGTAGTCCAATGGTAAACAGGGTACTTCAAGAGGAAGCAAATCTCTTTGACAACTTTTCTTCTGTTTTGGGGGGAGGGAGTGGCATAGATAACAGTAGTTAACATGTCAACTTTAGATAGTTTCGGGGTTTTTTGAGTTTTAAAAGAATTTATATTTCACTATTTCCTTGAACACATAAACAAACTAAATATGCAAATGAAATTTTAAAACAGCCCCAAAGTAAAAGAGATCATGAAACATGCTTTCTGACTTTATCTCTTGAAATGGTAGCATATTGGGCGGCATTCTTACTATCCCAGATACAAAAATCAAGCATTTTCAGGATCTTAGGAAAGGTAAAGCATTTGATTATCTTCTTCCATTGTTCAAAATTGTCTCTGAAATTGAAATAAAAAGGGAAGTCTAAAAATAATACACAATTTAAAATTGTATATTTACAATTGTATTGATAATTCAGAAAAATATACCTCTATCTTAAAAGGTGAACCATTAAAAAAAATTCCTTCTTGATTTTATAAATATATCTGGTATCTAAAGAAAAAAAAAAATCCGTGCAATTTTATTTGCGATCTCGTTTGTTGTAATACGGCTTTTGTATCTCTAGATTTTGATTCAGTTGTAACACGTGCCACTTCACGGGCAATTTGCTGGGAGAATGCCTGCCGCCACTTCCTCTCACATTAGCTGAGGGGGTGACTTGAATTCGGACACTCAGAACTTATCTCTCAGTAGGGTGCAAGATCCTTATGTCACTCTCCCCGCCTCCCTGCTACCATGTTACTTGTGGTTAGTTTCATGCTGAGCACATTTTCTTTCACGTTAATACTCAGTTATTTTTCAAGTGGCTTTGCAGAACAGATGTTTTTATGTAAGTTCCCATCGTTCTTCTTTCATCTGACATATTTTTCACAAAAGGCTCCCTTGTTATTCCTTGTTTAGTCCAGAAAAGGAGTGGGTGGGGCAGGGGGTGCTGGGGTGTTGGGGGGGGCAGGTAATTCATCCTAAGTATCATAAAAAATCCTTTCTTAGACACCTTCCTATATAATTTTTCTCCACCTAGTCCTCCTGATATATATACCTTTGTTAAAAAGAAATTTGCTGTCTAGTTTTTTAAGCTATTCCTATGTACAATTTTCTCTTGAAAATTAGTATACTTTCATTTTAATATTTTATTCCCAGAGGGATTTTATATAACTTATCAACGCTATATATATATAGCTTTTATTCTGATTTTCATCCAGACTCAAGCCAATGTTTACGCATTAAACTTAAAGAAAGTTGTTAGAAAGTTAAGAACCAACCTCCTTCCCTTGGTCCTCATTTAAGTTAAATGTCATGTGCCCCATCCTTACTCTGTGACTTCTCAGAGATGACTTGTGTTCTGTCTACAAGTTAAATCAATTAAAAATGCTCTTAAATTTTTCTGTTTCTGAATTTTATTCACTGGGAGAGCAAAACTACAACCTTTGAAAGAAAATAAAAGTTTTTCTTTTCTTCAAGGGTAAAAAATGAAACTTCTGGAGCCACAGATCCAGAAACAACTGAATTTCTTCTCTCCCTATTGCTAATCTCCTCTGCAAAGCTGTACAATGAAAGATAAAGTATATACATGTTGAACCTCCAGAATAATATAGTTGGAGTTGGTCTTGATTTTTCAGGACTAAAAACATTTAAAGCCAAGCTCTAAAACAAAACAAAACAAAAAATTGCTGGGGATCCATTTATTTCAAACACTTGGTCATTAGTTTACCTTTAGGTACAAATCTTTATTTTGCTAGAATTCTTTGAATCCAACTTGTTCCATATGCCCATGAGATAAACTCTTGACAAAGAATTTATAAGCTGCAACCTGGGTGGGGGAGAGGCTTGATTGTTAAATCAAAGGCCATTAAATTGATCAATATGGTCCAATACACATTGATTTTTTTCCTTCTTTCTCTACCAGCTCAGAGGATTGGCAAAAAGAGAATAAAAGACTTCTGAATAGTTCCACATTAGTAGATTATAAAGTTAATTATTTCTCCTCAAAAACTTTCCAAGAGAAAAAGAAACGGAAATCTGCCCTAAATATAATTCAAAATCCCTCTTACAAAGGTATTTAAACATTGTTCATTAATAATAGTAATCTGAAGTCCTAGAGTTTCCTGTCACTTAAAAAATGCCAGTTTATAAAAAAAGAAACCCTGAATCTCCTATAGTCCACTGTTAAAGCCAAAGTCATTTCACATCTAAAACATGCCCTCAGCCACCTCTTCCTGAGTAGGAGGACGGCAAGCTGTTAATGCGTGGCTGTCACTCACACACGTGGCTGTTAGGCAATTGAGGAGAAGAAGGGAGCCATTAGTCTGTAATTCTTAAAATTTACATCCCCTATAATTTTCAGTGAAGGCTTTGCTTTCTTGGCATCTAAAATAGACTGAACCTCAACTACCACCACCAGTTCATGGCATTTTCCTAGAGTGAAGGCAGACAGCCCAGTAAGCTGTTTCGAGACAGAAAAAAAAAAAAGAGAGAGAGAAAGAGATTTTGTTTTCCATCTCAACTTTCTTGTAACGGTCAAATAACAGAACTTTATTTATCCCATCTGCCTTCCTTAATGATCACAAGCAGTGACAGATCCCAGAGAGAATGAACAACGCTTTCTGCTTTCTGGAGCTCAGTGTTATTCTCTGTCAGGAAAAATTTACAAGTTGGCTTGCGTGTTTGTAAAGTTCAGCTCCCAGAATAGTAGGTTATAAATGGTCATTACCACAAAACACCCCATATTTAGATGTTGTTCTAAGGAAAAAGACCTGATATTTTGGGAACGATTTTTTTCCTATGTTATTTCTGGAAATATACAGATGCGATGTGGTTGCTCTGTACTCCATTCCTTATTTCAAGGAGTTCATGACCATGAATGTTATTTTACTTAAAAAATGGAAGAAAGCAAAGCATTGGTTGAATTATTATACAGCAGTTATGAGAACAAACAGTTTCTCAGGAACTAATGTCCTCTCACTGGAACACTTAAAAACATAGCACAAAGGGCCTGGAGAAATTAATTGTGACTCAGGTAACCCTGGTCCTAAATTCTAGCTTTGACCAGGGTACCTATGAGAGGTCGCACAGATTCCCTGAGCCTCAATTTCTTCATTTCGTAAATAAGAGTGCTAAATCCAATAATCTCTAAGTATAAATGTTAATAACCTTTGGAACATCAGAAACCACTAAGAAAGACATTAGAGATAGCAGAACTTCAGTTTTCACTTTGGACGTCGAAGCCTCTGTTTGATCCTAAATAATTCAGAAACACCGGACAAGCTACTTAGGTTCACAAAGCCTTGGGAGTCCTCATCTGTCAAACAAAGAGGATGACCATATCCTCTTGTCCATGTTGGCCTGGGAACCCAGGCTTCTAGAAGCATAGAGCGGAATGCAAAGTACCTAGGAGTGCTGACTCTTATTATTTCAGAAAATCAACAACAGCTCTTAAAACCACTTGTTTTGTATTCTTTATTCTAGCAATTGTTTTCTAGGAGAAAAGATCTTCCCTCATCCTGGTGTAATAGCTTTAAGTACGACTGGTTACCGGACAGCTGTACTTATGTGATAAATGCACAGAAAACTCAGAAATATTTATCATTGATGAAATAAGAGTCACATACATTAATCATGATAATAAAAGGAAATGAGAAGTGTGGTCAGTTCTGCTCTAAGGCCGCAAATATTCCTTAAAATGTGCTACGCAAAATTGTGAATTAAGAGAACCACGGGCTTACGGGAAAATGAGGTAAGGAGGGCAACACTCAAAAAACCTCATCAGCGACACCTCAGGAGGCAAGTAGTGATCTAATAGAAACCCTCACACAGTTAAGTGATTAAGAAATACATTGATACTACAATAAATAGGACATTTTACCTTGAAAGCGACAGAAGTTTCCAGTTGGAAGGGCTGCAGCTTGTTGGTGTGGAGTCACAGGAAGGAGAGTATCTAAAATCAGAAGGAGAGTTGTAACATTAGATATGGATGGATGTGGCGCATAAGGTGGGATGAACTGAGGTAGCTGGGGGTCGTTGAAGTGTGTTTGTGTGTACGTGTTGTGTATTCCCACTGGACTCTCTTCAGCTGAGGACAGCTTTCTGCCTTTCACTTAGTGTTTCTCATAGACAAAATCAGGCAGAAGCAAACATGAAATTTGCAGTATGTTCAAGTTGTTCTCTAATGTATCAATCACTTTTGGACAAATCTGCATTTTCAAAACAAGTGTTACAGCAGAAATAGCAATATATGGATTTCAGGCAGTATCTAGCCTCAAATCTCTTCCTTCTACAGATTATGCATACACTGTGTAAACATGTGTGTAGATATGCCATTGAAGATGAGAAAAGGAGTGGAATAAATTGTGATTTTCTTGCATATATCCATAGTAAAATTATTTGTGATTGGGTATTTTTGCATAGTTTTGCATTTTTCCTCTACACTCAAAAGCAATATTTGTGTTTTTTTTAATTCAAATACCAGTAAAAAATTCCTTATAAGCACTCTTCTGCTCTGAACCTTTTTTTCAAGTTCCATAGTGTCTCAATTTCCAGCTTCAGTGAAAACAAGAGAGAAGGTGGTGAGAAAGGAGAGATACAGAAGAGCAGAGAATAGGGTAATGGAAATTCAGTTTAAAATGCAGACAAATCTGCCGTTTCTGCTTGATAGCCTGTAACATTTCCATGTAGTGCACTTTGCATGGCAGAATAGCTACTAGTAATAGAATTCTCTCACAGAGGAGGTTAATTACTTTTCAGCTACAGCAAAATAAATTTCCTGTCAAGCCCATGGACAGGAATATGCCAGTGTCCCTGTTTTTACCTGCGGTTTTAATTCAGCGTTAATATTTGACACGGCTTGCATTTGGTGGGCTGTTCCTCAGAACAGTGGGAGCCCCAAAGGAATACTGAGAGATTGTCTATTATGTAGTATCAAAACGTGTGTTAAGAAAAGTGGTTTGCCTCACCCAGAGTTTATCATAAAGATCAACTGAGCTGCCTCTCACTTCAGAAAACAGAGCTGACCTTCTTGGTGATGTAAAAAAGGGCAACTTTAACACAACTTAAGGAACAGGAGAAGTTCACTGTCCCCAATCCACAGTGGGGTGAATACCAGCATTCAGTTCCATCTCAGCCTGAAGCAGGGAGGCTTTAGGAGTCACTCTTTGAGTTTATTCTCCATTTCAATAAGGTCAGCCCACTGCACAATGTGCTGAGCTTTATAGGGTAATGTATCAAAGGCTTCCTTTAATTATCCTGCTTGGGCACTGATTTTTTTCCCCAAATGTCATCTCCTGTCTGTGACCATACTCATGTTCCATCACTGGACAGACACTGTCACAGTCTCTTAATTAATTAACACCAACTTTAGCAATCCTGAAGGACAGATGGAATAAGAAAGATGAGTGTAAAATACCTCGCACTACATAGATAGCTACACAGGGGAGAGGGGCACAGTATAGAGAAGCAGAGTGTTACTCCACAAAAAGAATAGACTTCACAGCTATAGTATCTGTGATTATCAGTTAGAAAAGAATTGATATGGGAAGATAATCGCACGTGCTCTTCTTTCTCTTTATTTTTAAAATCCCCCACCCTGCATTCTCTTCTGATCAAAACCTTTAATTCCATATTTCTTAGTCCACCCACAAAACCCTTCCCGATTCAGCTAACCCATGTGATCTCATTGTCCTTTGAAATGCTAGGGAATTGTTTTATTCTTGCCTGTGACACTTACTAATACTGTCTCATATAATAACTTTCATGCAATTTTTTAACCACTCTCTTTTCCAATTAGATTGCAAGTACCTTATGATTTAATGTTTTATTTTGCTTTTAATTTACTGCATCCCCTAGTAGGATGCCTTGGATCTAATGAATCCTCAGTGGGTATTTGTTGAATTGACTTTTCTTGAAGTTTAATCCTCTTCTGATACAGAGAAAATTGGAGGAGAGGATCCTCGGTGCATTGAAAACTCTTAACGTTTTTAGACACTTTGTAGTGAATTCATTTGCAATTCAGGATTCCTATAGAAAATGATATTTAGGTGTGGATTTCTAGTGTAAAACTATTACAAGACGATAAGTCAAATATTCCTTTATGTTTTGTTGGAAATTGGGAAGTCAATAACCAATACCTAACAGGTTGAACCAAACAGCAAGTAAGATACCTGAGAGAGACTGATGGAGCTCAGGGGTTGGCTTTGCTAAGCCCGAATGTGATGGGAGAAGGTGACTGAGATGCCACGAGTACATCAAGATCTCTAACAAATACTCCACCCCTAGACAACTCCATGCATTCTTTGCAAGGATGAAAGTCACCACCATGAGAATTATGTTCATGGGAGAGCAGATGAACCAGGGGCTCTCTAGGCAGGCAATTCCTTAAGATAAGCCACATACTTTCAATTCTCTAAACTCACCAACCAGAAGTTTCTCCCCTCTCCTGAGGCACAGAAAAGAGGTTGGAGAAGGGGAACAAGGAAGCTTCAGAAAGAAGTTGTAGTATACTCCAGAGACTTTTTTTTTTAATTAATTTTTTTATTAACATATAATGTATTTTTGCCCCTGGGGTACATGTCTGTGAATCGTCAGGCTTACACATTTCACAGCACTTACCATAGCACATACCCTCCCCAACGTCCATAACCCAGCCACACTATCCCTACCCCCTGCCTCCCAGCCACCCTTATTTCTTTTTGTGAATTTAGGGGTCCAGAGACTTTTCTTTAATAAGAGGTAAGGGAAAATGTAGGAGAGGGAGTGAGAAGGAGTTAGCTTTCCTTCTTAACACGGACTCCTGTTCATTCCTATTAACTGTCTAATGATGATAGTCAATATATTTGCCATTAATGTTATATACAAGCTGGAAGCAAACCAGTTCTTGGAGAACAATAATTAATACGTGGGAAACATGTGATAGTGGGGGAGGGCCCTCAGGAAGGTGGGAAAGGACCAGACTCTTTAACAGCAAGCCCTAAATAATGCCTATTTGAAGAGTTAAAAAGTTCCAACAGGCCATGAAAAAAATGGAACACACTTCCGAATGTTTTCTTATCTTGGAAATTTTGTGAAAATTGTCCAATCATTTATTTAACTGTGCAGAGAAATTACTCATATGAAGCAGGGAAAAGAAGGAATAAACAATTTTTGAATAAGTTTCAAATACCCTTAGGTAAAATGGTTTGTTATAAAATAAATCAAGGTCACAAACTTTTTTCTGTAAATTGCCAGACAGTAATTGTTTCAGGCTTTTTAAGTCATATGGTTTCTTCCCGAATACGACTCTGCTGTTAGTAGCATTGTGAAATCATCCATGGACATATGTAAATGGGTGAGCATGACCGTGTTCCAATAAAATTTTGTTTATGGACACTAATATTTGAACTTCCCATATAGTCAACACTTGAACAACATGGGAGCTGGTGGGCCAACCCCTCACACAGTTGAAAATCCATATGTAATTTTTGATTCCTCAAAATTGAACTACAAATAGCCTATTGTTGATGGAAATCTTACAAGTTACATAAATAGTACATTAACACTTATTTTGTAGTATCATGTACTGTGTTCTTACAATAAAGTAAGCTAGTGAAAAGAAAATGTTATTAAGAAAATCACAAGGAAACAAATACATTTACAGTGTATACTGTATTTATTTTTAAAAAAATCTTTCCATAAGTGGACCTGCACAGCTTAAACCCATGTTGTTCAAGGGCCAACTTTACTTTTTATATTTCACAAGATACTATTTTTACTTTTTAAACATTCTCAGCTCCCAGATCATATAGTGGTTTGATTTGGGTCTACAGCCCATAGTTTGCAACTCTTTAAATAAACATTATAGTTCACAGATTCTAGCTCATTCTTATCAGCTCCCTACCCTCACTTAACCTAGAGAAAAGCACTGATCGTTAGCATTTTTCTACTCTATAATCCTCTATAGTTTAATTTCTGAGCTTAAGTTCCTCTTCAACTACCATCAGAGAAGATTTGCAAAAGCTAATATCTCCAAGTTTTTTTAAACATCTACAAAAGGAAAGAAGATGTTGATTATGCATTGTGATTATTGGCAAACCAACATTTCATTGTACCTTCAGACAGACCTTAATGCTAATGGATTTACAACGAAGCAGAAAAGGTCAGAGGAAGAAGCCTGCTCAACGGCAGGACTTTAAGGATCAGTCTAATTCAGGGGCACAGGACAGGGACTTAGAAGCTCTACCAGGGGTACCCAATTACCCAGGAAAATGTTAAGCAAAGACAAATTGGTGACATTTATCTCCCTGCTTATTTCATGAAAGGGCAAAAAAGTACACTTTTATTAGACAGCTTCACTGTTTTCTGTGGGAAATAGAACTGGAAGTTTCTGGGAGTGGAACACTAGCTCAAGCTAAATTTATCCGACAGCTCTCCACAGTTACCACCTGAACAGGTATCGACAGGACAGGCACCTGCAGTTCATTCAACAGAAGTGCAGTGTGCAGGTGTCTGGCTCTCTCTCCAAGTGGTGAAGCTGTGCCCGTGTGCCCTAATTATTGATTCTTTTCACTCCTCCTTTTCCCTGTTTCCCCAGTTTTTGTTCTTTGAATTATTTTCATTACGTAGTAAACATAGAACTTTTTTTAAAGATTTTATTTATTTATTTGTCAGAGAGAGAGAGCACAAGCAGGAGGAGAGGTAGGCAGAGGAAGAAGAAGGCTCCCTGCTTAGCAGTTCCCCGATGGGGAACTTGATCCCAGGACCCTGGAATCAAGACCTTAGCTGAAGGCAGATGCTGAACCAACTGAGCCACCCAGGCACCACAACACAGAACATTAAAGAGTAAGTTTTTAGCTTCCTCTCTTCCTTCCATTATTCTTCCTTTAGAATAAAAGTTGCTAACAATTTGTTTTTTTTCTGCAACTTAGAGCAGTTGTCATTTATGAATATATCATGGACAGCTTTCGAGCTCAGGACAAATTTATTTTTCTTCATTTCTTCCCCTCTGCATAGATTTTCATGGCATGAGTAAAGGATTACATATATAGTATGCATCTAGAGGGTGAGCTGTGAAAAGATTTCCATTTTTTCTTTCTCTTTCCATTTAAAAAATTTACACGCATACACACACACACACACACACACACACTCACACGATGAGAAATTTAGGCTATATAGTCTATATATTTCTTTTCTAAATTTTTTGATTCTCTGGAAGATTTTTATTGCATTTTGCCAGGTGCTCTACCAAGGTAGAGAGAGGCCTCGTACTATAAGTCAGTTAAAAAAAAATGTAGATGGGGCGTCTGGGTGGCTCAGTGGGTTAAAGCCTTTGCCTTCAGCTCAGGTCATGGTCTCAGGGTCCTGGGATCGAGACTCGCGCCAGGCTCCCTGCTCAGAGGGAGACTGCTTCTCCCTCTCTCTCTGCCTGCCTCTGCCTACTTGTGATCTCTCTCTCTCTTTGTCAAATAAATAAATTAAATCTTTTTAAAAAATGTAGATAAGCAAAGAAAAAGGAGGAATATGCCTGTGAAACATTATATCAATTATAATAATATAATATTTACCTTTAAAATGTTTTATAATAAATATTTTTATGTTCTGGTTATTAGAAAATCTAAATAATTACAGAAAAGCAATAAATTAACCAAAAATAGAGGTCTGCAACATAAATTTCATGTTATTCAAACACACTTATGTTTTTTTAAAGGACAATCACTATTTTTAAAAATTACAAGAATTTCAGTCTATCCCTGATTCTTTCTGCTCAGAAGTTTATTACAAGAAACAGAGAAGGAAAAGTAGCAAAAAGTCGATACATTTAAATAACTTCTAAATTCAATTCCTCTCCAACACATGCCGGCAACAGTTTAGAGTGTATACATTAGCCTCTAAATAGCCCAGATTCTACCTCTGGGCAGAAGACCCCCTAGGATAAAAAGCAAAACAGTTGTTGCCAGAGAAGAATGTTGTGGTTTATGCATTGTTACTCTGCTCATAATTTATCCAGAGTTGGTAATTTACAGAGGGTCTGTTGTTCACCTCATTCATCACAGAAAGACACTAAGGAGAGGAAAGCTGTACACACAAAAATTAAAAATCTATTTGTTGCCCTTGGCATGCTTTCATTTCTTGTTCAACTCAGTTTGTTGTGTTTAACTCTTATTGGTTTATTCTTGGCTCCACAAAAGAAAAATGAGCTTGCTTTGTTGATCTCCTACAGAAACTTGCCTCCCAGGGAGTCTCCAGGTTTCCGTTGTCATTTTGCGTCCTTACTAATGATACTGAAAAGCAGGATTGCTGCAGGCTAAAAAAAAAAAAAAATCACAGTTCTTCCACCCTATTTACTATTTTGCATTCGTACTTAAAGCAATTACTGTTGTTTTAAAAATTATTTGAAATAAATATAGCAAACAAATTTTTTCTCTTCCTCCTAATAATTTGCTACAGAGAAGTAGTAGTATGATGTAGTTTAAAAGCTTACAACTCCTTTTATCTGAGTGAATTTAAGCAAGTTACATAGACTTCACAGGCCTCAGTTTCCTTAATTATAAAAGGGCATAATAATATCACTCTTACTTTCTAGGGGAATCAAGAGGATTAGGGGAGTTGTCACTTATAAGCACTCATAAAAGTGATGGCAATTATTACAAAACTTATGGGGATATTTAGCTATTCCATCTATTATGGACTGAATGTCTGGGTCCCCTCCAAATGCATATGTTGAAGCTCTAACTCCCCAGGTGGCTATATTTGGATAGGGGGTGTAAGGAAGTAATTGGGTTAAAAGAGATTCTAAGGGTGGGGCTCTGATCTTATAGGATTAGTGTCCTTAAAAGAGAGACAACAGAGAGCTTGCATTCCCTCTCCTCGCACAATTACGAAAAGGCCCTGTGGGCACCAGTATGATGGTAGCCATCTGCAACCCAAAGGGAGAACTCTCATGAGGTATTAATACTGCTAACACCTTGATCTTGGACTTCGAGTCTCCAGAAGCATTTCTGTTGTTTAGGCCACAGTCTATGGTATTTTGTATAGTAAGACTGAACAAACTAATATGCTCTCTACCATGACTTATAAAATTAGCTGAAATATTTAGTTTTATTTCAGGTTTTCATCATCTTTTTCAGGTTCTTTGCAGATGGAAAAGCTTATTCTAAAATTTCTATGGAAAGGCACAGACTCTAGAATAGCTAAAACAATCTCAAAAAAGGAAAATAAAGTGGGAAGACTCAGTCTGCCTCTTTTTGAAGATTACTTATACATACAGTCAGCAAGAGAGCGTGATTTTGGTGAAATTGTAGATGGAATAGAATAGAGAACCCAGAAGTAAACCCACATAAATGTGCCGAACTGATTTTTGATACAATTACCAAAGAAAATAAATGGAGGAAATATAAACTCTTACAATAAATGCTGCTCTAGTAATTGGACATCCATAGCCATAAAAGTAAACTTGAAGCTAAACCTCATGCCTTTTAAAAAAATTAAAAGTCGCAAGGACTTTAAGTGTAAAACTATAAAACTTTAGGAAAAAAATGAGAAAGTCTTCATTATGTAGGGCTAGGCAAAGAATGTTTAGACTTGACACTAAAAGCATAAACCATAAATTGATACATTAGATTTCATCAAAATAAAAACCTTTTTGCTCTGTGAATGGAAATAGAAACACTTCTCCTGTTCAAAAGATGAAAAGACAAGCTACAGATTGGGAGAAAACACTTGTAAACTGTATATTTGATAAAGGACTTGTATCTAGACCTAATACCTGCAACTCTAAAACTCAGTAATCAATAAAATAAACAACCTAATTAGAAAATAGGCAAAAAAGAAATAAATGGAAATTTCACAGAAGAATATATACAGGTGGCAAATAAGCACGTGAATAGATATTTGACATCAATAACTATTAAGGAAATGAAAATTTAAACTTCAACAAGTTATCAATGGACACTTATCAGAATGGCTAAAATAAGAAAAAAAATGACAACACAAAACGCTGAAGAAAATATGGAGAAATCATTCATACATTGATAATAGGAATGTAAAATGACACAACTACTCTAGAAAACAGCTTGGCAAATTCTTATAAAACTAAATATGCCATTACCGTAAGACCCAGTAATTGCATTCTTGGACATTCATCAAAGACAAATGAGAACTTATGTTCATACAACAGCTTGTACATGAATGTTCATAGAAGATTTGTAATAATCTAAAACTGCAAACAACCCAAATATCCTTTAGTGGGTTAACTGTTAAGCAAACCAATTTGTCCATATTGTGGAGTATTATTCAGTGATAAAAAAAAAGGAACTAGCCATTGGTAACTTGCAGTAACTTGGATGAATATTCAGAAAATTATGAAGAGGGAGAAAAACCAATCCCAAAAGATTATACTCTGTATTGTTTCATTTATGTAACATTTCTGAAATTGGCTAAAATAAGTGGTTGCCCGAGGTTAAAGATGAAGGTGGTTGGAAGCAGACAGATATCGTTATAAAGGAGCTGCATAGGGATCCTGATGAGGATGGGCTGTTATTTGTCTTGATTATGGGTGGTGATTACACAAAAAAAATTCACATAAACCAGTGTATCTGAATAAGATCAAAGGATTGTATAAACATCAGTATCCTATGCTACATATAGTCATGCAAGATTTTACTAGAGGAGGAGAGAGGCAAGAGGTAGGAGGCAGATATAGCATAGGATCCCAGAAGTTCTGCTAGATAGGTAACAAACCACTCTAAAAGCTGGCAAACTCAACAGGAGAGAGAAGAGAAGAAGAACATCAATTCTAGGAGCAGAAAATTGACCACTTTCCAAAAGGTAGGGCAAGTGGAAAAAGTGAATCCAAGGCAATGGGAAGAGAGACCCCAGGAGGATGGGCCGGCTCCCAGCAGCCACAGAGCTGTGGAGCACAAAATCAGAACTTTTAATCTGCTCCGCTGAGGGACATCACTCCAGAAGCTAAGCGGGGGGTTTAGCCCTTGCGGGAACAGTGTGGTTTCAGGACCTGTGGGGTCACCCAGGGACCAGGGGAACCCGAGTGCGGCAGAGCTCCCAGGTATTGGGGCAGAGAAGCCCGTGGCAGAGAAGGAGCTGCACAGCGCCCTGCCAGCCTAGGCTTACCCTGGACTATATGAACTGAGACACAGTCAGGGTGCTGCTCTTCAAGCGGGGACCCCACGGGAGGCAGCTGCGGAAACACCCCCTCCTTCCTCCTCCGGGAGGAGCAGTGCGGGAGCGCCCAGCAGGAATCTGCTGGGTTTGGGGACTCTAGACGGGGCAGTGTGTGCCACAGATAAAGGCGCTCCCCACAGGCTAGCTGAGCACAAAGTGCGGCCACAAACAAGGGAGACGGGAGTGACTGACTGCTTTCCTCTGAGGACATGCTGAGGAGCACAGCGCCTAGCACTTGGCTCCTCTGGGCCGGAGACTGGGAGGCCGCCATTTTATTCCCGGCCTCCAGGGCAGTACAGAAAGCACTCAGGAAACAAAGACCTGAGCAAAGTGCTTGGCCCATCCCCTGGCAAGGGCAGTGCAATTCCGCCTCAGGCAAAGACATTTGAGAACCACGGCAACGGGCCCCTCCCCCAGAAGATCAGCGATAATATACAGCCAAGACCTAATTAATCAATCAGTGAAAACTACGGAACTCCAGAGAATCTTTCTTTCTCACCCATCTGCTCTTACCTTGACAAAATGACAAGGCAGAAAAACTCACCACAAAAAAACGAAGAGAAAGTACCGATGGCTAGAGATCTAGTCAATTCGGACATTAGTAATATGTCGGAAATAGAGTTCAAAATGACAGTTATCAGGATGCTAGCAGGGCTCGAAAAAAGCATAGAAGATATTAGAGAAGCTCTTTCGGGAGAAATAAAAACCCTTTCTGGTGAAATAAAAGAAATAAAATCTAACCAAGTTGAAGTTAAAAAACCTATTAACAAGGTACAATTAAAAAGGGAGACTCTCACTCACTCTCACTCCTAAAAAGGGAGAATAAGTAAGGCCAAAGAAAGAATTAGCGATATATTAGACCAAATGATGGAGAACAAAGAAGCTGAGAAAAGGAGAGACCAACAAATACTGGACCATGAGGGGAGAATTCAAGAGATAAGTGATATCATAAAATGCAACAATATTAGAATAATTGGGATCCTAGAAGAAGAAGAAAGAGACAGGGGTGGAAAGTATATTGGAGAAAATTATAGTAGAGAATTTCCCTAATCTGGCAAAGGGAACAAGCATCAAAATCCAGGAGGCACAGAGAAGCCCCCTCAAAATCAATAAAAACAGGTCTACACCCCGGCATCTAATAGTAAAACTTACAAGCCTCAGTGACAAAGAGAAAATCCTGAAAGCAGCTCGGGACAAGAAGTCGGTAACATACAAAGGTAAAAATGTTAGATTGTCAGCAGACCTATCCACAGAGACCTGGCAGGCCAGAAAGGACTGGCAGGATATATTCAGAGCACTAAATGAGAAAAATATGCAGCCAAGAAAACTATATCCAGCTAGGCTGTCACTGAAAATAGAGGGAGAGATAAAAAGCTTCCAGGACAAATAAAAACTGAAAGAATTTGCAAACACCAAACCAGCCCTACAGGAAATATTGAAAGGGGTCCTCTAAGCAAAGAGAGAGCCTAACAGACCAGGAAGGAACAGAGACAATGTACAGTTAACAGTCACCTAACAGGCAATAAAATGGCACTAAATTCATATCTG
>CM053614.1:53987900-54002254 GCA_028646535.1 Procyon lotor | reverse complement strand
TCATCAGGCTTACACATTTCACAGCACTTAACAGCACATACCCTCCCCAATGTCCACAGCCCAGCCACCCTATCCCTATCCCCCCACCTCCCAGCCACCCTCAGTTCGTTTCGTGAGTCTAGCAGTCTCTTATGGTTTGTCTCCCTCCCCATCCCTTCCTGTTTCATTTCTCTCCCCCACCCCCCCAAACTCCCGCCTTACCTCTCAAATTCTTCATATCAGAGAGATCATGTGATAATTGTCTTTCTCTGACTGACTTATTTCGCTTAGCATAATACCCTCCAGTTCCATCCACATCGTTGCAAACGGCCAGATTTTGTTTCTCGTGATGGCTGCATAGTATTCCATTGCATATATATCATGTGTCTGTTGGCCATTTGGATGCCCTCTTTGCAGAAATGTCTGTTCACCTCTTCTGCCCATTTCTTGATTGGATTATTTGTTCTTTGGGTGTTGAGTTTGAGAAGTTCTTTATAGATTTTGGATTGCCAACACCATTTGTTGAAGACACTGTCTTTTTTCCACTGGATATTCTTTCCTGTCTTTTTGGGATGGAATGTTCTGAATATATCTGTGATGTCAGATGGAGATTTTCTTAAGAAAAGTTTACTACTATCCTATTTGAAACATGTAAGAACTCACTTTGGGAGCTTCTTGGCTTTTACTATAAGAAGTATAAAACATATCCTGTGAGGTTGCGCCTGTGCCTTTAAAAGAAATTCATTTATAATAAGAATCAGTACATATAGACAAAAGCTTCCTCCTGACCCAGGTTTATTTTTAGGTAAAACCACAGAATCTTATCAGGTTTCCTGTTATAATGTAAAAGTGGAAATATAAAGATGCCTGATTATTTTGTGTTAGGACCAACCGTTTCATTCTCTCATCTGTCTTTTTCTATCACCTCCAGTGTGATATCCTGGAATGGGGCTCCTGACACATAATAGAAAGCTTCAGAGGAAACATTAATATGTTCCTTAGTTCAAGTAGTCCGTGTTATCACAGAAGCAAATGAAAAGTCTCCCGACCTTTTCATTTACTCCTACAACAACATGCTCTGAGAGAAAAGATTTTTGCCAGCTGTTTTAGTTTTAAATTACAGTGCCATGATTGCTTTCATTTCTAGGTCACCCTAGCAACCATTATACGCAAGCACAAGATGAGCAATGGATACATATAAAATTCTCAAGAATTTGAGTTCAACTGTTCTAATTTATGATCAGGAAGTTTTTGTTAGTTTGGATCTGGTGGGATAGGGGAAATGTATATCATTTGTTTACTAATTTCTCCTATTTGCGGGGGAGGTGCTTTTAAAGATCCTTG
Organism: Procyon lotor; assembly: GCA_028646535.1. Classification (NCBI taxonomy): domain Eukaryota; kingdom Metazoa; phylum Chordata; class Mammalia; order Carnivora; family Procyonidae; genus Procyon; species Procyon lotor. The sequence goes on along the minus strand of CM053614.1, from coordinate 54,000,931 downwards.
TCTTTCAAAACTATGAATTCTTAATGCATAATCCTCCCAACAGTGGAGAAAAATATTCAAATAGTTTTGAAGTATGTTCCTCTGGCCTCCTAACAGGCTTCCCCATGAGAGTAAGTTTTTTGAAAGAAAGTATAATAAAAAAATCAAGATTTTATACCTACTGCCACCTCTGTTCCTTAGAACTTCATACCAAAAGTGACAGGTTTTAATTCATGCTGGTATTGCTATTTTTTCTCCTGACCCTTGTACTGCTTACTTATTATTTACTTCATTATTATTTTCTCCACCTAATTTGTTCCTTTTCATTTCTTTTTGGGAACCTAGAAGCTCCAGGGAATACAGAATCGTGGTTTCCGACATCTCAGCACTCTCTAAACGTATCTGTACCTCTGCCTTCCCACTGGTACTTAATAGTGTCTTGGAGGAGAAACCTCACTTTAATGAGTAAGTTGTCATCTCTAAGGTTTCTTATTTTCCTACTAGTGATAGTAGTAATACATATGTGATACATATAGTGATCACATAATGATACTATGCAATACATTTTGATAATGATTGAAGCAAAGGGTTGGCAAATTAATTTACAGACAGCAAATATATCGGGCTTTTTGAGCCATATGGTCTTTTTAGAACTGCTCAATCCTGTCATCATAATATGAAAGCAGCCATAGAAAATACATAAGCACATTGCATATGGCTGTGTTCTAATAAATCTCTGCACACTGAAATTTTTAATTTCATATAATTTGTAAACATCATAGAATATTATTCTTTTAATTTTTCAATTATTGTTAAAATATGTAAATACAATTCTTAGCTTGAAGACATACCAAAAAACATGAGGAAGATCAGATTTTTTTAGCCCACGGGCCAAGCCCTGCTCTAAGCATTGATTTTCAAACTTGAGTGTGCATGAGAGTTACCTGAAGAGCTTGCTATAACAGATTGCTAGGCCCTGCTTCCAAAGTTTCTGATTCAGTAGTTCTGGCTGGGGCCCAAGACTTTCTATTTCTAAGAAGTTCTCATGTAACATTACTCCAAGATAGTCTTGGGACCACACTTCTAGATTCACAGATCTGTATCAAGGGCTGGCAAACTTTTTCAATAGAGGGCCAGATAATAAATATTTTCAGCTTTGTAAACTACAAAGTATCTGCATCAACTACCAAACTCTGCCATCATAGCACAAAAGCATCAATAGACAACACATGAATAAATGTAGCTGTGTTACAATACAGCTTTAGTTACAAAAACAGGCAGTGGGCTGGACTGGATTTATGGCCGTGGTTTACTTACTCATGATCTAGAAGACTTCCTCTTATTCAAGAGAAGATAAGGAACATACTCATATTATTTTGATGAATAAAGCTTAAGTCTTTAAATAGCTTTCTAAGCATATTGTGATAAAAATAACTTCAAAAATTATGGTGTTACTGTTTATCGGGTTCAATTAGCTATATCTCTGTCAGACTTCACTGTTGATATTGAGAAATAATCAACAGGAGGGAAAAATCTGAGCTGATGAAATGCACATGCATGCAAAAAAAAATGAGACTCCTTTTGTTCTTCCTTTATTGCTCTGCAGGCTGCTAAGAAGTATGTTTGATTGTTTTCACTAATGGACATTTTCAGATATTTATCAAGTTAGGCTGAGAGCTCGTGTTGCAAAACAACACCCTCTAAATTATAATTTTCCCTCAAATTTTCTGACTCTATTTGTTTCATATATTCTGAGACACTACCTTGGCTTTATCTTTCAAATATTTTACTGAGTTTGCATCAAATGTATTTCTTTAGATGCATTACTTCTTCAGATATCTCAGCAAATCCCAGAGGACATTTGTCTGGGTCCCTGCTGATGTGTGTGTGTGTGTGTGTGTGTGTGTGTGTGTGTGTGTGTGCACGTGCACATGCAGGCGTGTGGAAAATTCTCTTTCTTAAACTCTTTCAATTTTCTCTGGGTCAGTTTCCCTGCGTGATAGGCTAGGGTAATTTTTTGCCATACATTTTTCAAATATCTGATGATTTTGACTTTCCGTTCATAGTTTAAAATGAGAGGACAGGAATAAAATGAGAGGATAGAGAATTACAGTTTGTGGGTGGATGGCTTTGCTTTAGGATGAGGAGGCAGGTTATGACATATGCTGCTCTTAATAGCAGAATTAGAGGGCTTTACTCTGAGGTGAAGCACTAACACCACCTACCCCAGTTCTTCTAAGTACCCCACCTCTAGTTCTCTAGAAAAAAATCCTCTGGTACTTTGCTCAGTGTAAAGACCTGTTTGCATTCCCATTCATAGAGTTTCAATTAACACTTGATTTTAGACTCTCTCCTCTGCCCCCATCATACTAGCTGTCTTTGAGTCTGAATACCTTAAAACTGATATATAACATATTACTTTTATACATACACAACATCCTCAGATTGGGTTTGTAGGGAACTCAGTGACAATGGCAATAATAATTTTGGGGGGTAAAAAAGTCCCCCAACTGCAAAGCATTGGCTTAAGTAAGTCTGTATCAAAGAAACAATCCTTTAAAATGAGCTTATCATTAAACACTGCCATCTCTGGTAGATGGAGTTTGCAACTGAGTGACTAAGTTAGCAAGTTCTGTATTGCTAATGTTTTGGCAGACGCAAACTGACTTCTAGAAATTCGGGCTACGTTTCCCCAATCCAGCTAAGCCATCAGGCTTTACCCTTCCTACTCTTCTCACATGGGAGCCCCATTACTCTCCTAAGACCTTGTAAACCGTGCTTATTATTTTCTCAACACGTCCCAGGGACAGCAGACCACTTTTCAGGAGGAGAAGCCTTAAACTGCATTATTGCAAACAATTCTTGAATTTCCTTAAACTCTATTGGTAAGTTTTCCAACCAAACTCCACGTGGATTACAAGTGCTGCAAAGTGGTTTTTCGGTTTGATAGGGTGTGACGGCACATGTCAAAGTCAATTGCCTCAAATCTAATTTATTGCTTTATTGAAAAGTTGGACATGTTGAAATTCAGCTTAATTGAGATTGCTTATTACAAGCTATCTTCCCTGAATGGAAATATAAAGTGAATGGCACTTTAAGTATAGAAGGAAAAAGTTTCAGCAGTCATGTAAAAATAGCATCTGATGAGCAGATAAGAATCCTATGTAAAGCACACTATTAGCAGCAACCACAACGGCTCCTGCCATAGCAATCTTGGAGGATAAGCAATCATAAGTGCTTCTATAGCAAGACTGTTCCTACTTTATAGTATTCATTGTGTCAGCACTGTAATTATAATTTCGCATTTGTATAAGTTTACAGCAAAGCTGGAAATCCCCCCAAAATTATTTTTTAAAGGCCTAGTTGTGTTTAAAATAAAATAACTTACAAATATTTTTAAAATGATGATCAGAGCTGTCCATGTGTCCAACAACAAACACATCGATTAGCATGTGCCATCATAAAGCCCTTGCAAAAAAAAGTGGCCAATAAAAGCAAAATTAAGTAATTCGGAAATATATCATACAGGAGACATGAAAATGGAAAATTATTAGAAAACAAAATAAGTTACTTTTCAAACTGTAAATAATAGATTAGAGCCCCAATATTTTCCCATTACATGAAGTTGGTAATAATGCTGGGGTGGAGTGAGGAGGTAGAGAACCGTGTTTTCATTGTCACCACTGCTATTATATGAAATTCTATTACGAGTAATATATTGTAGTTTAATTCTCCACTAAAGTTAATTTCCTTATAAGTTAAACAAGTAAAGGCAATAGTGAAAATGTTAAAAACATTTTAACCTAAAGAACAGAATTTGTAAATGTATATGGTATCTTTTATATGGAGTCATGATGAAATAATGCTAATATTTAAAAAAAAAAAAAACAATTTTAACACATCTTGGGGATTTAGACCCTATTTTGTACAGTGATAAAACCTGATCAAACCCTAACACCTCCTATTACATCTGACATCGTTTCCTTCCTAATACAACATTGTTTTTATTCCCCTCATTATATTATCAGTTAAGAACGATGCTTGCTTCAGTTCTAGTCAATGGCTATTGTTAGATTATATCACAACATTACAATTATTTAACTATGAAGCCCTTTTTACAGTAACTTTTCTGTAACATTACATACAAAGACATATCTGTAGTTTGCTTGACAGGGTATCTGAAAGATAAATGGTTGCTCAAAATGCTTAAAGAAAGTAAAAAGAAGTTTATGCAAAAGAGTCATTCAAGGTCTCTGAAGTTGGTGAATTTCAAATAACACAGCCTATTGAATCATTATAATGATGGATCGGCTTTACTATCTTCAAGTAAGACACAGATCTTGTTTAGAATAGTGAACTTGCTATATTATAATTGATAGTATGGAAGAACACTAGTAATGTTAGCTTCTTTTTTTTTTTTTTCTTAAGATTTTATTTCTTTGACAGAGAGAAACACAGCGAGAGAGGGAACACAAGCAGAGGGAATGGTAGCGGGAGAAGCAGGCTCCCTGCTGCGCAGAGCCCGATGCGGGGCTAGATCCCAGGACCCTGGGATCTGACCTGGGCCGAAGGCAGACGCTTAACGACTGAGCCACCCAGGCGCCCCTAATGTTAGCTTCAATAAAGAAATGTATATACATTTTGACATGAAGAAATATATGGGATGTGACATAATATTATTATATAACACCTTAAGTGGCTATTTTGACTCAATATCATGCTAGAGTATATCATACTCTATGCATTCAGTTGAATCCTATTCCTATGGCTGCTACCACCTTTTTTTAGGTTTTCCTTGAGAAAGTGTCTATTTAGCCATCAACCATTGTTTAACACTGCTTTCTACATCTATTTCAAGGTGTCATTACTGATGATAATTATTTTCTATATGTGGAAATGTGTCTAAGACTGTTAATTTTGATGCCGTATGTATGTAAACATCTTTTTAATTCACACTCATTATTTAAAGAAACCAGGGCAGGAAAGGATGGCTGAATGTTATTTCTGACTTTTGTTTTTCAGAATTATTAAAGATAATGTATGAGCAGTAAATTTGCAACTTTTTGGAATGTCTAAGGAAAAGTAATCCTCTTGGGTAGTTTGGACAATTTCTGCTTTGGTAGAAATATACAGACTTAGACACTGTGCCTTAGGATTTTTCTTTTTTTTTTTTAAATTTTATAATTTATTTATTATGTTATGTTAGTCACCATACAGTACATCATTAGTTTTTGATGTAGTGTTCCATGATTCATTGTTTGTGTATAACACACAGTGTTCATGCAATTTGTGCCCCCCTTAATACCCGTCACTGGGTTCACCCATCCCACCAACCCCATCCACTCTAAAACCCTCAGTTAGATTCCCGGAGTCCATAGTCTCTCATGGTTTGTCTCCCCCTCTGACTCCCCATCTTCATTTTCCCTTCCTTCTCTTAATGTCCTCCATGCTATTCCTTATGTTCCACAAATAAGTGAAACCATATGATAATTGTCTTTCTCTCCTTGACTTACTTCACTTAGCATAATCTCCTCCAGTCCCATCCATGTTGATGGAAAAGTTGGGTATTCATCCTTTCTAATGGCTGAGTGATATTCCACTGTATATATGGACCACATCTTCTTTATCCATTCATCTGTTGAAGGGCATCTTGGCTCCTTCCACAGTTTGGCTACTGTGGACAATGCTGCTATGAACATTGGAGTGCATATGGCCCTTCTTTTCACTACATCTGTATCCTAGGATTTTTCTTTCTGATAATTCTGACTGCCTTACACCAGGTTGGCCTACTACTACAAAAATTTGCTGGGAAACACCTATTGTTTATAATTATGTTACAGCTATTTTAAACCATGCACATTTCTCTTTATTGTTCTTATTTCTCTGTTTAAAACTGTATGTCACCTGTATTGGTAGGCTTGTAATCATGGCTGATAAAACTCCAACAATATTGCTGAAGTCTACTATATTAATGCAGAATACTGGATTATTCTCTTAGAAGTATAGCATAAATTCACATACTATTTGCTTTCACGTTAAATTCAGACATTTGGTATGTTCCTTCTTTTCTTCCCTTTCAGGCATATAGATGACCTTTAAAACTGCTACAGGAAGAAGGTCATTTGTTTCATCATTATCATAGCTTTAGGCATCCAATAAGCCAAAGGAGTTTGAAGTCACAGGCTATAGTGTGGTTAAAATAGTCCTTTCTTGAAAAGAAAAATAAGCTGCAGACATAGTACAGATTACTGAACTACTTGACTAATCTAGCTATTTCTTCTTAGAAACAGAGTTGTATCTTTCTCTGAGATAAAGGAAATTTTATCCATCTCTTGTTTAAGTAACATCAACCAGATGAAGACCCAATTGACTGAAACATATTAAATTTAACTGCAAAACACAGCATCTTGTCTTCTTATATCATTGTCATTCAAGATACCAATTAAGGCTATCAAGAAGATATAGGCCACTTGCACCTTCAAGGTTTATGAAGGCAAATGAGGATTGCTTATATGTTTATTCTGATGAATAAAGGACTTGGATCTAAGCAGAACTATTTTACTCTTCAGGCTCTGTGCACTTGTAGTCTTGAGAGTCACAGTTTCCACATAATCCTATTCATGACACAGGGTAACATAAAATTTTGGAATCAGAAAAGAAGTTAAGGATTTAAGATTCCATCTCTTATAAAAGATGGAATTCCAAGTGCAGTTTGAATGAGTTGAATAATAGTGGTTTCACTACCTCAGAAATTGTCTTCCAACAAGGAAACCAAAGAGGACAATTGTATATGTATACTTATTCCTAAGCACCTCTGGGGTGTTCCCTGAGGATGGCTAGGTGATTGATTTAGATATTTGTGGAGCTTTGAGGTGGTAGATAGGCAGATATGGGCAATGAGAAATAAATACAAAAAAATATTTTCAAACATACAAGCTATGCTATATTTATTTTGAGGTACAGTTAAGTTTTAAAATCTGGTAATAAATTCTAAGAGTGATCTTCAAGTCCTGAGGCAACATAACAACTATCAGGATATATTACTGATGTTGACAACATTAAAATGATGAAATTATAACTAACAGTCTCTCTGAAGATCAATTTATGCAGCTTTGGGATTGTCCAAATAAAAACCATACATGATATTTAACCAATGATATTGGCATCTGCTTACCATAAAGATTCATAAATTGATAAAGGTTATTAAGGTAATTGGATGAACAAATACTTTAAGTATATCTTAAAATTATAGAAAATGGAATTTAAGCTTCTCTGGGAAATAAATTTCTGAAACAGATGACATTCAAAAGATTAAAAAATTCTAAGCCTATCTAGATTTTAAAGTGATTTCACAGTCAAATTAGTATTAAGGCTTAACTTTAGGAGGAAAAACAAGAAAAGTGTACAGATAATCTCCATAACATATTATGATAAAAGACAATTTGCAACTCAATGGAACTGAAAAAGTAAGAATATATATAAGTAAAAGATCTAAATCTAGTCTACTCAAAAAATTTTAAGGAATTTTTATTAATCATTATGTCAAATCTTCTCTTTTATAATAAACTGTATAATTTTAAAACAATTTACCACCTAGAGGAGATTTTACATTGAAAGGGTTTACTAATGGAATTACACATAGAATTGAAACATCAGTCATAACTGACATAAACATTTGAAAAAAAGAATGCATTAAATCACTAATTTAGCTGATGATCAAGAAAGAGAAGCAGGAAAGTACTGACGATCTGTACATATTTAGAGTGAGAGATGTCCTGTGCCGAACTTTTATATAGTAGAATGAAATAAAAATGCTGTCATTACTAAAGCACCCGCAGGTTAATAAGTCTGAACTTCAGACTAGTTGGTGCCTCAATCGATTTTCAAAATGTTAAGACCATTTAGAAACTATGTCATTTACTTTTTTTATATAAATACTTCAATTTCTCGTTAAAAATCAATAAAGATTTATGATTTTGGTAATTACAATTTAGATAATTCAGACTAACCCTCCTTCTGAAGAAAACTGGAGGGAAAAGTTCCGTTTGAAGGCACAGGAGAACTAAGAAATAAATAATTACCAAGCTAAAATCCAGGAGAAGACAGAAATTCAAATATAAGAACTCAGTATTTAGAAATTTTTCCAATTTTAGGGTGTTTGCTAATTCTAAGAGATTCTGGGTATATCAGTTGGCAGCTTCCTCACACTAAAAGGGCAAAGGTGGAATAACACAGCCACCTAAGCCTGAGAGAGCCTGGCGAATATCATGAATTTACTTGGGATCTAACTGAGCTATACCCTTGGGAAAAAGGCTAAGCTAGAAGTAATCTGGCTCTCCAAAGGACTATGGCTCAACTCCAAATTATCTTAATGCCTGAAATTGGGTTAAGATATTCTCAGACTGTTAGTGCTCTAGGCACATGAGAGAAGTAAATGTAAAACCCTTGAGTATGAAGATGACATCCTAGGCCACAAATGATTTCAAATGTATTATAAATAAGCAATGACACAGAGACAAAGTTATGTGGATGACAGTAACAACAAACAAAAGAAAAAGATCCACAGGTTCTCCATATATTAGAGAGATTAGACACATGGTAATAAAATATAAAATAACTAAGTTAAAATTTTAAGGATTTAAAAAAGAGTGTTTGGAAATTTGTGCAGAAACATAGTGTGTTTAGAATTAAACAGGAAATCTACAATTAAGAGTAACAATAAGTAAAATTAAGAACTCAGCAAGTAGTCTGATCCATAGTCTGAAAGAAGAAAATATTCAGACTGAAACATGAAGAGGAAAAAAACAGGGAAAATAAAGAAAAGAAAGTAAATAATATAAGAGATAAGCTTAAAATATAAAACGCACTTTTTAGATTCCCCAAAGGAGAGGAAAGAAAGGATGGGACAGGCTCAATATGGAAGAGATGGTGACTACGAACTTTCCAAAAGCAGGAACTGACATCGGCTACAAATTCAGGAAGTCCTGAAAACACCAGGTTTTAAACAGAAAATAAAAATGGATTTCAAAGCACATTATAGTAATACCTCTGAAAACCAAAGAACTAAGTCTGACTATCTTATAGGCAGCCACAGACTCAAAGATTGATTCAAAGGGAAAATAATAACACTGAGAGCTATCAATCAATTCAACAAAAATTAGAAGGTAATGAAATGATACCTTTAAATGCTGAAGGAAAATAACTGTTAAATTAGAATTCTCCCCAGTACAAATATTTCTTAATGATGAAAGTGAAATAAATTCATTTTCAGGCAAGCAAAGCTGAAATCATACATCTTCAGAAAGTATGCAATAAAGGAAAATCTAAAGGGAATTCTATAAGAAAAGAAAAGTGCACATAAATATCAACTAGCAAAACAAGATAAAGAACAAGAAAAGGGAAAGTATAATATCATTTATTGGTATTTACATGTATTAACAAACCCCACTGTAGCATATAATGAAAGTTAAGACAAGTTAAGATTCATGTGATGTGTTCTAGCTTAACCACACAAAATATTTTTTAAGTAAAAAAAAGTGAACAAAGAAACCTATAGCAAAGGTGAAAATAGAAAGACTTTGGTAAGATAAATTTAAATTCAATTATAATTTTAGTTACATTAAAGATAAATGGATAAAACTCTCATTAAAAACAAAGTTTGCTACACTTAAAAGATTACACTTCTATTTACTATTCACAAAACATTAAAATACAGAAATAATAAAACTAAAGAATGCAAAAAGTCATGCCATGTAAAGGTAAATTAAAATAAACTGATATAACAGTATTAATATGAGAAATTAGGGCAAAAAACATTCTTAGAGAAAGAGGGGGCATGTCTCAGTGATAAAGGATTTAATGAACATAAATTCATAACAATTTAAATTTTTGGTAACAAAAACATAGGCTTACAATATATGAAGCAAAAGATTATAGAACAAAACCAGAAAAAAACAAATCTATAACTTTATTAAAAAGTTTTAATAGCATTATCTCTTTAGCTCTTTAACATAAAACAGGAAACCACAGAATCAGTAATAACTGATTAGTTAACATAAAAAACGTGTTTAGGAAACTTAATTGTGTTTTTATAATGTGTGTATACAGGTGTGTATGTATGTATTTCACTGTTATGGCATTGCAAACAAAACTGCAAAAAAAATTTTTTTAATTTGCAACCACACATCACGAATTTCAGAACTGAACTGATATTGTGTTCTCTGACTGCAATGCAACTGAGCTAGAACCAATTCTAAAATGTTAACAAGGAAAAAATAAAATATTGGAAAATTTAGACATGTGCATGATGTCAATGGGTAAAGAAAATGTAGAGAAAATCCTGCCATTTGTGACAACATGAATGAACCTGGAGGACATTATGCTAAGTGAAATAACCAGTCTATGAGACATCCCTAATTTAACAATGCCCCAGCTGAACTTCTCATCTCTTCTCTATTTGATACACAAACTTGCACTCCCCACTGTCTTCCTCATCTCAGTTTTTCTAAGTCATCTTTTGAGGCACTCAGTTAAAAACCTGTGAGACATTCTCAATGCCTTTCTTTTTTTCATATACTGCCTTTAGTCTATCCGAAAATCCTATTGCTCTTCTCTTTAAAATACATGATGTGACCACTTTTGCTACACCCATTGCTACTTCTCTGGTAGAAGCACTATTACCCCTCGCCTAGATTATACTAACTCCCTATGTAGCCTTCCTGTTTTCACTCTTGTCCCTCTAATATATACTCTTAGCAGAACGCTGAGAATGACCTTTTAAAACAACAATTCAGGTCAAATTATTCCTTTCCACGAAATCCTGCTAGTTTCCCATTTCATTCAAAGCTAGAGTCAAACTCTCGACAATGGTCCGTACTGCCTCCTCCCACTCTTCCAACCTCTCTTTCTCATTGTTGCTATCAGCAATTCCTATTTCTTTTCTACCCTCATCTCCTGATACCCTCTCCTTGTCTCATTCTATTTCAACTACAGTGGACTAAACAGCAGGCAGCCTATTTAAAGCCTTTGCATTAACTCTTTCCCCTGGTTGGAAACTTCTTCAGTTAAATATATGCCCATCTCACTTCTTTACAAATTTCAAGTATTTGTTAAAATTTCATTTTTCAATGAGGCTACCCAACCATTCCATTTAGAATTATAAATAGGCACTGATACCTACTTCTCTATACTCTGATTCCCATACTCTGCTCCCTTGTACCTTTTATGCAGTACATATCACAATTCTGTCAACTGTTTATTGTTTTGTTTTATTTTTTAACACTTAGGCTTTCCAAGCACCTATAAATTGGCTTTACATATATTCTGTGATCAATAAATATTTGTTGAATAAATTAAAATAGGAAAAGTAAAAATAGAGTAATGCCAGTTTCAGAAAACGAAATTAGAAGAATATTTGTCCACCATTAGGACATAGAGATTTTGGGGTTGCCTGGGTGGCTCAGTGGGTTAAAGCCTCTGCCTTTAGGTCAAGTCATGATCTCAGGGTCCTAGGATTGAGCCCCACATTGGGCTCTCTGCTCAATGGGGAGCCTGCTTCCCCTCTCTCTATGCCTGCCTCTCTGCCTACTTGTGATCTTTCTCTCTCTGTCAAATAAATAAATAAAATCTTAAAAAAAAGGACATAGAGGCTTTCATAAAAAAGACAAGAAGAATAAAAGCCACAAAAAAATAGATATTACTGACAAAGATTTCAAAAATTTATTTAGAAAAAATATGTAAACAAAATTAAAATATCTATTCTAGATTTCAAGCATGCATAAGAAAAACACAAACAATCCAAGAGAAAACAGGTGAAAAGTATAAACAAAGATTTATGATCAAAAAATTATAAAAGGCAATAAAACGCTTGAATGTTTTATCAACTTGAAATTGAAGCAATAATGAGACACCATTTCTTCTAAGACATTGACAAAATATTAAATGATGATTGCTTCCAATATAGTAAGAATGCAGAGCCAGAACATTGCTAGTGGGATGTGATAGATTTAGCCATTCTATAAAGTAATTTGATAATACCACCAAAAATTAAAATACAAATATCAATTGATAAAGTAATTCCACTTTCAGAAATCTATTTTCTAGAAATAAAGATATGAATACATAAAGACACAAATAAAAATGTTTATCTCTATCTACTGTAACATTGCTTATAGTGACAAAACTAAAAATAACATAAAGACCCACACAGAAGGGAATGGACTAAAAATTTGTGATACACATTCTTACAAAGGAAAATTGTACAGCTGTTAAGGATGAATTGGCCTAACAAAGATGGATTGGTGTCTATTGAGTTAGAGGGAGGTTTGCAATGTGCTTTGTTGTAAGATGAGGAAAGAAAGTTGCAGAGTAATGCATATATATACATAGATATGTGGTATATTCCATATATATATATGGAATATATGAAATGACTTAGGTAAAATTAAAAGAGAAAAACACTAAGTGTGAAATATTTGAAATGGTTAACATACATAGAAAGGGAATAAAAAGGATAACTATTTTTTACGTATCTGGAGTTTCTTCTACCTGTTACATAAAATTACCTACCTGTTACATTAGATGTATAAAATCTGCTATTTAAAATCAAAAGCAAATGTAATATAGAATAGTGTACATTTTGATATAACACAAAACCAGATTCAAATTCAATCTCCATTGCTAAATATCTATGTGACCCTGAGTAAGGTAATTAACCATTCACCAACCTTATCAGCCAAATAGGTGTTAATTTTTTTAAAGATTTTATTTATTTATTTGATAGATCACAAGTAGGCAGAGAGGCAGGAAGAGAGAGAAGGGGAAGCAGGCTCCCCGCTGAGCAGAGAGCCCCATGTGGGGCTCAATCCCAGGACCCTGAGATCATGACCTGAGCAGAACACAGAGGCTTTAACCTACTGAGCCACCCAGGCACTCCTATTATTTTTTTTTTAATTTTATTTATTTATTTTTTTTCAGTGTTACAAGATTTATTGTTTTGCACTACACCCAGTGCTCCATGCAGTACGTGCCCTCCTCAATACCCACCACCAGGC
>CM053614.1:53954090-53987800 GCA_028646535.1 Procyon lotor | reverse complement strand
TCATGGTTCATCTCCCCTTCTGGTTTCCCCCCGTTCACCCCTCCCTTCCTTCTCACAATGCCCTCCATGTTTTTCTTTACGCTCAGCGCGTAAGTGGGACCATAAGGTAATTGGTTCTCTCTGCTTGACTTATTTCACTCCGCATAATCTCTTCCAGTCCCATCCATGTTGATACAAAAGTTGGATATTCGTCCTTTCTAATGGAGGCATAATATTCCATTGTATATATGTACCATATCTTTTTTATCCATTCATCTGTTGAAGGACATCTTGGTTCTTTCCACAGTTTGGCAATTGTGGCCATTGCTGCTATGAACATTGAGGTACATGTGGCCCTTCTTTGCTATTATTTTTTTTAAGCCTTTATTTATTTATTTTAGAGAGAGAGAGCTGGGTAAGAAACAGAATGGGAGGAAAAGGGAGGAGGAAGGACTCTCCAGTAGACTCCGTGCTGACTCGGAGCTCAACACTGGCCAATCCTGCCACCAGATCATGACCTGGACAGAAACCAGGAGTCAGATGGTCAACTGACTGAGACACACAGGTGCCCCTAAATAGATGTTAATTTAAATAGATTATACAAATGACTTATCAGATATATATGAGCACAATAGTATTTGATGAATAATGGGTATCAGCCTCATTATGTTGATTCTTAAATTACACAAATAATAAAGTGAAAGTACTGTAACTGAGCAGTGAGATAATAAAAGCAGGGTGAGGAGAAGGAAGAGGAGGAGGAGAGTAGATAAAAGAAGGAAGAGGAAGAGCTAACAGTTACTATGAACTTGCTTTAAGCCAGGCAATATGGCCAAGACTTGCATCCACTAAATCTTTACAACATGTGACAGCACATATAAAGTTCTGAAAACGAATAATGAGTTAGGTACTATTTTATTTCCAGTTTTACAAAGTTAGAAATAAGAGCACCTGGGTGACTCAGTTGATTAAGCATGGGCCTTTGGTTCGGGTCATGGGCCCAGGGTCCTGGGATCGAGCCCCACATCAGGCTCCCTGCTCAATGGGGAGGCTGTTTCTCCCTTTCTCACTCCCCCTGCTTGTGCACTTGCTGTCTCTCTCTGTCAAAAAAATAAATGAAATCTTAAAACACACACACACACAAAGTAGGAAACAACTACAAGGTGTAATTTGCCTCACTACACTAAAAAGTAAAATAAGAATTTTCAAAAAAATTAGTGACCATTGTGGGAGCACCTTGGTGGCTCAGTTGGTTAAGTGTATAACTCCTGATTTCCCCTCAGATCAGGATTTCAGGGTCCTGGGATGGAGCCCTCTGTTAGGATCTGCACTCAGGGGTAGTCAGTTTGTCCTTCCCCCTCTGCTCCTCACCCTGCTTGCACGCTCTCTCTCTCAAATAAATAAATAAAATCTTAAAAAAAAATTTGTGGCTATTGTATCTCAAAGGTTATGTATCACCAAAGGCTAAGATATAACCAATAATCTTTATTCTTTGAATCCTTTGGAGAAACAGTTTATTCCCAAGAGATAACACATTACTTATTAAATGCATTTTATACTTATTCTAGAGGATATTCATTACCAATGCAGCTGTAATTACCATGGCCAACTAAATTAATAAAGGTTTTAACAAATACAGCTTTTTCAAGTAAATGAAAAGATACTTGAAGTAGCAAAATACATTATTTCAATCTAATCTTTTCTAAAGGAAAGTCTTTGGAATTCAAAGGGAAAGAACTATTGAAAATAAAATGTCTACTTTTTTTAGTAGAAAATGCTAAATCTTTTTTGATAGAAAGGAAAATAATATGAATGCATTAATATTTTTACAGTTTTACTTCTTTTTGTTAATAAAGGTTAAAAGTGCCAAGAGATATTTAATATTAACACCATTTGCAACAGCATGAGACTTTGCACTTCACCAGCCTCCACCTAGCAAAAATTGTACTGCAAGTACATATTTGTGAGCTTGTTATTTTAGTTAATTATATGCTCATTTAGAAACCATGATAGAACTGGCAGCTATTATGACTACAAATAAATGTTTATTTTTGTAGTTCTTATTTTATAACATAATAACTAAACAAGAGCTAAGGAAATTTAGCCATTAGCCTTTGTGAGTCAGCTAATGCTGAGTATCTTTTAATAGCACTCCTTGTTTGACAGATTTACTAAACATGTGGTTCAAGTAGTTGAAAAATCCACTACAAGAGCCAGATACTTAGATTTTTTTAATAAAAGTAATTTTATAGGATTTTGCATTTACATGTGACAAATGCAATAAGCTTTATTCCCTTAAAAATAAAATTGCCTTATAAAATATAAATGGTTTAGAAAAATAACTTTTAGAACTATCAATAATTTGAAAGAATGTGAAAGATATTCCCCCTACTCATAGCTAATAACCAAAAGAAGTACTAAGTGAATATTCATTACAAAGTAAATTAAGAGATAACAATAAGTATAAGAAAAAAGAGAAAAAACAGTATATGTAATAAAAGCTCAAAATTATATTTCTTAAATGTCCAGCATACTTGCTACATATAGTATGGAATCAATATTTTTTCTTTCTAAGTTCATATCTCTTCTCTCAAATTACTATTATTCAATGAAAGTGAAAGGGAACATGAAATGATATTTAACAAACAAACCACAGTATTATTTGTAATAGAGCTTAGCAAAGCCATTTGCTTTTCTGGTAGCACTATAAAAAGAGAATGGTTTAATTCTGGCTTTCTTCAAGGACACCCTTATCAAAAAGAAGGCCCCGAGTGAACTCTTATTCCAAATAACATAAGGATAGGACTCATTCAGATATTATTTTGGCTCAGAATATAAGCCGAAAACATTTGCCATTTTGGAACTATACTATGAAACATTTTAAAGGAAGTTCTTTAGGCTTCAGAGTGAACTATAGGACAGAAATTTGGATCTACACAAAAATAAGGATCACTGGAAATAGGTAATATATGATTTTTAATAATCTGTTTTCTTTCATCTTAGTTTCATTAAAGGACAATTGAATACTTAAGCAACAATAAAAGCAACAAAAATAACGCATTATGGAATTTATGATAAATGCAGAGGAAAATATATAACAAATATGCCATAAGGGATGAAAAGTAATAAATAGAATTATACCATTAGAAGATTATTGCATTATATATTGATTTGACTTTATTTACAGGTAGAGAGTGATATTACAGATATGTATTGTAATTCCTAAAGAAAATACTAAAATGAAAATGAATTAACAGACATAACTCAAAAGCTATTAGAGGAGATAAAAAAAATACCAAAAATATTCAATTAATCCAAAAGTTGGGAAAGAAGAAAAATGAAATAAAGAACAAGTAAAGAACAAGTAGCAAGATAGTAGATCCCGGCACCTGGGTAGCTCAGTAGGTTAAAGCTTCTGCCTTCAGCTCAGGTCATGATTTCAGGGTGCTGGAATTGAGCCCCTCATGGGTCTCTCTGCTCAGCAGGAAGCCTGCTTCCCCCCCCCCCCGACTGTCTCTCTGCCTAATTGTGATCTTTCTCTCTGTCAAATAAATAAATAAAATCTTAAAAAAAGATAGTAGACCCAAACATATCAATAATTACATCAAAAATACTTTAGTTGAAAGACAGAAATTTTTTTTCTTTTTCTAAATATTTTATTTACTTATTTGACAGAGAGAGAGATCACAGATAAGCAGAGAGAGAGGGGGAAGCAGGCTCCCTGCTGAGCAGAGAGCCCCATGGAGGGCTCTATCCCAGGACCTTGAGATCATGACCTAAGCCAATCAGAGGCTTTAAGCTACTGAGCCACCCAGGTGCCCTGAAAGACAGAAATTTTTATTAGATTTAAAAACTAGAAGTCAAATAGTGTTTACAAGAGACACATTTTTAAATAGGAATATTTCAGGAAAAGAATATTACTGAGGATATTTTATAATGATAAGTGAGTCAATCTAATAGAAAGCTATAATAATCCTAAATGTATATGCAACTAAAAGCAGAACTTCAAGATACATTAAACAAACAAAAAAAAGATACATTAAGCAAAACTGACAACTCAAGTGAAAAAAAAATTACACAATGACTGAAAATTTCAGTGGTTTTCCTCTTAAATTGATGAAATGATAGACAAAAAGAGTCTATCAAATAAAGTTGTATTTTATTTAAATAAAATCAGCAATCAACTTTACTTAATGAACATGTAAATGACACTATAGCCGCATACTACAAAATAAAAATGATTTCATGTGTACTAAAAGCAAGTCTCAATAAAGTTCAAAGATATTATATCATACAGTATATGTGTTGTGACCACAATAAATACAACTAAATTAGAAATGAATTTAAGAATGTGTGACAGGGTGCTTGGGTGGCTCAGTGGGTTAAAGCATCTGCCTTCGGCTCAGGTCATGATCTTAGGGTCCTAAGATCGAGTCCTGCATCGGGCTCTCTGCTCAGTGGGGACCCTCCTTCCCCCTCTCTCTTCCTGCCTCTCTGCCTACTTGTGATCTCTCTCTGTCAAATAAATAAATAAAATCTTTAAAAAAAAAAAAAGAAAGAATTTGTGACAAAATCTCCAAGTATTTAGAAATTATCCAGTTTTTTTACTACATAAGCCTTAGGTCAACAACCTCACAAAGGAAATTAGGTATTAGTTCAAAGTGAATAAAAGTAAAAGCAAAATAATAAAAAAACATGTGGAGTGAATCTAAAAGAGTGCTTAGTGACAAATCATAAACTTTAAATGCTTATATCATAAAAAATAAAATTTAAACCAATGAGCAGTTTCCACTTTAAGAAATTACAAAAGATGGATTCAACTGGAAAGTATACAGGAAGAAGGAAATAATAACAATAAGAGTAAAAACAAATGAAATAGAAACATAAAAACATTAGAGAAAAATCTGCAAAACTAAATGTTAATTCTTTTCTAAAGAATCAGCATAGTTAATCAATTGCTGACTGGACTGAACAGAAAAAAACACTGCCAGAAACAGATTCAGGATGAAAAATAACATTACAGTTTCCACACACATAAGCTATTTTTTGTCAATAAATTCAATAACTTAGATGAAATGGATTTATTTATAGATACAAGAAAATAAACCAAATCTTACACAAGAAAAAAAAGAAAGATCTCATATCTAAGAAATCAAATTCATAAATAAATATCTTCTTGTGACAAAAACTTCAGGAACAGATGACTTACTTATCTGGTAAATTCTCTCAAAAACTTTTTTTTAAGATTTTATTTATTTATTTGTCAGAGAGAGAGAGCACGCACACAAGGTAGGCAGAGCAGGCAGAGGGAGCCCTATGAAGGGACTTGATTCCAGGACCCCAGGATCATGACCTGAGCCAAATGCAGATGCATAACCAAATGAGTCACCCAGGCATCCCTTTCTCAAATATTTTAAAAAGAAATAATATCAATTTTAGACAAATTCTTTCAGAAAGTAAAAGAGGAAGAAACACTTCTCAACTTATTTTATGAAGGCAACCAAAGATTAAATTTAAAATCAGAGAAGACCAGTGCAACCACAGACAATTCTACGTCAATAATAGTCATTTATAGGAATGCAAAAATCTTTGACAAAGTATTAAGAAAAAAATCCAGAAATGCAAAACTGAACATTGAAGCATCTATGTAACTTATATTAACAAAATAAAAATGATATAATCATTTCAATGTATGCAGATTTTTAAATGAAAATTTTAATAAAATTTGTGTACGTGTTTATAAAATCCTGCAGTGATTCAAAATAAAATCTTTAAAACTCCCAGAAAACTAGAAAGAAAAAATATCTTTATGACCATTGGTGGATAAAAAAGTTCTTAGGACATAGAAAGATATACAATTACAAAATTCAAAACCATTGATTATAATTCATTAAAATAAAAAGCATGTGCAAACTAGAAATAGTACCAATAGAATCAATACCTGAATCACACCTTGGGAGAGTATAGTTGCAAAACCTGTACCTGACATAGAAATTATACCCAGAGTATAGAAAGAACATTAATACATAGAAAAAAAAGACAAACTTCTAGAAAAATTCGGCAAAAAAACCTAGGAAAAAACAATTTGCAAAAGATTTTTAAATGGCCAATAATTGCCTGAGATTTTATTAAGGATTATTAGTTGCAAATGCAAATTTAAACAACAATAAAAATTGGACTGCAATTCTACTAGGATGACTGAAATTTTAAAATAGTAAGATCAAGCACAGACAGGTATGGGAAACAACTGGAGCAGTTCAGTCCTGTGAGAGTATAAAATGGTACAACTATGTTGAAAAGCTTTTTTTTGGCAGTTTCTTATGAATTTAAGCCTATGATATACAGACATTTTTTTCTTAGATATTTGCCTGAGAGAAATAAAGACGTGTTTTTCATCATCATTCTTTTTCTGCTCTTGATCTTTGCCATTTTGCTTGTGTCTCCAACAAATTTATATATGTTTTATCTACTGAAGAACTCATCTCTTCAGTCAAAAACATTATGTAAGCTTTTGTAATGTTATTTACAACAACAACAATAAAGAGAAACTAGTACTCAGTTTTAGGGAACTGGTTAAATAAATTATGGTGTACATAAATGATGAGACATTATGTCAAACATTAAGAAGTTTGTTTTTAAAAACAAAACATGTCTGAGTAGGAAAATATAACTTCTCAGCATTATTTGTTACAGCTGCAGTCTCATCTTGAAAACCATCTCAGTTGGCCTCAAAACACCATAGTCCTATAGATCTTTTCCATTACAATGTGCTACTTCTGTGTTCATTGTTGGATTCTTTCCCTCCAAATGTAGGACATAGCTTTCATAGCTCTACATGTCTCTATCAAAACT
Source organism: Procyon lotor (assembly GCA_028646535.1). Classification (NCBI taxonomy): domain Eukaryota; kingdom Metazoa; phylum Chordata; class Mammalia; order Carnivora; family Procyonidae; genus Procyon; species Procyon lotor. The sequence continues at coordinate 53,980,969 of CM053614.1, read as the reverse complement.
CACTCTTTAGTGAGTTTAGTCATGTTTTTCATGACTTTAAAAATATCTATACATGGAAGACCACCCAAATTATCTCCAGCCTGAACATGTCCACTGCACTTCAAATGTTTACCCTCCTAACAATAACATCTTTACTTAGATGCTTATTATATATCTCACACTTTTCATGCCCAAGGTAAAGTTCAGTTTATCTCCTCCCTAGCATTCTGAGTCTCAATAAGCAGCTCCCCCCTCCATCCATTCATACTTTTCATCTTTCTTTCTTTCTTGCCCTTTTTAAAAAAGATTCTATTTATTTATTTGAGAGAGAGAGTAAGAGATAGAGCATGAGCATGGGAGAGAGAGAGAAGCAGGCTCCCAGCTAGGTAAGGAGCTGGATGTAGGCTCAATAACAGGACTCTGGGATTATGACCTGCTCCAAAGGTGGGCGCTTAACCAATTGAGCCACCCAGGTGCCTCTCTTGCTTTTATACCTTACATCCATTCCATTAAATCCTCCTGGCTCTATCTTTAAAATAGATCTCCCATTTAACCATTTCTCTCCACTTTGCCTGCTACCATCCTGATTCAAGTCTTTTATTCTCTCTCTTACACTCCTTAATAGCCTTCTAATGGTCTCTGTTTCTCCTCTGGCCCTACATTCTACTTCGCATACAGCAGACAGAGTGAACTAATTAACATTATTTAACATAATATTGTGTCACTTCCATGATCTAATATGCTCCAGTGATAGAAATCCAAAGATGTTTACAGGTCCTTCTTAATAGATTAAAATTAATCTGGCCTTAACGTTTATTTCTGGAGATGTATATTTTCTTAATTTTCTATAATAGTCATATAATCATTTATTGCTTTTGAAAAAAGAAAAAATATACAAAGCAGTTCAGCAAGTCAAGATGGTAAAAACAGTTAACAGGTATAAAAAGAAAAGAACATTTAGAGGAGATAAAAGAAATGGGAAACAGTTACATTGCAATACATGAATATTTTATTTTATTTCTAGAAGAGTGAAATTAATAAGTATGCACAGAAAGAAACTGTCAGGTGAATACCTATTTTCCTTTATTATACATGACTATAATTGCTGTTACCTGGTTTACTTCATAATATCCAAGTGCTTATGAAACTTTTGTGTTTGTATTCATAATATTAAAAAGATAGAAGACAAACCTGGGAATATCATTATTAGGACTGACCACACTGAAAACCTACATTGAAAATAAAAGCTAAATTACCATGGCATTAAACCAATCAAGTATAAGTTAAAATTAATTCAGATATTTGACATTTTTCATTTTCCAGTTATTTTAAGTAAATAGAAATTAAGGATAAAATTTTGAGATGATATGGTTTGATGATCTCATAAATTTACCATAAACTCATAGACTATTAGAGATTTAAAGAAACTAGAGCCCATTTGGGACAATTCCTTCCATGTCACATAATAAAAGTAAGACCCAGAGAGTAGAGGCCACTTTTCTAAATTTGCACAGCCAGGTAGTAACAAAACAAATGCTTGAGGTTAGGATCCTACACATTAATCTGCTGTTTATCCCTGAATAATCCATGATGCTCTATTTCCTTATATTGTCACCATTACCATACTTTGGCCACATTGTTCTTAAATAAGCATTCTGAACTAGTATCTTAATCCAATGTCCACAGTTGTGACACACAAGAAGATGAACAACAGCCAGTACAGGGTGAGGATATGGCACCAATCACCACTGTCTTTTTGCTTAATTCCCATTCCATTCCCAGACAGGTGGTTGCCAAAAACAGTGCATTATCTCAACTGTTATGTGGGGGGTGAAAAATGGAGGGGGAATGGGATAAGTAAAAGACAAGTCATCCACTTATTTTCCAGTCAGAGCCTCCATATTATTGTACACTCTGAAATTAAGAAGCAATGCTAAAGACCATTTACTGTAATTTCATGATATGCTTGTGAATCTCTACAGCATCGTTGCCATGTGCTTTTCTAGGTGATGATTGAATATATGTTTATGAAAATAAAATGATTATCTCTTAAGACACTTCATTATATCTTTTAATAATTCTGTTACAAATGCTAAATTTTAAAATAACTTTAAATATGTGTTTAAATATGACTATAATTTATTAATTTATTTGTTCCCTTAACAGATACTTACAAAGAGGGATGTGTATGTGTGATCAGAACTGAACAACCCCTCAGTTGAAATCTGTATAGAACAGAGTCCCAAATGATTATCACCTTCATAATAACAAAAATGATAATTTTATTATGTCTAGGAATTAAGACTTTGATTCAAACTTTGAAAAGTTTTAAGGACCGTATTTCATTTTACTATATAAAAAACTTATGAGGTAATATTTTATATTAATATACCTCATAAAATAGTGGAGAACATATTGTAGAGTGCTTTTTCTGAGATTTAGGAAGGTTAAATAACTTGCCCAAGGTCACAGGGTAGTAAAAGTAGTGCAATTTGATTCCAGAGTCTTTGCACTTCAGCCACTTCCCAATATTAATACAAGAACCTATTCATGTAAACTTATATTAAATTTGCTTTTTTGTTAGGCATCTCACACACACTTATATTGAACTTAGTCTTGTTTATAAAACAAAAACAATAAAAACATGAGAAAATAAAAATATCTAATGCGTGTAACACAGAAGAATCTCACAAAAATGCCATCTTGACGTTTTTTATTTCTGCTTAAAAAAACAGGCTAACTTAAGATGTATATAACTCTCAATTCCTACAGACTTTCTATGTCTGTTGTTGCTGTTTTTGTTGTCACAGAGATATTCTCAGCATCACAAGTTGAAACTGTCATACGGAAAACTTCTCAAATAAAATACTGACAAACGGACCTGAGCTAATTTTAGTTCTTGCCTAAAACACCAAAATATTCCTTTATTCAAACAATTATGACATATGATCTGCTTATTTCTTTTGTAAAAGAAAGATGGACCCTTCCCCAAATCATAATTGAATGTTTCTTCGATCTTCAGCCATTACCTCATTTTTTCTCCTGAAATCATAGCAAAATGCCAGCTACAAAAGTTTATACCCTACCTATTTGTGAATTTTGAATTCCATGCCATGTAAGTAGTTTTTTGTGTAAGTTTTGTAATCTTGTTAAAACAATTCATTTGATATCTTCACCATTTGATGTTGCTAGATTTTAGAACATGAACATTTTCTTTGAGAATAACAGTTATTCCCAAATATTTCCATTACCTTAAAAATAAGAAAAAGCTTGTTCTAAACATTTTCAAATATGTGATATTTGAAAGATAATGGATCTAATTTTAATTGCATGCTATCGTTATAAAGCCAACAAAGATATGCAAAATAAAATTTACTTCCAATTATTTTAATGTTTAATGGGTACATGTCAAAGAGTAGAAGAAAGAAATGATTTCTCATATAAATAAATTTTGGAGATAATTTTGCATATGGGATTTGTACTCGGGCTAATTCTTTTCTTAACAAAGATGTTATGATTCCTTAACACTGAAAGTAGGAAAATCTATGTCATCTATGTTTCATGTAGTCACCATAGGGTGTCTCCCCTTCTAGTCAGATGTCTTAGTTTAACATTATTCTGCAATTGAACTTAGCTCTACATCACAAATTACTCAAATGTAAGTTACTCTTTTTTTTTTAAATGTAAGTTACTCTAATGTCCATGTTTCCATTCTAGAGCAAAGAGAATCCTCATAGATTTTTAGATTCCAATTTAAAAAAATGAATTTTTTATGAACTGGCCTATGGTAGCAGCTTTAGTCTATTTGGAACAAAAAATTGTTCTTGCATAGTCCATTCCATTTAAAAGGATAGGAATGTAGTAATACACTTAAAACATCTAAAGTTACTTGAAAGTTTTAATTATACTTTTTGTACAATAGGGTGTTATACCTAGATGTCTCCAGACATAAGAACCTCAACAAAAAGATAATTTGTTTTAATTTCTTAAGTATACAAGGTAAGAATTTGAATTTTTCCCTTAGAATTATAAAAAAAAAACACTCTACTATATGTTTTCCACTCTTTTCTGTGGCCTCCAGATACTAACTATCCATTCCTTCTTTACTCTACATGTTATCTACTCCATTTGATTATTATGTCCTAAAGTTTTATCTCATGTTGTGATTAAAACCATTATTATTTTCCACATTGAATAAAAACAAACTTATTTGAATACAGCAGTAATTTTTTTTATTTTTCCCCTAAGGAGATGCAATATTCACCTATTTAACTTATGTAACAACAAAACTTAGTAGGAAAAGCAGAGAAGGGATGGCAATTTACAAAGTTACAATAGAATCACTTTCAAAAGGCACAGTAAAATGGAAGAAGGGTTTCTAATGTTTCCTGAAACAGATTTATTTTTGTTTTTGTAACATTGTCTACCTTTCCCAACCTGATTAAATCCAAGAGATTGATATATACTCTAACCTTTAATTTACTCTTCCTGAAAGTCTTTTGCTTCATTCACACAATACAACCTTCCCATTTGAGAACCTATAGTAACAATACATTACATCCTCTAGTAGGTTCCCAGATTTTCTTGTTCTAAGTGAGATATCAATGCTATGAATTTTGATATACTTCACTTCATTGGATATGTTAGAAAGTGGATATGCAGATTCCCATTTCTCTAATTTTCTTTTAATTTTGGAAAAGAATAGTGATGAATTCTAAGTTAGAATTTATTAAAAGTCTATATAATTTTTTTTTGCCCTGACAGTGTTTTTTAGACATTCAAATATCTTTAATGACAGCCTGAATAACGATCATTTCATCCAAATCTTCCAGTACAGGTAACCCTCATTAGGTTTACCTGAAGTATTTTCAGTTTCTATGATGGTTAACATTGTAAAGAAGTGAGTGGAGTGAAGAGAGTCAAACCACAAATAAAAAGAATTCTTTCTTCTTCTTCTTCTTCTTCTTCTTCTTCTTCTTCTTCTTCTTCTTCTTCTTCTTCTTTTTGGTTTTATTATGGAGATCTGATTTTATGCTATTCATATGTACTGATCATCATTTGAAAATAATTAACCACAAGCTTTAATGTTGTTAATAAGTTTCCTCAAATCTTTTGTAGGACTAATATAAGAAGCAATAAGTAAAGCCTAATACTGTTTTTCTCAGTAGTTCTGAAACTTGAGTCATATGGAAGCTTTGTTAAAACATAGATCTGGGCTCCACACCTAGATCTTCTGGGTTGCGGACCAAGAATTTTCATTTCTAACAGTTACTTCTGCCATTTGAAAATCATAGTTTGAGAATCACTGACCTACTTTGTTAATCATGGTCATCACAAATCAGTACTTAATTAAGCAGAGGGAACAGCATATATAAATATTTGTATCTATAGATAACATATCCATCCAATTAAAATTTTCACTTTGGATCCTGATACCTAGTGAGCCACAAACATATGAAAGAAAGAGAAAAAAACATAATAGAAATTAAGATAATTTTTTAAAAACTCTCAGAAATTTTGAGAGAAGGAAATCACCTTTGATGAAAGTGCTGCTTCACTAAAAAGATAAGTCATTAGACATTTACTACAAAACCAGATTCAGTCACTTTTATAGTGAGAGCTGAGGGAACACTTGTAATGTTGGTCAACATGGCACTTCCCTTTGGCAGAGCCAACTACATACAAAGTGATTGTTCTGACTGAATAATTTTTCAGCAAGCAACTACTCTTCATTATCCAGTCAGGTCTGATATTGAAATTGAATAAAGATTTTATTTTACTACTGAGTTGGATGCATAAAAGTAGGAGAGCTTGAGGATAACTTTCAGAGAAATAAATTTAAAGAAATAGAAATTAAAATATAAAAGTAATAAAGTCAATTCTCAAGGAAGTTATTCCCAAACACAGAGTATTGCCTATGGAAAACATATAATTGTGTGGTATAAAACCAATGTTTATTCTTTTTTTTTTAAGATTTTATTTATTCATTTGAAAGAGACGGAGAGAGACAGTGAAACAGAGAGCAGGAGCAGGTGGGGATAGGCAGAGGGAGAAGCAGACTCCCCACTGACCAGGAAGCCCCATGTGGGGCTCAATCCCACGACCTGGAGATTGACCTGGAGATTGATCTGAGTTGAAGGCAGATGCATAACTATCTGAGCCACCCAGGCGCCCCACCAGTGTTTATTCTTAAAACTGTTTCTAGAAAAGCTGGAGAAAGCATAGCAAGTCCTTCTGAGTACCGTTTTCAGATAGAAAATACTATAGGGGCACCTGGGTGGCTTAATCAGTTATGCATCTGCCTTCGGCTCAGATCATGATTCAGAGGTCCCGGATTGGAGCCAGGTGTCAGGCTCTCTGCTCTGCAGAGAGTCTGCTTCTCCCTCTGCCTGCTGCTCCCCTGCTTGTGCTCTCGCTCTCTCATTCTGTCAAATAAATATTTTTTTAAAAAAGAAAATGCTATAGAAGAATAATCTCAAACTAATGAAAGATTCATCACTCTTATTAACACTTATTCTCTATATTAATAAAAAGTATATATTTGTAAAAGTGTCACTTCTTAATTAAAACCATTTATAAAATACCCTAAAGAAAAACATATAAGGCAGTGCTACTAGTTTCCTTGCTAATTGCTAGTGCGCCCAGGTACTCTGATACTTGTGGGCTTTGCACCAGCATTTTTCTGTCAGGAACTTTCTTACCAGAGATTTACACTTGGCTAAGTTTCTCATCCATCTCTTCAGAAAGACCATTCCTAAAGTAGCATAACCCTGTTACTCTCATCCTATCCTATACAGCTTGATTTATTCTTAGCATTTATTATATTTCAATGGTTCTGTAACATATCATGTATAAGAAGTACTATTAGTTCATCACATTGTGGCTTTAGAACACCTACATAAATTTTCTAACACCCATCCCTTCAAAAGGTGAGCCTGATTCCCGTCCTCTTCAATGAGAGTGAAACTACATGACTATTAATGAATAGAATATTCAGAAGTGGCAATGTGTCTAAGTCTCTTGAATGGCCTGCTGTGAGAGAACTCAGCAACCATGGATACTTATGAAGCCTGTCAGAGGCCAAGTGAGGAAGTGAGCCTTCCTTCTAATAATCAGCACTAACTGCCCAGTCCTGTGAGTGAGTCACCTTGAAAACAAAGTGTTTGGCTCCAGCCAAGCTTACAGATGACCATAGTCTCAGCTGACATTCTGATTGTAATCTTGTGAGAGAAGACAAACCAAAGCTGCTCAGCAAAGCAACTCCATAATTCCTGACCTATAGAGACAGGAAGGTTTAATATGTTTATTGTTATTTTAAAGCATGACATTTACTAGTATGTTGTTACAAATCAATAGCTAATTCAATCACTATTGAAAAAGTATGACCCATTTTACTAACAAAATCCTCTCTTAATGCCTACAATTGCCACTTTATATTTAACAAAAGAGATCTTTGAAGCTAATTTAGACCTTTATCTTAATCATGCATCACTCTTTATATTGATTTCATTTCCTGGTCAATAGTTATTATAAGATACATCTGCATTTAGGCATTAAAATATTTTTAAAAGTGTCTTTGAAAAAAAGTGTCTTTGAATTACTGAATAAAGTATATATGGATATGTTTATTGGTTAATTGCAATCATCCCTGCTGGAATGTAAAAAGCAAGGACTTTGTCTTGTGCACTATTATATCCCCAGCCTATCACAGTGCTTAGGACATAACAGGTGCTCAATAAATATTTATCCAATGACTGAATGAATACACACATGTATACATAAAATTAGTGAATAATATATACTAAATATGAACATTCTCTGGTTTATCTACATGAATTTCAAAAGTTTTAAGTATTATAAAAAATCATGTTTCCAAGTTGAAAAAGTTTATGATTAAAAATTATTGACATTACTTCAGGGTAACTTAACTATTTTATTTGATACTTTATTTACTATTTAACGTTCTTATTGCTATCAGTTTTACAGGAAACAGATGCTTTAGCTCATGAAACTTCAACAGAATTTCTTTCCAAGCAACCGTAAAATTCCCCATTTGAATTTACCTTAATCTCTATAATCTGGAATAATATAAATTTACATAAAATAAGTGCTTAAGCAGAGTATTATCCAATTTTAAATTTTAAAATTTTCCAAGTTTTTAGTGGAGGAGATAGAGGAAGCTTCCACTTGCACTCCATTTTAAAACAAAAAAGTTCTCCATTTTGCTTTCATATAGTACCAATTTATGTGTGACTATTTTCACCTCTGCATAAAGCCAGATCTTTTCCATGTCTACCTTCTGAACACCCTACCAAGAAATATTAACTCTCCTTTGTGGCACATACTTTCCAGAAACTGTGCCCATTTTGCAGAAAATATTTTCATCACCTCAAGGATGACTATGTAGGCAGGATAAAAAGGCCAGTTCCCAACAAAAGACGCCTACCAAAGGGCTTTCCTGTGTAGACTGACCACAATCAATAATAGTTTTCCAGTTCCATAAGGCTCAAGATAAATACGACTAAAATGAAAAGGCTTCCCTGGAAAAGACAAGTAAAAGGTACATTGGTTTAGTGGAATGTTAATATATTAATGAAATTGATGACATTAGTGATTTATTTCATTGACAGAATTTAGGATGAGATTCATTTATCATTATCCCATAGTCATTCATCAGCAGTACATTGCCCCAAGCATTTAGCCTCCTGTTAGCAGTTTAAGTTTTCTTTGTAGTAATTTTACTGGAGAAAGAATACGCTATGTTTGTGGTCCACTTGATTATAAATAAAATATAAACAAAATTAATATCTTATGAAAAATAATCTTTTAAATTTTTCAAGTGATAATTCTATTACTTTGTTTTACATATTTTATATTGCTCTCTCTTCTTTTCTACCAAAATTACCTACTTTAAAAAGATAATTAATTTTAATTCAACAGTAATACTCTTCTCTTCAAAAGGAAACATGATAATAAAGCCCCTGGTAAAAATGAATGAATTTTAGATAATGTCAACTTGATTTGTAAGATATTGAAGACATAAACAGACAGCATCAATGAATCTCCAGCACACACACACACACACACACACCACCCTCAGAGATACCATGCAAGTACAACCATAGTTTTGCCTGGAAACTGTTCTGCCTCTTCAAAGCCAAGGCCCCTGAAAGACCCATTTTGGAGTTGGAAAGGTTCAGTGAGACTGTCTGACAGCAGAGACAGATTAGAATGTAAAAATCAACTTTTACTTCTGGACAACTAGCCAAAATTTATGATATTTAGATTAAGTCCTGAAAACATGGCACCTGAAGATTGTACTTTGTAGGTTAAATTTAATACACTTATTTTCTTATTGTCTTATTTGTTCAAGCTAGGAAAAAACATGACACTTTCCTCTTTACCACTCAAGAAAATTTTCCCAAGAAGAATTCTGAATTGTCTCTCAATGACTTAGCTTATCTAAATCCCTTTCCTAGCTGTTAGTAATTAACAAATAATATATACAGGATAATTTATTGTGACAGACATTTTTAAGTGAGTTCTTTCTTAAACTTAGCCATAATAGGATATTAAGCTGTGTTGAAAGATATAATTCAATTACTTTAAAAATGGTTAGACACTGAAATATGGATATGTATAATATACTATAGTATGCCAATACAAAGAGTTAAAATGGGGGAGGGGAATGGCTGTATATGGTTAGGATGGATAGAAAATCCAGAAGATGTCAGAAAACTTTTAGAGAAGAGATTAATTTTGATTTTTTAAACAAGTAGGAGTTCATCAGACAGTAAAGGTGCATTGAAGATATCCTAGGCATATGGTATAAAAGTTTTGAGATAACATGGGAAACAGTGAAAAGTTCAATGGAAAGACAATATAGGATGCATAATGGAGGGCATAGATACATGAGAGGGTAATATAGAGCATGTAATTAGAGGATACATTAGTGGAATGACAAGGAATAGAGGGGGCATGTTGGAGGAGGTCACATGGGTGGATGGGTAGAGGATATAGGGTTCATTGAGGCAAACCTGTAAAGAAAAGTTGTGGCAAAAACAGAAAGACAATGTGGATGGTACTATGCAGTTTTTATTTTATCCTTCAAGGAATGGAAGAGCCACTGGTCTTATACTAGGAAAGAAATGATCTAATGTGCAAGTTATGGAAAGCTCATCCTAATATCTGCAGGAAGAATGGCTAGGAAACCAGCAGTGGTTAGGCTATCAACATAGTCCAAGCAAAACTTCTAGACTTCTCACAGCCTTCAAAACTCCAAGACATAAATCCCTAATTACAGAATTTTAGGCATTAGGATTTGGAAAAATATTATGTTACTAGGTTTTTATCAGGTCATTTTAGGTCACAACTTATAAACTTATTACTAGACAGTATATTAAGACAGAAAGAGACAATGGCAAGGTCAAAACATACCTACTAACCAAAAACACATTGGCTTCTCACCTCATGAGCTTGACCCCAGAATTGTGAACATACATTTCCACAAAACCAATATATTTTTTAAATATGCATTTTTTTTTAAAGATTTTATTTATTCGACAGAGAGAAACACAGCGAGAGAGGGAACACAAGCAGAGGGAATGGTAGCGAGAAGCAGGCCCCCCCCCCCCCCCCGCCGAGCAGAGAGCCCGACGCGGGGCTCGACCCCAGGACCCCGGGACCATGACCTGAGCCGAAGGCAGACGCCTAACGACTGAGCCACCCAGGTGCCCCTAAATATGCATTTTTTAATAATACTAAATTTAAGGCATTGTGTTAGATGTTAAGACATTAAATTAGATGCAGGGGCTGGGGTAGTAATGGAATAAGGATCGTGAAGTAAAACTGGAGGGAAAAAAAAGGGGACCGTTGGCAGATATTATAGCCTTTGCATTTCCTTAATAGTGTCATGACTTTTCTTACCACTTTAAAACATAATGGTGTAGTTTGGAGGAGAAATAATTTTAGAACCCACGCACTGATAATCTTAGTGACAAAAGACCTCATGAGATGAGAATGAAAGGAACCAGGAAACATTTCTGTGCTGATCTACTTGACCTGAATGCTTTATGTCTTACTGACTGATTAAGTCAGTTCCTAGAGCTCCTGGAGTTTAAAATAATGGCTGAGAAAAGGAGAATGAGTCTTAAATTTACTGATAATTTTGGTAAATGTTGAAATCTGGTCCATGTGCAGCTTACCCCATTATGCTTCAGTGGTTTTTAATGTACAGTGTACTTTTAAGATTTTTTTGCCACAGACAGAAATTGTCTGCCTTACCTTTAGCGAAATTGTATCCTCAATGAAAGATCAGATTAAATGAAATAAGTGCAATGCTTATAAATTTGGATTAAGAGAAGCTGAAAGGATGCTTAAAATGTATCTTTAAACCTAAGTGCAAAATTTCCATATATACCTTGAAATATGTATTGGGGTATTAAATGTGCTCAGTAAGCTAAGCAATGTGTTAGATAATTAATAAACATTTAACAGCATTGATTTTTACAGCCTGCTTTATTGAACTTCTTATCAGTATAGAGCAGATGGGTCATAACTATGAAAAGTTATATTTTAAACATGATTACTATATGTGGATTATATTTGAAAAATACTGTTCAGTGAAGCATTTACAAATGTAATTTAATGCACAGAGCAAGACCCCAAAGTTAAGGTATTTTTCCTGCATTAAATACAAAAGTACTTAACTGATGTATAAAGAACATTATGGAATTGTTTAAAAATAATTTGAAATGAAAAATAATCCCCTATATGAAAGCATAAAGTAGTATGTACAATGTTAACAAGGAGTAAACAATTAAGCTGATTTTCACTTTACTTGGTATACAATAAATCCATGCTCACTACTCTTTATAGTATCTTATAATTTATTAGCAATTATATTTGAAATTTTGACTACTGTAAAAATTTGTATAACTAAGATAAAAATCTTTCTGACTGATAGTCACTGTTTAGTAAGTGTTAAACTATAATGAAAAAACACACACACACACACACACACACATATACATTCACAACCAATGTTAAGTGAGCCCTGTCCAAGATTGAGAAATGTGAAAAAATCTAAAAATTTTGTATTTTTCCCTAAATTATTTGTAAATAATATTTACATATTTCATACATTGGTTTATTATGACACAAAATTTTTCATAAAGAAATAGAGTATAGGTAATTTTTTTTTAGAAAGCTAAGACCGAAACAAGTTGTAATTGAATCTATCACAATTTTCAAGAGGAGTAGCAGCCTTTATGATGATTCCAAATTCTCTGTGCCTCCTGGTATTCAAAACTTGCGTTATTCCTGCCCACTCTGTACCAGAGTTGGTCAATGTGACCAACAGCATATGGCAGAAGTGATAGTATGTCACTTTTGAGTTTTGATTATAAAAAGACTGTGGCTTCCATCTTGGAGTCTTTCTCTCTTTCTCTATCCATTCACTCTCAGCGAATCCAGATTGAATGCCAACAAATTCCAGAAAAGACCACTGTAGCAAGGACCTGAAGTCCTTGGCTAACATCCTTCAAAAAACTGAGTGCTGTCAATAACCATGAGAGAGAATTTAGGAGTGGGTCAAGATACAATGGTAACCACATCTTTGAGACTTTGAATCAAAAACACTTAGCTAAGTTTCTCCTAGATTTCTGACTCACAGAAACAATGAGATTATAAATATTTATTATTTTAAGCTGCTGACTTTTGGGGTTGTTAGCAATTGATAAATATACCAAATGACATACTTAGCAAGTAGTATCTAAAGAGACATAATGCTTGACAGGGTATACATAAAAGAATGGGATCATATTTGAGTGCTTATTGACTTGTAATCTAGTTTAAAAAATTAAGATATGTGCAAATAATATGAGCTAATGTAGAAAAAAGTGTACAAATGTGTACCAAAATAATGATACTAAGTAAATGACATTGAGATACAGGCAACAGAATCATTTTGTTGAGGGCCCACATAAAGTCCTCTAGAAAAGCTGTAAGTATATTGCTATGTGAATGATGACATCAATTGGACACATTAAGGCACTCCAGGTTAAGACAAAGTTTGTAAAAAGACATAAAAGTGAGAAAGGACAGGGGCGCCTGGGTGGCTCAGTCATTAAGCGGCTGCCTTCGGCTCAGGTCATGATCCTAAGGTCCTGGGATCGAGCCCCGCATCGGGCTCCCTGCTCTACAGGAAGCCTGCTTCTCCCGCTACCACTCCCTCTGCTTGTGTTCCCTCTCCTGCTGTGTTTCTCTCTGTCAAATAAATAAAATCTTTAAAAAAAAAAAAGTGAGAAAGGACAGAAAGTGTGTAATAAATTACAAAGAATGTAGTTGGGCTAAATACTTAGTATTTCCATTTATATGTATATAATTATATTACATATGTAATGAACTAGAGAAATAACACTTATCTTTGAGACAAATAAGTTAATATTCCAGATCTAGCTTAAATTATATATTTTTAAGCTCTGATTTATGCTTTTGTAAAGTGAAAATAATTTTACCACAAATCTACTTTTTCTTATTTCTAGTGTAATGCTCTTTATACCAAAACAAAGCTACTTTCTTGGTCTGACTTCAGACTTACAATGGATTAGCAATAGAACAAATTTTTCTTCACATGCATAGCATCCAGCTCTCATCCAAATCTATTGTTCATTGTGAGCTGACTCATTTTAACAAAAGATTTTGATGTACTAACTTAATAGGGAAGAAACTATAACATTGCCAGTTGAACAAAACATTTCTAAGTAAAAAGGAGATGGTCAAGGACCCAAGAAAGTATGCTTTTTGCAGGATTATTCAATTATAAAATAAACTTTATTCGTATCTTCAGTCCTGTTTCTACACAGTTAGTCATTGTGATACATGCATGACTTGGCAAAAGGGTGAGTATTTTAAGTGGGATGAACTTGCAATGGTAGATCTCTGATGTATTAACAAAAATTAATTGAATATATGCAAAAAAATTCCCACTGTGTCTGAGAAACTAATATAAAACTGATATAATGTATAACTCAGTGAGTATATATTTTAGCTCAGTCATGGATATTAAGTCATGTCTAGCATTCTGACTGATAAATTGGTAGTAACCACCTGGATATATGTGTTGAAGAGGAGCTTAAGGCTATATTTAGGTTTAGAGGGAAATGGTGTCAAGATCATTTTGGAATTCGTCGGGGCGCCTGGGTGGCTCAGTGGGTTAAAGCCTCTGCCTTTGGCTCAGGTCATAATCTCAGGGTCCTGGGATGGAGCCCCACATTGGGCTTTCTGCTCAGCAAAGAGCCTGCTTCCCCCTCTCTCTTTGCCTGCCTCTCTACCTACTTGTGATCTCTCTCTCTGTCAAATAAATAAATAAATAAAATCTTTAAAAAAAAATCATTTTGGAATTCCTGATACAAGGACAAGAAAGGAAAGAGGTAGAACTTTAGTCCTCTATTATATCTGTACCTGTAAAAGAGATTAAACATATAGAAAAGAGGGAGAGGAGAAAGATGACAGAGGAGTAGGAGACTGAGATATTATCAGATCCCAGAACTTCAGCTAAATAGTTATCAAACCATTCTAAACACCTACAAACTAAACAAAAGATAGAAGAGAAGAAGAATAGCAATTCTAGGAACAGAAAATTTACCACTTTCCAGAAGGTAGGACATGTGGAGAAGTGAATCCAAAGCAACAGGAAGATAGACCAAGGGAGGAAGGGCCAGCTCCTGGCAAGCCACAGAGCAGCAGAGCACCAAATTGGAACTTTTAGAAGTCTGCTCCAATGAGGGACATTGCTCCAGAGGCTAAGCAGGGGGTGGAACCCTCGCTGGGACAGTGTGGTCTCAGGACCCATGGGGTCACAGAGGGACCGGGGTGTCTGAGGCTAACAGAGCTCACAAGTATCAGAGCCAGGAAGCCAATGGCAGAGACGGAGCTGAGCGGTGGGCTATCAGCTCAGGCTTACCTTAAACTGAGATCTGAGGCACAGTCAGGCTACTGCTCTTCAATCAGGGATCCCACAAGGGGCAGATCTGGAGAGACCCCTTCCTTCTTCCTTTGGGAAGAGTGGTGCATGAGCGCACTGCAGGAATCAGCTGCATTTAGATACTCCAAACAGGGCTGTGCACCAGAGACAGAAACACTGTCACAGGTCAGCTGAGCTTGGATAAGGCTGGAGACCAGGTCGACAGGAGTGATTGATTCCTTTTCTCAGAGGGCGCACTGAGGAGCAGGGCCCTGAGCTCTCTGCTCCTAAGGGCCAGAGACTGGGAGGCAACCATTTTCATTCCTGTCCTCCAAAGATGTATGGAAAGTGATTGGGGAACAAAAGCTATGAGTGAACCTGAGCAGATTACATAGGTCAGCCCCCAGCAAGGGAGGTGCAATTCTGCCTCAGGCAAAGACATTTGAGAATCACTGCAACAGGCCCCTCCCCCAGAAGATCAGCAGGAATATCCAGCCAAGACCAAGTTAATCGATCAATGAGAACTGCGGAACACCAGAATTAGGAAAAAGAAACACATAGAATTCATGGTTTTTTTTTTTTTTTTTCCCACGATCCCTCAGTCTTTCAGAGTTAAATTAAAATTTTTTTATTCTATTTTTTATTTTATTTTTCCTTTTTCTTATTTTAATGTTTTTTAACTAGTATCCTATCAATACCTTTTAAAAAAATCTTTTCTAATTTTCACTGTTATATTCATATTTTATCCCCTCAATGTACTTAATCTTATTTTATGTATATATATATATATAGGGCTTATTTTTTTCTTTTAAATTTTGGGATACAATTTCTTCTAATAGATCAAAATACACCCTAAATCTACCACACAGCTTTGTTCTAGTCTCCAGTCAGATCACATTTTTTCCTCCTTTTTTTTTCTTTCTTCAACCAGCCTCTTATCTTATCAATCCCTTTTTTAGAATCTTTTTCACTTTTCATCTTTACACTCATATTCCATCCCTTCATAGTGTTTACCCTTATTTTTGTATATTTATAAGGTTTTTTTTTCTTTAAAATTTTGGGAGGTATTTTCTTCTAACTGACCAAAAACCACCCAAAATCAAGTGTGAGGCTCTGTTCTAATAACAGGTCTAATATATCTATATTTCTCTATATAGATGTATCTATATTTTTTCTTTTCCTTTCTTTTTCTTTTTCTCTTCCCCCCCTTCTTTTTTTCAACCCCCTTGTTTTGGCTTTCTTCTGATTTGGTTAGTGTATATTTTTGTGGAGTTGTTGCTACCCTTTTAGTATTTTGTTCTCTCATTCACTTATTCTTATCTCGATAAAATGACAAGGTGGAAAAACTCACCACAAAAAAAAGAACAAGAGGCAGTACCGATGGCTAGGGACCTAATCAATACAGACATTAGTAATATGTCAGAAATAGAGTTCAAAATGATAATTATCAAGGTGCTAGCTGGGCTTGAAGAAAGCATGGACGATATTAGAAAATCCCTTTCTGGAGAAATAAAATCCTTTTCTGGAGAAATAAAAGAAGTAAAATCTAACCAAGTTGAAATCTAAAAAGCTATTAATAGGGGAAATAAAATATGAAGGTTCTTACTGCCAGGATAAATGAGGCAGAAGAAAGAATTGGTCATATAGAAGACCAAATGACATAGAATAAAGGAGCTGAGAAAAAGAGAGACAAACAACTACTGGACCACAAGGGGAGAATTTGAGAGATAAGTGATACCATAAGATGCAACAATATTAGAATAATTGGGATCCCAGAAGAAGAAGAAAGAGAGAGAGGGGCAGAAGGTATACTAGAGCAAATTACTGTAGAGAATTTCCCTAATCTGGTGAAGGGAACAAGCATCAAAATCCAGGAGGCACAGAGAATCCCCCTCAAAATCAATAAAAAAGGTCTACACCCCAGCATCTAATAGTAAAACTAACAAGTCTTAAAGACAAGGAGAAAATCTTGAAAGCAGCTAGGGACAAGAAGTCTGCAACATAGAAAGGCATAAATATTAGATTGGCAGCAGACCTATCCACAGAGACCTGGCAGGCCAGAAAGGACTGGCAGGATATATTCAGAGCACTAAATGAGAAAAATATGCAGCCAAGAAAACTATACCCAGCTAGGCTGTCATTGAAAATAGAGGGAGAGATAAAAAGCTTCCAGGACAAATACTTTAAAAAAATTTGCAAACACAAAACCAGCCCTACAGGAAATATTGAAAGGGGTCTTCTAAACAAAGAGAGAGCAAGGAGCATAGACCTGAAAGGAACAGAGACAATATGTGGTTAACAGTCACCTTAAAGGCAATACAATGACACTAAATTCATATGTCAATGGTTACCCTGAATGTGATTGGGCTAAATGCCCCAATCAAAAGACACAGAGTATCAGCATGGATAAAAAAACAAGACCTATCGATATGCTGTACACAAGAAACTCATCTTAGACCCAAAGACACCTCCAGATTTAAAGTGAAGGGGTGGAAAACAATTTACCATGCTAATGGACAGCAAAAGAAAGCTGGGGTGGCAATCCTTATATCAGATAAATTAGATTTTAAGCCAAAGACTATAATAAGAGATGAGAAAGGACACTATATCATATTTAAGGGGACCGTCCAATAAGATCTAACAATTATAAATATCTATGCCCTTAACATGGGAGTAGCCCATTATATAAACCAATTAATAACAAAATCAAAGAAACACATCAACAATAATATAATACTCGTAGGAGACTTTAATAATCCCCTTACTGAAATGGATAGATCATCTAAGCAAAAGATCAGCAAGGAAATAAAGGCTTTCATTGACACAGTGGACCAGATGGACATCACAGATATATTCAGAACATTCCATCCCAAAGCAACAGAATACTCATTCTTCTCTAGTGCACATGGAACATTCTCCAGAATAGATCACATCCTGCATCACAAATCAGGTCTCAATTGCTACCAAAACATTGGGACCATTCCCTGAATAATTTCAGATTACAATGCCATGAAACTAGAACTCAATCACAAGAGGAAAGTTGGAAAGAAATCAAATACATGGAGGCTAAAGAGCATCCTACTAAGGAATGAATGGGTTAACCAGGAAATTAAAGAAGAATTTAAAAAAATCATGGAAACAAGTGAAAATGAAAACACAACTGTTCAAAATCTTTGGGACACAGCAAAGGTGGTCCTGATAGGAAAGTATATAGCAATACAAGCCTTTCTCAAGAAACAAGAAAGATCTCAAATACACAACCTAATGCTACACCTAAAGGAGCTGGAGAAATAAGAGCAAAGAAAGCCTAAAGCCAGCAGAAGAAGAGAAATAATAAAGATCAGAGCAGAAATCAATGAAATAGAAACCAAAAGAACAATAGAACAAATCAACAAAACTAGGAGCTGGTTCTTTGAAAGAATTAATAAGATTGATGAGCCCCTGGCCAGACTTATCAAAAAGAAAAGAGAAAGGACTCAAATTAATAAAATCATGAATGAAAGAAGAGAGATCATAACCAACACCAAAGAAATACAAGCAATTATAAAATTATATTATGAGCAACTATGCACCAGCAAATTAGACAATCTGGAAAAAATGGATGCATTCCTAGAGACACATAAACTACCAAAACTGAACCAAGAAGAAATAGAAAACCTGAAAAGACCTATAACCAGTAAGGAGATTGAAGCAGATATCAAAAATCTCCCAACAAACAAAAAAGAGCCCAGGGCCAGATGGGTTCCCAGGGGAATTTTATCAAACATTTAAAGAAGAATACCTATTCTCCTAAAATTCTTCCAAAAAATAGAAATGGAAGGGATACTTCCAAACTTATTTTATGAGGCCAGCATTATCTTGATCCCAAAACCAGACAAAGACCCCATTGAAAAGAAAAATTACAGACGAATATCCTTAATGAACTTGAATATAAAAATTCTCACCAAAATACTAGCCAATAGGACCCAGCAGAACATTAAAAGGATTATTCACCACAACCAAGTGGGATTTATTCCTGGGCTGCAAGGTTGGTTCAACATCCACAAATCAATCAATGTGATTCAATACATTAATAAAAAAGAACAAGAACCATATGATACTCTCAATTGATGCTGAAAAAGCATTTGACAAAGTCCAACATCCTTTCTTTCTTTAATTTTAAATAAAATTAAAAAGAACAAATATTGTTAAAATATCTATATTACCTGAAGCAATCTACACATTCAGTTCAATCCCTATCAAAATGCCATCATTTTTCAGAGCTGGAATAAACAATCTTAAAATTTGTATAGAACCAGAAAAGACCCTGAATATCCAAAGGAATGTTGAAAAAGAAAACTAAAGCTGGTAGCATCACAATTCTGGACGTGAAGCTCTATTACAAAGCTGTAATCATTCAGATAGTATGGTAGTAGGACAAAAACAGACACATAGATCAATTGAACAGAATAGAGAACCCAGAAATGGGCCCTCAACTCTATGGTCAACTAATCTTCAACAAAGTAGGAAAGAATATCCAACGGAAAAAAGACAGTCTCTTCAACAACTGGTATTGGGAAAACGGGACAGCCACATGCAGAAGAATGAAACTGGACCACTTTCTTACACCATACACAAAAATAAACTCAAAATGAATGAAAGACCTAAATTTAAGACAGGAATCCATCAAAATCCTAGAGGAGAACACAGGCAACAACCTTTTTGAACTTGACCACAGCAACTTCTTGTAGACACATCTTCAAAGGAAAGAGAAACAAAAGTAAAAATGAACTATTGGGACATTGTCAAGATAAAAGCTTTTACACAGCAAAGGAAACATTCAACAAAACTAAAAGGGAACCAACAGAATGGAGAGGATATTTGCAAATGTCTTATCATTTAAAGGGCTAGTATCCAAAATCTGTAAAGAAGTTACCAAACTCAACACCCAAACAACAAAATATCCAGTCAAGAAATGGGCAGAAGACAACAGACATTTCTCCAAAGAACACATCCAAAAGGCCAACAGACAAATTAAAAGTGATCAGCATCAGGGGAATACAAATCAAAACCACAACAGGGTGTGCCTGGGTGGCTTGGTTTAGCTCAGGTCATGATCCCAGCATCCTGGGATTGAGCCCCACATCAGGCTCTCTGCTCAGTGGGGAGTCTACTTCTCCCTCTCCCTCTGCTTGTGCTGTCCCTTTCACTTGTTTACTCTTTCTTTCTCAAAAAACATCTGAAATAAATAACATCTTAAAAAAAAATACAGTGAGATACCACATCACACCTGTCAGAATGGCTAAAATTAACACCTCAGGAAACAACAGATGTTGGTGAGAATGTGGAGAAAGGGGAACCCTTTTACAATGTTGTGAGAATGCAGAGTGAGTGGTACAGTCACTCTGGAAGACAATATGGAGTTCCTCAAAAAGTTAAAAATAGAACTACCCTATGACCCAGCAATTGCCCTACTAGGCATTATCCAAAGGATACAAAAATAATGATTCATTGGGGCACATGTACCCCGATGTTTATAAAAGCAACATCCAAAATAGCCAAACTGTGGAAAGAGCCCAGATGTCCAATGGATGAATGGATAAAGAAGATGTATATATACACATCTGTGTAATGCAATATTACACGGCCATCAAAAAGAATAAAATCTTGCCATTTGTAGCAACATGGATGGAACAGAGGGTAGTATGCTAAATGAAATAAGTCAGAGAAAGACAAATATCATATGATTTCACTCATACGTGGAATTTAATAAACAACGAACATAGGGGAAGGAAAGGAAAAATAAAATAAGATGAAAACAGAGGGAGACAAACCATAAGAGACTCTTAACTATAGGAAACAAACAGAGTTGCTGGAGGGGAGGTGGGCAGGGGGATGAGGTAACTGGGTAATGGGCATTAAGGACAGCACTTGCTGTAATGAGCACTGGGTATGATATGCAACCACTGAAACTAATAATACACCATATGTTAATTTAATTTTATTTAAATACAAATTTTTTTTAAAAGGGCCTATCAGCTTATTAAGACAGTTCACAGAATAGGAACTATACTTCTATTTTGAGAAGATCATTTTGGCTGTGTGCATAATAGACTGTAGACAAATCAGGCAGAAACTATGAAAATAAATAGAAGTCTACAGCAATAATCCAGGCAAGAGATACTGGTATGGATTAGGACAGTAGTGGTGGAAATTCTGATACATAATCAGATTCTGTGTATATTTTGCTGATTGTGCTCATAGGATTTGCTGATGAATTACTTACACAGTGTGAAAAACAGAAGTGTCCAGGATAAGTGCAAGGTTGCTAGCCTAAGGAACTGGAAATACAAGTCATCATTTCCTGAGGTGGAAAGACTGTATGGAAAGAGGTTTTGTGAAGAAACACCAGGAATTCAATATTGAATCCATAAATTTGATATATATGAAATATCCAAGTGGAAATGTCTACTAGACAGCTAATATATGCATCTGAATTTCAGGGAGGATTTTAGGATCAATAAATATATAAATTTGCAAGTCTTCAGGATATAGGTGGTTAAAGCCAAGAGAAGAGCTAAAATCACTGAGAGTGAGTAGAGAGAGGAGAAGGCCAAGGATTGAATCCTGAAGCACTTTAAATTTAAAAAAAGATGAAGAGAAGACAAGCAAAAGAGCCCAGGAGTGAAGAGTGAAAAGAAGAGAAGTAAATAAAGTATTCTAAGAGGAAGCATAGGATTGAATATATTTCAAAGGCTGCCATTGGTTCAAGGAAGGCAAGAACTGAGAATTTGTTATTTAGAAGTAGCAAATAGGTCTTTTAAAAAATGTGAAAGAAGATTTGATGGAGTGGTGAAGATTTAAGATAGAACAAGAGGAAAGGAAAACACAATTCCAGAAAATTATTTTCAGGAATTTTGTTTGAAATATAGCTGTAAGTGGAGAAAGAATTAGGATTAAAATGGTTTGTTGCTTGTTTGTATGTGGTTTTTCTTTTAAGTTGTAGTAATAACAGTGTGGGTATATCAAAATAGATGTTTTCACAGCAGAAGAACAGATTATGGAGATGGTGATGGTAGGAAAAAATGGGACACAAAGTGTTTGTGAACTCAGAATGAATAAGTGATGATATCTTAAAAGCTTTCATAAATCAATAAGGAAAAGATGAGTATCTCAGAGAAAATAAGCAAAGGAAAGAAATAGCCAATTCATAAATGCAAAAATCCAAATATTTATAAAAGATTTTCATATTTTGTATTAGAAATTGAAATTAACATTTTATTTTAGAGATTAAAATAATAACTATAAATGTAAGCATCTCTTATCAAATTGAGGAGGAATAAAATTAGGATAACACCATTAGTCATGCTCATTTGCCAGTATGGTCTATAGTGAAAATACGCAATCCCACATCTATGAATTTACTCTAAGAGAAATCTCAGAAAATTTTGAAAAGATTTATTTTCAGAGATGCTAAGAGAGGTATTCAGCAATACTAAAAAACTGAGACAACCCTAATATCCATCAATAAAGACTTGAATATATAAATTATGATATAACTTTACTATGGAATAAAAATCAGTCATTAAAATTATTGTATCAATATCCATGTAGATAAAGAAATTATCAATAATATATAAAGTAGTTGACAGTAGAGTATTATCTTATTTTTTATCTTATTTTTTGAAAATTGAATAAATACGCAGAGAAAAAAGTTAAAGAGATACCCCAAAATGCAACTTTTTATTTCTGAATTACACAATTACAGGGTTTTTTTTTTTTTTTTTACCATACACATATTCTACCTCTATAGATTCTTAGTTTTTAGATAAAGAATAAAATATATTAATATTAAAATTATATAAGAAATGTAAAAAATCTCTAACAACTTTCCATTTAAAAAACCTTAAAAGCAAAATACACTATTAGAAGCTCAACTTTCAAGTTCATAATGATGGAAATCATTGAAAAGAACTGGTCCTTTGGAATTTACTTCAATTCTTTCACTGATAAGAACATATCAACCACCTCCATCTCAGGGAATAACACCATTACTTTTCTTCAGAAGCCAGTCTATCTCATGAAAAAATCCAATCTCTCTTCATTACTTGCCCCTGAACAAGATGTCTATTTAGTCAATTTTCCAGACCAAGAAAAACAAGAGTTCCACTCTAAATCTCAAAAACCCCAAACAATTATATCAAATAGATGAAGTCCAAAATTGAGACTTTTCAGGGAGTAGTAAGAGCCATTTTGCCTCGAAGGTGTCTCTGCTTTTAGAACTAAATGATGCAAACATCCATAAAACTCTGTCACTGGAGATTTGTGAGAGTCAGTCAGTGTCCCTTGGGGCTGAAGATTGCTCAGTGTTTTCTGTATTATGGTACCGGACTTGACTGTTACGCTTTTTGTTATTATTATCTTCTATGACTAAACTGAAGCTTTGAAAATTTAGCCATTCAGTTTTCATTGCCTTAGGATGAGTAACAGTTAATGATTAAAGAAAGGCAAACTATAGTAGATATCTCTACAGTGAAGTCCTAAAAAAGCCCGAGATGAAAAGTGACCATTGATCTTCATTGGGATGCTGGATTCTTGCCTCATATAATAGATATATTTGCCCTCCTTTTTGATCTTTACACGGAAGCCTTAATTATTCCACATTATATAAATGTTGAGCCCAAAAACAATGACATAATCTTGACTCTGATTCCTGTTGCCTAAGCCTCTAAATATCCACGTTTATTTTCTCAAAAATGGTCTCTAAAACTTTTCTCAGTTTTGTGAGAATTTCCCATAAGTTTTTTTCTAAATAATACTTTCTTTTTAACTAAACATAAAGTGTTCTTTTCTGTTGCCTACCACGCAAAATCTTACAGATGTAATTCAATTGAAAGCCTTAGTAAAACTGGCATATAGCAAATACTTCAGCAATGGTACTTTATTAAATTTATCACTATTTGGAGGGATTTTTCATAAAGGATTTGTAAAGGCTGGAGTCATTTAAATGTATCCTTCACATATTCCTCAGGAAGAGCATCCCTATGTGTAAATCACATTACTAAGTGCCTAGAATAAAATGTATCTGTCTTGTTTATCATTTTAACCCAAGTTGTTAGTAATGTGCTTTGTTCATAGGGGTGCTGTATGAATATCTATGTACGGATGAATTAATAAATGCCTGGCTGAATTAATGAATAAATCAATGAATGTTTTTCATTGATTTTTCATTTCATTTTTCATTGAATGTTCTTATTTTTCATTTATTCTAGTCTTCCCAAGGATTATCTGCAGAACATTGTACTAAATACAAACAAAAAGTGAATGAGGTAGATGTCATTTGAGCTCTATTTTCAGTTAAGAAAATTGAGGCACAGAGAGATTAAGAAAATTTCCCTAAATCACACAGTTAATAAATGAGAGAATTTTCATTAGAGCCCAGGCAGCCTTATTCTAATACCTTCTCAGACAACATACTGAATATACTTCTCATTGGAGATACTTAGTTGGAGAAAGGAACACAAAGAGGGGGTGCTTGGGTGGCTCAGTAGGTTAAGCATCCACCTTCGGCTTGGGTCATGATCCCTGGGTTCTGGGATCGAGTCCTAAGTCAAGTTCTCTGCCCAGCTGGGAGTCTGTCCTTCCCTTTCCCTCTGCCCTCCTTCACTCATGCGTTCTCTCTCTCTCTCTTGTTCGCTCATGCTCTCTCTCTAATGCTCTCTCTCAAATATATAAAATCTTAAAAAAAAAAAAAGGAACACAAAGAAGGAATAGAGAAAAAGGGAAGAAAGAATGTAGGGAAGAAGAAATTACTGTGTTGCTAGCTAACAGAACCACTTTTACAAAATCCTACTATTTTAACCCATTTAAAAAAATCTTACTTGGTCCCCACAAAAAAATGTTATGTTGAAATAATTATACATTTAAGCATAAATTCTGTGAACTAGAATTGTTCTGCCATGTATTTGTAATAAACCATATCAAATCAGTGCTCATCTAAA
Organism: Procyon lotor; assembly: GCA_028646535.1. Taxonomy (NCBI): domain Eukaryota; kingdom Metazoa; phylum Chordata; class Mammalia; order Carnivora; family Procyonidae; genus Procyon; species Procyon lotor. The sequence continues at coordinate 53,956,045 of CM053614.1, read as the reverse complement.
ACTAAAAAGAAACTTCCACTTTTACCACGATTATGTTTTGCTGTATGTTAAACCACATGCAGTACCATAGTTTCTCCCATAAAACTTATGATTAATAGGAAAATGGTGTCTGCTAATGTTTCATTCACTCTCAAAGACAAGAAACATCATTTGTCATGCTTAAAAATATTATTTATGAAAACATAATTTCAATACCTCATCTTTTCAGGGTAGGATCTATAGTAATCCTAGTAAGCAGAAAGTTTCAAGACAATAGTGATTGATAGTAAAGTCTATGAGGCCAGATGATAAACCCTGAAACTATGATCACCATGAAATGTTTCACTAACAAAGCATCAGAAGTCCAACAAGACTGTCTTTTGGTTGTGAAATAAAGAGGGACAGGCATAGTTGGAAGTGCTGGAAAAATTGCCCTAAGGCTCCATTTACTCATGCAGAACTAATGAAGCATGAGAAAAAAATGAGTCCCAAGTTTAAGTAATTTTGGTTAATGGAGCAAAACATAGTCCCCCATTGAAGATCCACATGGCACATCAGCATATTGAAGATTCCGATAAGTCATATAGGGAAAACATTGATTCAGTTTTGTTTACTCCATGAATTTAAATTTTTACTTAATCACAAATCTAACAATTTTTATATAAGCATTTAAACTTTCGATACACTAATGTTCCTTGGAACACACAATAAAAAATAATGCTTTAAGAATGACTGATGTATACTGATAATCTATGTGTTTTGGGATACTCATAAAAAGATAGAAAGAACAGTTAAGTTTTTCAACTTCTTCAAATCTTCCCATAAAACTTACAAAATAAAATAAGCAAAATGAAACAAACAAACAAACAAATACAATGTTTATCAAAAAACAAAAAGGCATCTCCATGAACTACAATAGGTAAGTAGATGTATTCTAACCATTGATAGTTTTGGCATGAATGATGTCAGCATAAAAATAGATAAAATGGAAAAATGTCTCATAAGTGTTAGGCCATAATTTGGTCACTTCACAAAAGCAAAAAAAAAAAAAAGATTTCTAGAGAAACAAGGTTAGAGGTTCCTATAGAAATGTGATGCTGATCCACCCCTACTCCTGTAACTAGAAAATAATTACAATCAAATCCTACACAATATTATAAAGTAAGAAATTGCATCTCTATACAAAAGGAAAGCACACTAGAAATAAATGTCCAAGAAACTAATAATAATAATAATAATAATAATAGAAATAATAACGTATATTTCAAAACAGGCTAAAAGAAATTGAGAAAATGGAAAAGCCTATGAAAGAATCACAGAAATCATAAGAAAATTGAAGCAAATATGTAAAATATCTGAAAAGAGATTATGAAACTGAGGAAAATAATATTTTAAAATTAAGGAAAGAGTTATTTCACTGTGAAATGTGTAAGCCTGAAGATTCACAGACATGTACCCTGGGGCAAATAATACATTATACGTTAATAAAAATTAATAAAAAAAAAAAGGAAAGAGTTATTTCAGAAATGAAGTGTGAACAAAATTAAGTAAAAGAGCAAATAAGTTAAATGGGGAGTTCCTCAGGAAATGTAATTGGGAAAGATGAAAGTTTTCAAAATTTAAAAGCAATAAAGAATGAGATAAAAATAAAACTTCAGAGAAAGTGGTAGAGAACATAGGCAAAGAAGATAAAATATACATATAATAGGAGTTTCTTAAGATATACAAGTTAATGGAAAACAACAAGTATAAAAACTATGATTAAAGAAAACTTTACTGGGACCAAGACAAGATGGCGGAGGTGTAGGAGGCACGGAGAGCACTGGGATCCAGAAAGAGGCTGAAAACCACTCTAAAAGCCGGCAAACACAACAGCAGAGAGAAGAGAATAAGAACAGCAATTCTAGGAGCAGAAAATCAAGCACTTTCAGAAAGGTAGGAGTGGAAAAAGTGAATTTAAAGAGACGAAAAGAGAG
>CM053614.1:53937564-53953590 GCA_028646535.1 Procyon lotor | reverse complement strand
GGAACACTCCTACACTGTTGGTGGGAATGCAAGCTGGTACAGCCACTCTGGAAAACCATATGGAGATTCCTCAAAAAGTTGAAAATAGAGCTACCCTATGACCCAGCAATTGCACTATTGGGTATTTACCCTAAAGATACAAATGTAGTGATCCGAAGGGGCACGTGCACCCGAATGTTTATAGCAGCCATGTCCACAATAGCCAAACTATGGAAAGAACCTAGATGTCCATCAATAGATGAATGGATAAAGAAGAAGTGATATATATATACAATGGAATACTAAGCAGCCATCAAGAGAAACGAAATCTTGCCATTTGCAATGACATGGATGGAACTGGAGGGTATTATGCTAAGCGAAATAAGTCAGTCAGAGAAAGACAATTTTCACATGATCTATCTGATATGAAGAATCTGAGAGGCAGGGCGGGGGGCCGAGGGGAGTGGGAGAGAGAAATAAAACAAGATGGGATAGGGAAGGAGACAAACCATAAGAGACTCCTAAACTCACTTTTAAACGAACTAAGGGTGGCTGGGAGGTGGGGGGTGTAGGGATAGGGTGACTGGGTTATGGACATTGGGAGGGTATGTGCTAAGGTAAGTGCTGTGAAATGTGTAAGCCTGGCAATTCACAGACATGTACCCCCGGGGCAAATAATATATTATATGTTAATAAAAAAATAAAAAAAAAAAGGAGGGCACATGATTAATGAGCATTGGGTATTATATAAGACTGATGAATCACTGAACTCTACCTCTAAAACTAATAATACATTATATGTTAATTAATTGAATTTAAATTAAGAAAGTAAAATAAAATAAGAATAAAAAATAAATAAATAAGAAGGGAAGTAGCATGATCTGACAGTCAGATCTGGCTGCTTTATTGAAAAATCCCCACTCTTGCTATATTACCTTCTGTCTCACATAGCCTATACATATGACCTCATGGAGAGTTCCTGACAGCTGACAGAAGAGAAGAAAACTTGGGTTTGGTTTACTGGTTTTAGGCTAATAGGTGCCACTTGGAAGTGAACAACCCCAGCACTGCAGTCCTTCTCTGGGACATCCTTGAAAAACAGGGGTGAAGGGAAATCCTCCCAGTGGGCAGAACCTTGATCAGTGCACTTGGTTGTTCACATCCTTTTATTGCTTAACAGGCATTACTGAGAATCTGAAAGCCATTAAAAAAAAATGTTTCCTAAGAAAAAATTAATCATTCTTCAAAAAGTCCTTAAATTTTACTTACTCAGTTATTAGATATGAGAATATTTTATACTACATTATTAGGTTGATTTTTTGGAAAAGAAAATCAAACTCCAAAGGTCAAAATGTAATTGTTTTCAAAAATGCCCAAGAGAGATTTGCCATGAACATAGTTAAGGTAATACCAGTGTAGAATGTATTTTTGTATCTTTTTTCCTGATAGCCTGTTACATAATCCTTAGGGGGCAAGTAATTTTTCCTAATGATAGTAATCACAATAGAGTTTAAAGTCACTGAAGAAATGGAAAGGTAAAAAGGCAGGAGGCAGAAGAGGAGGAACATATGAGCAAAGAGAAAATAGATGTGGATTCCAGTGTTAACAAGCACAGAATGAGAATGAAGTATACCAAATTTAAGACTGTTACCATGAAATTTGTACTCTAGCTTTTTCCTTCTTTCTTTTTTTAAATGTGTTATATCCTCTTGATGTGTTGTGATGGAAAGTAGAGATAGTTCATTGCTAATTATCCCTTTTAACATTCTAAACACATTCAACAACAGTATGATGAAGGAATTCAGTGGTCTATACATATTTTTGCACTTTGCCAATGGCTGGCATAATTTTTTTAAAAATTTTATTTATTTATTTGAGAGAGAGCAAGAGTGAAAGGGCAGCCTTAATCATCTATAATGCAAAAATTTGCACAGCCACAGGGAGAAAATCAATTACATCCTTGCCATACACTCCAACAAAGTAACATCATTTTCAGTATCAGGAAGTCAGTCTGTATAGAATACAGTGTAATAACAACAGCATATTATTCTATAGTTTTTAAAGAGTAAAACATAAAACCTCTCATTTACTACGTATAGTAACTCTTCAAGGAGAAATCATTAATATATTAAATAATTTGTCCAATTCACGATTTATATGCAATGGGGCCTTATCAGTGTCCTGAAAGAAAATTCTCTTACTGTTGTATCATCAAGAAATTCTAGATGAGGGGCAACTGGGTGACTCAGTGGGTTAAAGCCTCTGCCTTCAGCTCAGGTCATGATCTCAGGGTCCTGGGATAGAGCCCCGCATCAGGCTCTCTGCTCAGCAGGGAGCCTGCTCCTCCCACCCCCTTCTGACTCTCTGCCTACTTGTGTTCTCTATGTCAAATAAATAAATAAACAAATAAACAAATAAATAAATAAATCTTTAAAAAAAAAGAAAAAAAAGAAATCCTAGATGAAAAGTACACCTGAAAATTAGAGACCTTGTAGGCAGGCCCTTCCTGCCCTTCTGTGGGACATAAAGGTCCTTGACCTAATCAGAGACTAGCAGTCTCCCAGGAAGAGGAGTGACGGTTTTCCATATTTTCTGATATTTATACACCTCCTTCCTAGTCATGGAGAGATACATTTTTAAAAATATTACACTCTGACAAAGGAGAGAGGTCAGTCATCTATATTATAAATGTATACTGTAAAACAGGATACCATGAATATACATAGGAGCCTTTCCCCCTGCCAGAAAAAGTACCTTGCTAAATTTTAGGATACCCAAATATTATTTTGATAAAATTATATTTATGTTGAGTCCTAGAAAGAAACAATAGCTATATGAAAACAAGATAATTTTTTTGATGACTAGGAAAGTTTTGAGGGTGGGTGAATTAAAACTCAAATTGTATCCAAGGATTACTATAAGGTCTGTAGAGATACGCAGTCTGCTTCATTTATAGAGGTAGCTGTTGTGTAGGCAATTAACTTGACTCAAAGATAGCTTCTATGTATAACTACCACACAATGCACTGTGGAACACTACTATCACAAAACAGAAAGGCTTACAGACTGAATGAAAGCACTCAGATCACAGACTGTTAAACCAATTTAAGAAGCAATACTAAAACTTGAGTAAGTTAATACACTTAGGATCAGTTACAAGTGGATGGAAAACCACACTATCTGAATCCTGGCTACCCCGTTCATTATACCCCAGCTCTGGACCACAAGAGCCATTCCCACTAATGGCATTATATTTTAACTACATGTATTATATGTTACCTGTATAACATGTATTTTTATGGATTACATGCATTATATATAAATATGTTTTTAGTTAGAAGGACCAGGGTTGTGGTTGAACAAAAAAATTCAGAGGCAGGAAGTCCTCTGGACCAATGATACACATTTTCTCTATCAGAGAGACACAGGGACAAGGTTGCCCAGCCAGTAGCTGGGCAACAGTCATGGGTTTTATTTGTGTATATAAATATATATTACTTCATGAGTCTTAAATGTATCTGCTTTCTTTTATCTCATTTTAACATACCATATCATGTATTTATATGTAACAAATATGATGAGTTTTATTCATCCTATTTTTTTCTAAAGCAGAATTGAATATTCAGAAAAGATAAAGAAATTCACATTGCAATAGCCCCAGACTTATCACTTTGGATAAACCCAATAATGAATTTCTTTATGCAACCATTTTCACTTTAATTTCCAAAGGTGCTCACCACAGTGCCATGAATTAGCCTATCCTGTAGAAGAAAGATTTTCTCATATCCTATGAGAAATGCAAAAATTTGCACAGCGGTATCATCTGGAGAATATTATAAAACAACACAGTATTGTACAAAATTTCACAGTTTAGTGATAAATTTGCCTTCCAAGAAAACCTTATATTCACATTGGTATCTGAGTACGTGCCTATCAGAGATGTTCTATTTGATGTTGCTGACTTATCCATGACTCATCTTAAAGCATAAGGCAACAAGGCATTTCTGGTAGAATTTTATAATATTTCTTCCATTTTTAGAGAATTTACATAATTAGATACTAAGAAAAACAGTACACCTAAAGAAAAAGTAAACTACAATCACGATAACATGTAGTTCATATAATTTTTGGAAGTATATATATATATATTCTGTAATATTCTTATGTTCATCATAAAAGATCAAGGAGTTACATCAGTGAGATATTGGAAAAAACTGATGTCAATTTTAATGACTAGCAATTACTCTTTAGATTTTATTAGGTATTAACTTCTTAGACTGGGTAGGATATATTAATAGTGTGCTGAAGCATTTAATAAATGGACTTCTCTAATTTTCCTTTTTATCAGTACATCATTAGACAGTAGGATCTGTTGGCACCAGTATAAATATTAACGTGCTTACAATGCTGGAGGAGTGAATGCCGTGTGTGTGTGTGTGTATCTAAACATGTAGATAAATATTCATATTTAGTAGGGAACATCTGTTCTTAATGCTTCATATATAGTATTTTCCTGTATAGCACAAGTCTTCCATTTCCTGTTCACTCTCACCAGCCAATCAACAACCTTTAAAATCTGTGTTGTCATCAACCATGAGCACTCTCAGCTGCCCCATCTTGTCTATGTTACAAGTTCTTGAAGCCTAAAAATACACACTGCCAGAGCACTTGTCTGGAGCTTTATTTGGGATAAGCAAAATTAGTTTGTAGAAAAGAGGAAAAATTATTTTTGTTCCATCTATGCTAGAATCACATATGTATTTTATGGCTTAACTTTTATTTGGAGATTTTGATTGGTATATATGAGTATATCTCTCAAGGAGACCATATAACAATTTTTATTTTCTTTAATTCTTTAATTTTTTTACAGGATATGTATAAAATGGGATTTCTCTTGTGCACACTCCCAGAATCACTATGTCAGACAGCATTCATCACCCTTAATTTTCATCATTTAATTCCTTATCCTCAATTTCAAAAAAAATTTTTGTCCTTTCCAGACTATTAGGATTTAAAATTATTGCCAATACAACTATGTTTAAATATTTACTAATACATAATCTATCTGGTCTTTTAGTAGCCATCCTTTTATAACCAAATTTTATTTTCCAGTCTCAGTAATATTTAGCTTCCTTTCTTGGCTATTTTCCTCCTGCACTCCAAATGCTCCATATCCCATTGACCAAATAGAGAGGGCAGATTCATCTTAACAGGAAGCTTTCAACCATAAACTTTAATAGCACTTTAAGGAGCCTCAAAATGAAATTTCTTCTTTAATTAAGAAGATGCTACTTTGTACATCATAATCGAATACATCAAAAAGTTCCTTGTTAAAGCTTGAGATATATTATAAAGCCATCTCATAGCATGGCTGTAGGGCTTTTTCTAATTGGAAGAATGACAGATCAAATTCCGGAGAAAGTTCTATCATTCGGAATGTATGAGATGGAGCCATTTATTTAAATTATACACTCAGAACAATTAGGAAAACATGTCAAACCATGTTATTTTGTTTTGTTTTGTTAAAATGCAACACAAACTAAAATAAAATATCAACAATGCATCACTTGCCTTTATGAATATGTATAGATGTGTACATGTACATAGAAAGAGAAATGTAATTTTTCAAATTTAATATCATAAATTTATGTACCTTCAAACTCAGCAATCTGAAAGTGCTCTTGGAAGAAAGAATAAACTATTAGGAATGAATCAAATTTTATTCTTGCAATTTGACAAGAGGGACTTATTTTAAATAAGTTTAGAAAATACCATTTTTATTAGAGTTCCAAATTATCAATTGTCTCATTTTTATGGGTTTCTCAATTATGAGCCACCTTATTTTATGGATTAAGAAGACTTTTCTAAAACCGGGGCACCCGGGTGGCTCAGTCGTTAAGCGTCTGCCTTCGGCTCAGGTCATGATCCCAGAGTCCTGGGATCGAGCCCCGCATCAGGCTCCTTGCTTAGCAGGGAGCCTGCTTCTCCTGCTACCATTCCCCCTGCTTGTGTTCCCTCTCTCGCTGTGTTTCTCTCTGTCAAATAAATAAAAAATATTAAAAAAAAAAAGAAGACTTTTCTAAAACCAAAATATGTCTTTCTACTTGTATTTAGTACAAGTTGTTTTTGCATATCCCATACTGTCCGGAGCAAACCTAACATACTTCTGTATTCAATACTCTTTACCACACTCTCAAGCTACTATTTTCAATCTTCTCTTCAAATGTTTCACTTAAAACATATCACTAACCCAGACGCCTTTAGAGTGCCACCTCACAGAGACCTTGCCTCACTTCTACCACTTAACATTGTAGCTCACCTCCTAAATCCTCCCATATCCTTGAATCCTCCCCCTCCCCTGATGACCACACCCTCCATGGGTCTTCCTCACAATCTGATACTATTGATGACCCCTTCTTTTCTGTCTTCAACTGTTGTTCAAACATAAATTTGTTGTGTGATCAACTGCTCCCTCTCAATTGAACTTACCTAATAGCATTTTAAACATGTCCAATCTTTTGTCCACTTTCCCAAAATAAGCAGGGAGTGGGTGAGGGAATAGGATGAAGAGCTTCCTTCTATCCAGTGTTCCCACCTTATTCAATTATTATCATATTCATTTTTCTCTTTCTCTGTAACCATACCTGTAAAAAGAGTTGCCTTTTTAGACAACTATTCACTTTCTATGTTTGCTTGCCTATCGCTCACTCTCCAACTCACTCTGGTTTGGCCACTGCTACCACCACATCAAGTCCAGTTAACACATGTCAATACTTGATTTATATACTTGCCCTCTCAGTGGTATTTATCCCTGTTCACTTAATCACTCATCACTACTTATTAATTTCTAGAGGGTATACTATGTGCCCGACATTAAACTAGCTATAGAAGCTACTGTGGTGAACAAAAGTTACAAACACCATATCACTCACTGAGGGGTGGAGATGAAAAATGAAAATTTTTCAATGAAAAAAACCTAAATAAGTAGCATATTAGATGGAAATAAAGCAGAGAAATAAAGAGTTGACTTGGGTGAGTCCAAGTAAAAAATTAAAATTTAAATAGTGATAAGAAAATGTTTCTCTGGAAATGTGATGAAGTTAGTGATGGAGGAAGCATGTGGGTAAATGAGAGAAGAGCCTTCCACGAGGGAGAGCAGGAATTTTTATGCCCAACTAACATCATGAAGTATTGAACATTCTATTCTTTTGTACTGACACACATTTCTGGTTCTTCTAACTCTTGCCATTTCTCTTTTTTGTTTATAGGCTTCTTCTCTTCTACCTAGCCTTTAAATGTTGGAATGTCTTTAAAATTATGCTTGGCATTCTTCTCTTCTCTTCTTAATTATTTCATCTGAAACCATGGTGTGAATGATCACCAATATAGATACCTAGTTAAAACCTATCCTTTGAGTTTATGACTTGCATATCAAACTATTGACTTGACATTAAGCTTTGAATGTCCAAGGTATCTTATATTCACTATTTTTAGTGATTTTTTGCAATAAATATGACCTTCCTTTTACTGTTCTTTAACTTAGTGAATGACAATATCTTTCTTTAAGTTTCTTCAGCCAAACACCTGGCAGTCAACATCAGCCTATCAACATCAGGTTATTTCAATTTAACATTCTTTATATGTTTCTATTCAATTTAATTCTTTCCATCTACGTTTTCTCCTTTCTAGTCCAAGGAACCATCATCTTTCACCTTAGATACTGACACATTCTTGAAACAGTGCCTATCTTTGAAAAGATCACATTGCAGACAGGTTAATCATATACTTCAACCTATTGCTTAAAACTTTCAGTAGCTCCCCATGCTCTTATGATAAAACCCAAGGTGCTTAATATGGGACACAAAACAGCACAGTCTGATCCCACTAACCTGTCTGGCCTCATTAACCACCTATTCCTTTTCCTTATTCTGAGTTCCCAACAAACTGACATGCTTTTAGTTCCTCAAATATGATGTTCTCCTATTCTAGGGCTTTTGTACCTGCTCTGCCATCCCTTATATTGGAACTTTATCCTCAACTCCTTTACCTACTTAATACATTCTTTCCAAGTTTTTATTTAAATTCCAGTTAGTATACATACAGTTTAATATTAGTTTTGGGTATAGAATTTAGTGATTCATCACTTGACATACAATACCATGTGCTCATCACAAGTGCCCTCCTTAATACCCACCACCTATTTAAACCATCCCTGCTCACCTCCTCACCAGGAAACATTACCAACTTAATCCATTTTTGTCCTTCATACTCCATTCCAAAGCTGAATTCTCCACTTTAGCCAATACCCATCAGAATACCTTGGATTCCATATTATATACTTCTGCAGACCATGTACTTTTCTTCTACAAATGTCACCATAGTTGCTATTTTTCATGTTGTGTGCTACTGTTTGATGAGTATCTATCTTCTCAACTCAACTGTGAATTCACTAAGGACTGAGACTATTTTAATTTTGTTTTATTGCCATGCCCTAAAATCTAAACATTACTTAGCACGGAGTACACATTCATGTATTTGTTGGATAAATAAATGGATGAAAGAGTAAATGAATAAATGCATGTGAAATGTCATTTGTTTTTGCCACAAGACTGTTTCTGGCAGTAGTTGATTTTATTTTTTGTTTTGTCAATTATTAAACATGTTCCTTTAAGATACTTACATAACCTCACTAAATCTTAATTTGGTCTTCTATAATTTGAGGTATCTACCTCATAGGTTAAAATGTATCTACCTCATAGGTTAAAATGAAAGTGAGCCCATTCTTATCACGGACATAGAGTACTACCTAGCACATGGTAAGTGTTCAATAAATAATAGCTTCTGTTATTTTTTTTATCTTGTCTAAATTGCTTAAAGGAAAAACACTAACTCCAAAATTCCACTTTTTTCTCAATTAACTCAGTAGTTAGTTTTTTTATATAAAGGATAATTCCCTGGAGATTGGGGCAATGTTTGAACTACAATCATTATATTGAACTGTCATAGGTGTAAGTTTTCATTATAAAGTTTTAATTACTTCTGATACATGTGGGGTGATGAGGTCTCTCCAGTTCCTACAGTTTATCCTTTCCAGAAAAAAAATTTTTTTTTGCTCTAGGGGAAAAAATCAATTAATTAATGACTCTCCAGCAAAGCAATCAGCTTTTAACAGAAACTCAACTAAGAAACACTCATCTGAAATAAATGAGAAAGAGGAAGTGAGGAAATAAGGCACCAATAAAGATAATATTGTCCTCTTCACCAAAGATCTCCCTAAATATCAAAGGAAATAAAACAAAATGAAAACTCTTACCATCTGTAGAACTAGAACACACATATAGTTCTAAATAATGATATAAAAGGAAGAGCTGCTAAATTAAACAAGAGTAATGTTGCAGGCAGACGGATGTTGAGAAAGAAAACTGGTAGAACAGTGTTCTCTAAATATAGGTGTCATATTCAGGGCAAAAGCCAAATACTTAATTTGAATGATACGAAGAAAGTACATGGGATATTGGCAGGACTTTTTCTCAATCAAGTTTGTCCCAAAGAAATAATGGCTGAGCAGGGCTGGAGTTGAGTCACAGGCCACTTCAGAGTCCACAGATGAGACAGAGGTCTGTGGACCTGTTACCCAAGGCACAGATGGGCATAACTCTCCCTAAGTCCCAGTGCAGATGATGCTAGAGGCCGAACCAAGCCTAAATAGACTATAGTTGAGTCCATAAGAAGATAGAATAGTGCAGGTCTCTGTGGGACCACAGTAAGTGAGCCTGTCATCTGTGCAAAGACCTCTCAAAAAAAAAAAAAAATCCCTCTTGAGTCTTGGGCTTCACTGGGGTTTTACAATTTCCTGTCTGATCCCAAACATCCCACAAAGGCACTTTTGTGCATGGATGGCTGCCAAATTATTGTTACTGTGGGGGAATACAAGCAGGAGAACTCCTATTATACTATCTTGTAGCAATACACTTCATTAAAATAAAAACTTCTGGGGCACCTGGGTGGCTCAGAGGGTTAAAGCCTCTGCCTTCGGCTCGGGTCATGATCTCAGGGTCCTGGGATCGAGCCCCACATCGGGCTCTCTGCTCAGTGGGGAGCCTGCTTCCCCCTCTCACTCTGCCTGCCTCTTTGCCTACTTGTGATCTCTCTCTCTCTCTGTCAAATAAATAAATAAAACATTAAAATAAAATAAAATAAAATAAAAACTTCTGCTTTGCAGAGACACTGTTAAGAGAATAAAAAGACAAGCCATAGTCTGACAGAAAATATTTTCTATCTAAAACATAATATTTGATACTCAGAATATATAAAGTCCTTTTAAAACTTAACAAGAAAATAACCCAATTAAAAAGTGGACAAAAGATCTGAACAGCTTACCAAAGAAGATATATAGATGCAAATAAGCCTATGAAATGATGGTCAACATCATATATCATTAGGGAATTACAAATAAAACAATAAGAAACCACTCCACACTTATTAGAATGATCAAAAATTCCAAAACACTAACAACATCAAATGTGGGAAAAGATGTATGTCAGTAGGCAATCACTGGTAGTGCAAATGCATAATGGTACAGCCATTTTGGAAGATAGTTTAGCAGTTTCTTACAAAGCTAAACATAGTCTTAACATATTATTCAACAAGTTCACACCTATTCTCCCAAATTAATTGAAAACTAAAACCTGCATACAAATTGCCATAGCAACATTATTAATAATTGCCCTTAATTGGACACAACCAAGATATCCTTCAGTAGGTAAATAAACAAACTTTGATACATCCATACAATGGAATATTATTCTGAAAAAAAAAAAAAGAAATGAGCTACCAAACCACAAAAATCTATGGAGGAACTTTAAATGCATACTGGTTAAGTGAAAGAAGCCTATGAGGAAAGGCCACATGCTACATGATTTCATGCTATGTTACACTTTGGAAAATGCAAAATTATAGAAAATAAAAAACTCAGTGTTTATCAGAACATTGGAAAAAGGAGGAAAGGAGAGATCAATGGATGGTGCACAGGAATTTTAAGCGCAGCAAAACTTTGCTCTATGATCATGAATTGGTGAATATGGAACAACTAATAACCATGTGCAGTGCAAAAAGTGAACCCTAATGTAAACTAATGTAAATTAAAATAGACTTTAATTAATAATAATTAATCAATATTTTTTCATCAGTTTTAACAGTGTACCACACTAATGCAAGATGTTAATAATAGGGGGAACTATGTGCCAGGAGACATAGTATATATGAAAACAGAAAAGTTTTCATACATTACAGAAAAAATGTATCCAATTTTTCTGAAAACATAAAATTCGCTTAAAAAAGTCTATTTTAAAAATGGATAATACATATGACTAACTGGAGTTTATCCTAAATTTAAAGTAGGGGCTTATTTAAAAAAAAATCAATGTAACTTACCATATTAAACTAAAAAAATGCAGAAAAGAAAAAAAACCACATAGTCACATCAGTAGAAACAGAGTCATTTCACAAAATTCACCATCTGTTACTCAATTTTAAAAAAGCTAGCCACCAAGGAACACTTCTTAAATCTGAAAAAGGGCATATGTGGAAGAAAAGCTAATATTATACTTTGTATATGACTGAATAATTTCCTATTAAAATCAGAACTAAGACAACAATATCTACTCTTACTACTTCTATTCAACATTGTAGGACAGATTCTAGGCAGGTCAATAAAGCAAGAAAGAGAAAGAAAGGTATTCAAATTAAAAGAAAGATGACAACTCCCATTATTCCCAAAATAACTAGTGAAACTAATAAGTGAGTTTAACAAGTATCAGGATGCAAAATCAACATAAAGCACAAGCTGTATTTTCATAGACTAGCAAGAAAAACTGAAAATGGAAACAAAAGATTTATAATACCAAAAAGTATGAAAATTTAGTAATTAATTTGGCAAAAGATGTGTGAGATCTTTACACTGAAAACTATAAAACAGTTCAAAGAAAAATTAAAGAAGACCCAAGTAAGTGGAGAATATGCCATATTCATGCGTCAGAAGAACAAAGTTGAAGGACTAATTATTTCAAGATTTTTTATAAAGCCACAAGAATCAAAACAGTACAGCATTAACATAAAGATAGACAACTAGACCAATTGAATAACATAAAGATTCCAGAAATAAATCCTCACATAAGTGAACTTATTTTCAACATGGGCATCTGGGTGGCTCAATGGGTTAAAGCCTCAGCCTTCGGCTCGGGTCATGATCTCAGGGTCCTGGGATGGAGCCCCGCATCAGGCTCTCTGCTCAGCCGGGAGCTGCTTCCCCTTCTCTCTCTGCCTGCCTCTCTGCCTACTTGGGATCTCTCTCTCTCTCTGTCAAATAAATAAATAAAATCTTTTTAAAAAATGCCAAAGCATTCTAGTGGCAAAAGGAAAATCTTTTTAAAAAATGGTACTGGAAAAAATGGATATTTTATTAAAAAAAAAAAGAAATATGATTCATACCTTGTAAGAGAAGAGGGGAAGGACTTCCCTTTTTCACATGGAAAAAGAGGGACTATCAGAAGTATAAAGATTAAGTCAAAATGGATGATAGAGTTGTGTATGAAACCTAAAACTAACATTTCTAGAAGAAAACACAGTAGCAAAACTTTGTCAACTTATAGAAAGATTGCATTTAGATAAAATATAAAAAATATGATATGTCAAAGAAAAATTGCCAAGTTAGACTTCAGCACAACTAGATACATGACCACCATGTCTTGGTAAGAATACAGAGTATTGGGAGCTCTCATACTCTGTGGAAATAGTAATTTGTGTAATCCCTTTGGAAAACAATTTGATAGCTTCTTAAGAAATTAGGCATAGACCTACCATATAATCCAGTCATTCAAATCCCAGGTATTTACACAAGAGAAATACAAGGTACGTCTATACAATAAAAATTTAATGCAAATGATCATAGAATTTTATTTATAAGAATCACAAACTAGAAACAATGTAAATACCCATTAATAAATGAATGGATACACACATTGCGGTATAAACATATAATGAATATTTAAATATTTGTTTAAAGAATGAAATATTGATAATTGCTGTAATATGAATAAGTATCAGAGTCACAATGCTGAGTCAAAGAACATAGACAAAAAATATATATACTTTGCAATTTGGTGTATATGAAATCTTATAAATTGCATACTAATCTATAGTAACAAACTGCAAAAGAGGGATCGCCGAGAATAAGGGTGAGATTTTGCAAGATGTGAAGGGAGGGAATTATAAAGGAGCAAGAGAAAATATTTTGCAGTGATAAATAATTTCATTATTTTGATTATAATAACAGGTTCACAGATGTATGCATATGTCAAAGTCAAACTGCACACTTCAAGTGTGGTTAATTGACAATTGTACCTTAATAAAGCTTTTTCAAAATGAAAGATAATTTACATGACAGGATTTAACTAGATACCCTTTTCCCAGAGCAAGAGGCAAAACTGACAATAAATATAAAGAGATAAATATGAGATCCTTCCTTTAGATCTAATTTTGCACAAGTGTTTGCACAAGTCTTGAGTGTTGAAGACTGCTTAAAAACAAATTTTTAAAAGGGAGTTGATTGGCTTTTATTAATTGCCCTTTAGAGAGTTAAGGAAATTCCCTTCAACTCTTCTCTTGCTAATAACATATGTTTAGGTAACGATCATATATTGAATGTTAACAAATATCCTTTCAGCATCTTTTAGGATTATCAACTACAATATATATTGTATATTCACTCAGCAAATCACATTAGTGGTTTCCAAATGTTAAAAAGGTATGATTTTTGAGAGAAAGAGACAGACAAACAAGAAAGAAAGAATACATTGTTTATTAGGGACACTGTAGAGGAGAAAAACTGGTTGAATCTAGCTGAGATAGATTTACTTTCCTCTATGTTCTCCCCTGAATGTTTTGAATGTGCATGGGTAACCTATACAAACCAAATAATTATAGGGAAAACTGACACAAAGAGCATGAATCCAGTGTCCCAAATATTTGGAGTATTCAAAAGGCTAAGGAAAATTTCACTATTCTATTCTTCATATCCTTTATCAAAAAAATGGAGATTAATAATTATATCTACTTTACAAGTAGGTTTAGTTTTAATGAATTAATGCATTCCAAAACATTTGGAACACTGCCTGGCAGGCAGTTATCACTATTAGTTATCACTAATTCTGCATAGTTAGTACCCATTTCTTAGGTTTTAAGAACATAGCATTTTAGATCCAGTGTTTCTGTTTCTGTTTCTCTTTCTCTCCCCCAGTGCCTGCCACATACACACATGCACACACACACACACACACACACACACACACACAAACCACAAACCCCAACAATAGAGATTTAACCATTACCATTTTGCCCGGAAGAAGTGGATTATCAGAAATAAAACTTTCCCAAGGTTAATGTGTTAACAAGAAACTGAATTAAGATTTAAATTAGACCTACAGACTACAAAGCCTTTATTTTTCAACAACAGTTTTGAAAAATATTGTTTTATATTTTTACAGGAGAAAAAAACTAAAGATGATTATTGATATCCCAAAAGCATTATGTGTGAAAAATCACTGTTTATGCATATACAAGAAATCTTAAAGCCTAACCAAAAATCATGATAAATTTTCCATCATGATTAAATAAAAAAGAATTGTATCTGACTATTTGTAAATTAGTGAAAATGAAAACTCCACACATAAAACTGTGTGTGGTCGGGGCGCCTGGGTGGCTCAGTCGTTGAGCGTCTGCCTTCTGCTCAGGTCATGATCCCAGAGTCCTGGGATCGAGCCCCGCATCAGGCTCCTTGCTCACCCGGCAGGAAGCCTGCTTCTCCCGCTACCATTCCCTCTGCTTGTGTTCCCTCTCTCACTGTGTTTCTCTCTGTCAAATAAATAAAATCTTTAAAAAAAAACAAAAAAACTGTGTGTGGTGACAGAGCTAAGGAAAAAGAGACAGAGAGACAGACAGAGAGATACATAGAGAATAAAAAAATAAGCAATGAGCTCAAAATGTTAGCAAGTGAAGAAACTAGCAATCAGAACAAGCAAATAAGCAACATGCAAAGTCAGATGATGAAATAAAAAAAGTAAAGAGAATCCACATTTAAATCTGTTAATATTAAAAAATAGTCTTGGAGTTACAGGTTTCCAGTTACGGAATAAATAAATCACAGGGATGCAGCACAGGAATATAGTCAATGGTATTGTGATAGTCTTGTGTGGTGACAGATGGTAGCTACACTTTTGGTGAGCACAGCATAATATATAGAATTGTTGAATTACTATGTCATATAACTAAAATTAATGTGTGTCAACTATAATAAAATAAAATAATTTTTTTTTACTTTTAGCAAAAAAATCTTAAATTATTTTAAGGTCAATAAAATATAATTGATAAATGATTACAGAATCAAATAAAAAAATTAAAATAAGAAAATCAGAATGGATTTTTAGAAATAGAGATTTTTTTTAATTATAAAAGAATATAGCCAATTTTACTATTAAAATGTTAATAAATCAAATATAATAAAAAATTGCTTATCACAGAAAGAATAAAATAACCCATAGATAGTTTCAAATCAACTTTTCCTGAAGGAATTTCATTAATAAAAAATATCTTACAGTTTTAAGTGTGTCGAGCTCCAACTCTTGGTTTCAGCTCAGACTGTGATCTCCTGATGGTGAGATCAAGCCCCATGTCAGCTCCACACTCAGTGTGGAGTCTGCTTGGGATTTTCTCTCCCTCTCCATCTGCTCCTCCCACTTGTGCTCTCTCTCTCTCTCTCTCTAAAATAAATACACAAATGTTAAAAAAAAAAATCAAGCTGGTACAGCCACTCTGGAGAACAGTATGGAGGTTCCTCAAAAAGTTGAAAATAGAGCTACCCTACGATCCAGCAATCGCACTACTGGGTATTTACCCTAAAGATACAAATGTGATCCGAACAGGCACGTGCACCCGAATGTTTATAGCAGCAATGTCCACAATAGCCAAACTATGGAAAGACCCTAGATGCCCA
>CM053614.1:53883099-53937464 GCA_028646535.1 Procyon lotor | reverse complement strand
CATTTTTGCTTATTGGACATAGCTGATATCCTACTACATAAAAAGACTATTTTATAACCTGCAGAACATAGAATAAACCTTTAGAATGATCTATTCTTATGACTGGAGACTGTACAGTCTAATGGCTGCTTGCCTCCTTTGGCAGAAAACTCTATCTTACTGTCCTTTCTTCATTAGCAACAAATTAAAAGAAAAGATAGGAAGATTGGAGAGAGTAACTGGTGAATATACAATGTATCTATTACCCTCTATAACAACTGGAAAGCTACTTAACTTAAATTTGTCACAGTGCTATTGAACCATGGTGTATTCATTATTTTTCACAACAACAAAATCCCCTTGTAATCAGGTTAGAGTTGAGAGAATGTGGATGAGTTCTAAACGTGAGGCTTTTTTAATGTGGTAGACTCAACAAGGCTTACTATGCTTTCTATCACTAGATGCTGTCATGCATGTAAATTTTTTTTTGTCTAATTTATCAGTTCACTCTTTTTTTAATTAATTCACATTTAGAGCATCTGACTGACCATAGAAGACAAATTTCTAATTTATTCAGCCTGCTCATAGAGACAGGTATTTTGAAAAGGGAAGAAGAAGGGAAGAGAAGGGAAGGGAAGGGGAGGGGAGGGGAGGGGAGAGGAGGGTAGGGAGGGGAAGGGAAGGGAAGGGAGGGGAAAGGAAGTAGGGAAGAAAACTTCAGGAATTAAAATGAATCCAGTTCCATCATTTTACCACTACATGAAATTGCCTTCCTCAAGACCATTAATGACCTCAGTGTTGCTAAATTCAATGTAAGTTCACCAACCACAATCTTACTTGACTTTTCAGTAGTGTTTTACCCACATCTTCTTTTTTGAAAATTCTTTCTTCTTGGTTTCAATGGACACTATCTTGCCATGGTTTCCTCTTATCTTACTACATGTTCCTTCCCCTTCTCAACTCCTTAAATATTATTTTCCTAATAATTCTGCTATCAGCTGTCTTCCATTTAAACTCTGGTGAACAGTCTTATCCTCTCCCACAGACTCTTAACTATTTAAATGATCCTAAAATATATATTTACATATAAATGGGTAAAAGGCATGCACATAAACCAATCAGGAGAGAAGCCCAATCAATCAGACTGTCTGGACACTCACAGAGAAGGCTGAACTATTGAATACTGACAAGCAGCTTTGTCTGAAGCCAAAGCTATCTTCTGAGCTTGAGTCTCATAATCCAATTGTGTACATCTCAAAAATAGAAGCTTCAAAGTAAGTATCAGTTACCTATTGTGATGTAAAAAGTCCCACCAAGATTTAGTGGCTAAAAAGAAACATTTGTAAATCTATGGGCAATCATGTAGATCTGGACCAGGCTGAGCTTATCAAAAGTGGACTTCCTCATGTGTCAGTGACTAGTGGTTCAGTCATCTGGGATCTGGCTGGTCTGAGATGGCCTCAGATGAAATAAATCAAGTTGATTCTACTTGTCTCCCATATCCCTCCAGCTAGCGTAGGCCTATTGTGATGATCATAGTGGTAGTCCAAGCAAGGAAATAGAAATACACAGACATATTTGAAGCCTCTGTTTTAGTCAAGCTGGACACTATTCCAAAGCAAGTCATATCAAGACCAAAGGCAATATGGGAGGGACCTCTAAAGGCCATTAACTGGAAAAGCAAAGGCAATCTATTGACCCAACTCCACATGTCAAAATCACGTTATTTTCTGCTGCCTATCTCTTCCTCCAATGTAGACTTTTTCTGTTATTCTCCAGCTGGCCTACTGTCACCTAATCATGCCATTCTTTACTTTTCTGTATGTCCCAACTGCTTACATTTAACAAATCACAAAATTCTGTTTATTCTACCTGATAAATATCTAACTGATCTGTCAAGTTTCTTCCATCTACACTGCCACTATCATGAGGTATCTACCATCTTTTACCTCAATTACTAATACAGTCTTCTAAGAGGCCACTTCAACCTCAGATTTGATCCCTGATATCTAGCATCCACACAGAAACCACACATATGGTTTTCTGAAATAGAAATATGATTTCTGAAATAGAAATATGAAATAGAAATATGATTAGGAGATGTAAGTGCTTTAAATAAGCAGTTTCTCATTGCCCTTAGTGTAAACTTCAACTTCTTAAATTGACTTATAAGATCTTTCATGATCTGGCACTTATATTCCTAGCTTTGTTCCTAGCGATTCCTCTTCTCAAGTTCTATAATCCAGCTATAATGAATTACTTTCAGTTGCCTGGATATATCATACACTTAGTTGCACATATTACTCTTTCTGGCTAGAACATGTTCTTGCATGACTAATGAGGAAAAGAGAACATTAGTTGTATTTTGCATGTACAGCCAAGAAGTTAACCTAGGATTTGAAATTTCCTAAATGTAAACAAGAAGTAAAATAATTTTATATATAGGTATTTAATGGTGTTCCACTATTAATTACCACATAACAACTTGACTAAAAATTAGTTACATAAAACAATTACGATTTATTGTGCTAACAAATTCTTGGGCTCAGGTATTTGGTCAGAGTACCATAGAGATAGCTTCTTTCCGCTCTGATACCTCAGAATATTCAAACACATGGGGGTTAAGTGAAAGGAACCTAGAATCACCTAGAGGCTTCTTCACTCATATAGGATAGGACTTCACTCATATGACCTGGGATATCATAAAGGCTGGATTCACCTATAACTATTGATCAGAATACATTTTTATGGATTCTCAACATGGGTTAGGCTTCTCACACCATGGCAGGTAAAGAGTTTCCAGAAAGCAATTATTCCCCCACAAAACAAACAGAAGATGCATGCATAGCGTTCTCTGACCAAATCTCAAAAGTCACAAAGCGTCACTTCTACTGTATTACATTGTTCTAAGAAGTTACAAGCCCACACAGATTCACAGGGACGGCCATATTCTCCATGTCTCACTGGGGGTGAAGTAAAAAATTTGTTATAATTTTTAAAAACTGTAACAGTTAGGGGTGCCTGGGTGGCTCTGTTGTTAAGTGTCTGCCTTTGGTTCAGGTCCTGATCCCAGGGTTCTGGGATAGAGCCCAGCATTGGGCTCTCTGCTCAGCAGGAAGCCTGCTTCTCCCTCTCCACTCCCTCTGCTTGTGTTCTCTCTCTCACTGTCTCTCTCTCTCTCTCTGTCAAATAAATACATAAAAAAAAATCTTAAAAAAAAAACCTCTAACAATTAGTTTATTAGAATCTAGAAAATAAGAACTGCATTTCTTCCCATACACAATTAATGAGAGAGAGAGACAGAGAGAGTGAGAGAACAAGAAGAAAATAAAATTTACAAAGTCCACTCAAATTTTATTTATTTACTGAGTACTTTGACAGGCCAGGAATTTTGTATGCCCATCACTACTACCCTGTCAAAGCCTCAGCTTTTCATCATCATTTCTCTCAGGAAGCCATCTATTAACATCACTCCCAAAATCTAGATAAATTGTCTTACCTCTGTATTCCCATTAGCATCCTGTTCTAAATTCTAGGTTCTTCAGTGACCAAATCTACCTCCTCCACAATTCAATTCCTTTAGCTAGTAGAGATGAGGATCACTCTATTTGAGAAGAACTAGGATTAAAACTTAGACCTATTTCCACCTTAATTTATTGTTTCCCATAAACATGTTGATAACATGCCAACAAATATGTTGGGTTTTGACTTTACAGTATTTGAAATCACATATTACAAGTAATTGTTTATCAAATAAGTATACCAAATGGAATAAATATATTTTTCTTTTGTTTAATTGTGCTGTCTTGACCCAGTTTAAGGCCCTTGCTAGAGATCAGTCAGTTGCCCTTCTTGAAATGGAATTTTTTTTAAAGATTTTATTTATTTGACAGAGAGAGCGAGATCACAATAGGCAGAGAGGCAGGCAGAGAGAGAGGGAGAAACAGGCTCCCTGCTGAGCAGACAGCCCGATGCGGGGCTCGATCCCAGGACCCTGAGACCATGACCTGAGCCGAAGGCAGAGGCTTTAACCCACTGAGCCACCCAGGCGCCCCTTGAAATGGAATATTATTCATTTTTTAAAAAGGAGGGAAATCCTGCTGTTCGCAACAAGCTTGATGAACTTGTGGGACATTATACTAAGTGAAATAAACTAGATACAGAAAAACAATTACAGTATGATTTCACTTATATGTGGAATCTAAAAACAAATAAACAAACAAACAAAGAAACAAAGTCATAGAGAAGAATGGCATTTGCCAGAATTTTGCAGGCTGGGAAAATGGAGGAGATATTGGTTAAAGAATACAAACTTGAAGTTATACAATGAATAAGGGCAGAGAATCTAATGTATAGTACAGTGATTATGGTTATAATATTGTACCATACACTAGAAATTTGTGAGGGGAGCAGGTCTTAGGTGTCCGCACCATATGCAGAAAAAAGATAACTAAAACATATATATTTCCTTCTCCTTATGAACCCAAATACAGCCAGAAACATCTCTCTTTATTCCAAAATACTACATTTATTGGGTGCCATTTATGTGCCAATTATCATCAGAGGTACTGGAGAGCAAGATGTGAAAGAAGCATGGCCATGCCACCCACAGACAGCCTGAAAGTCTTGATTAAATATAGTTGACCCAACCCTTGGTCACCTTATAAATATTCTCCTCATTCACAAGCAAAGAAAATATCATGAGGACCATAAAAATGTTTCTACCACCAGGATGCCTAAGGAATGCTGTTAGGAAGAAAAAGCTGAAAATCCAATGTACAAAACACTATATTAATGATGAAGAAGGAAACTTACAATTCCATTTTCTAATCTCCAGTGGATTAAGCTGTACTTATTTTTCCAACTTGAAAATATTTTTTCTTACTTGTACATTACAAAACATCCTATTTAAATCTGTTCCTTTTTCTCAATCAAAATACTAAATCTCAAGAGGTGATTCAAAAAAGGTTGAAACCGATTGTATTAGCAAATGATCAGGACATCTTTGCTCCTCTCAAGCATAAATGTTAAAATATAATTTATATTTTAAAAGTGATTTTTGCTCCACCATTACAAGTGTTATCAATTTTTCTATGAATACCATTTGATTTACTCAATCTACTATGAATTCATATTATTTTCACATAAATGATATATAAATCACCACACAACAAGAGAATCAGCTGGTTTTCTCAAAGCAAAAAAAGAAAGAAAAGGAAAAAAGTACGGGTGCTCTCATTTTCTCTTTTATGATAAAGAAATTACTTAAAATATTCCACATGGTATTCAGTTTTCAAGTCATCCATTATGTCATAGCACATTACATCCAATGATTATGACAACAACAACAAAAAAAGTTACCACAGAAACATACATAGAAATATGGAACTCTGAGCAAAATGGATTTAAATCTGTTTTAGGGGAAGTCAAACAGAAAGGAGGGGAAAAAAGCATGCTGCTTTCACCATTGATTTTAAGCAGCTGCTGCCTGAGTGATTACAGCATAGCCATTTCTTGAGCTGTTGATGAAAATTTCCATATGCAAATGGGTGGTTGCAAATTCTTTCATTACTTTTACTATTATTTTGACCTCAAGCTCACGTTTTCTGATTGTCTGCACTATGAGTTTAGCCAAATGATTAAGTTTCATAGGAGGTAAAATTCAGAAACAAAGAGGTCAAGGATTTACTGAGTGATTTAATGAAAAGCAAGGTGAGCTCCAGAGCACCCCTCCTTAAACTGGGCTCAAGAGTACTTCAAAGAAACAGAAAGGAGGGAGGAAGGTGTGTATCCACAAGCCAGTTAGGTCTCATTTAAAATAACTATGCTTATTAATATCTTGAAAATGTACCAAATTGTAATGTTAATAAACCCCTAATTTGATTTTATATTTTCCTCAGAAATGCAAAAAAATGCTTTACTTGAAAGACAGAGCCCTTTAAACCTTATCAAGGAATGAAAATCAACTCAATAGGACTTAAGGAAAACTGAGCCCTTCCCTACTCTACTCACACTTTCAACCATTATTTCTTGCATTCATTCATTCGTTCAAACATTATTTATTTTGGGGAGAACTTGAAGCATGATAAGCACTCATTAATTAGTTATTAAACTAATACATTAGTGAGAGGTAAATACTTCAATGATACACCTCTAGGGGGTCATTTTTTAAGCTTCATTGAAGCCATAAAATATCTTTAAAAAAAGTATTCTATTTAATATATGAAAATCCAAATTTTAATAAGAATGAACTAATGATGACTATTTGCATTAGAAAAGAATTATTAATTACACAAAGTAATTCAGTATAGAAGTCATTTAAATAGTGAACTCCTATTCTATGCTAAAATAATAAAAATCTATATAAAATGAAAAAATAAAATATTTCTTTGTGGTAGAGTTCCTCTAGCCTTTCTCTCAGAAGACCAATTTTGTTAGATTAATACTTAACTGGAGTGGGCAATGAATTTTACCCCCTCATGCCAGCCTTTTTGAATAGCTGTTTTGAAAAGGGTTCATCTTCTGAGGTCTTTGCTTTGTGGCATTAGGCTTCTAAGACTGGAAGGCAGAGCTGGATTACTTTAAACAAAAGAAGAGATTAGAGAGGCTTTGGGAAATAGTATAGAGAATGAAATAGAGTGAAGAGTGGAGAGGAAATGATCAACAGAGAACCAAATGGAGATTTGATGCAATGAACTAGGCAGCCTGTCAGGACTTCTAGGTCTTGCTTGTGGGGAGGTTGGGAATTATGAGAGAGACGACTGAGATCTGAATCTGCCCTCAAAGTGGATACAGGTGAGAACAAACTACTCCCAAGGGGATTTAATGTAAAATGCAAACATAAAGCATAATTTATACTCTGATCAATTTATTAAGTATTATTAAATACCTACTAATGGCAGACAGAGGAAGGTGTGGTGTCTAAATGGGCATCTCTCAATCAGACAGGGCCCCCAAATGTGGGGTGATGATCAGGTGGAAGCCAATGGCATGGAAGGCAAAAGAATTCACCTGAGACTGAACAAAGGGGATAGAAGTTTACTGAATACACTTCATGGGAGCTGAAGGTAGGACAGTAGAGGAGAGGCTCTCTGCAGAGGCAGTGGGTAGGGGTTGTTCTTAAAGGGGAAGGATGAGGAGGTATGGCAGAGCATAGAATCTTCCCTTTTTCAATAACCATGCCTAGCTGTAAGTAGCCCATTGGTTAGTTAGGACCTGTGGATACTTTGAGGTGGGTTGGCTGATGGGCCTGTCTGTATTCAGTCAAGGGGTTGCTGTGGGCCCTTCCTACATTCCATCACTTAAGCCTGTTTGCCTAAAAGTGGCCTTACAGAAGGTTCTAAAAATACATAGGTGAATAAAAATAGAGTCCTTGCCTTTATAGGAATGATAGACATAAACATAATCATAAACTGACCTAGATTTGACAATACATAAATAGATCACACAAAGTTCTAGGAAAGCTTCTTTGTTAGAAGCAACTCAAATTTTCAGAGGAGATCAGGAAAACATCATAGAAGAGGTAATGTTGGAGGCAGTTAGTTAGGTTCTAGCAGAATGTCTGGAGGCCAGCAAGGAGGAAATCATGGTCAGCTATGAGGAAAGTCAGAGGCCTGTCCTAGCAGTGCTCCGAAACAAAGCCACAAAAAGCTTGATCAAACCAAGATGGCTGACGAAGTTGACCAAAAATCCCTGACCAAACGAAGAAAGGTGCAAAGGTCCAGCTTCCAAAAATATCCCACTCCAAGTAATGAATATTCCCCAGCCTTGTTAAAACAAGTTTTAACTCTCACAACTCGAGAGTGTATTTTTGCTTTAATAAACTTTCCTGCTGTGTCACTCACCCACTTTTGTCTGTTCTTGAATTCTTTATCTCGAGGAGACTAAGAGCCTTCAGTTACATCTTTGGGATGGGCTATGTTGAGGCCTCAGGGTTGGGGGTCTCCCCAGTTCACCCAGCAACAGTAACATTAAGTTCAGCTTAGTAAGAGAAGGGAAGAGCACACATATTTAAGAAACAGAGAAATTGACAAGATACATGTAGGAAGATTACAAGAAGTGAGAAAGACACACACTAAAGAATGAGAACATGGGGAACCCCATACAGTTAGAGAATGACAAGTGGTTATGCAAGTTTGAAGCACAGGATACAAGCATCCAAATGGGAGGAAATGAGATCAAGTCAAACAGGAATAGAACAAGGAAGGTTTTACGCAATGTGCTAGGAAATCTGAATTTCAGTTCTTCATGTACAAGCACAGTAATAGAATAACATGAATTCTGGGTCATGAGCTAACCCCGTGACCACATGCAAGGAAGAGAGTCTTGACAAATGTCCCCACACAATAAGTAAATGGAGAAGAAAGGAGTGTCCAATTCTTCCCACATTTATAGCTCAGTGGTTTCTATTTAAATTAAACTTCTTTCTTGGAATTAGAAGAGTTTCTAGTTATTCATCAAATACAATCATTAATATCATACCCACAAATTCAGAACTTAACATATATGTGTTGTCAGGGAGCAATAATGCCTGTCCCCTTCAAGGTCCTTCCAGCTGAACTAAGAAGCAAATTGACATAGATTAACAGAAGAAAATCAAATTTAATAGCATAAATATGGGGAATCCATGTAGACATGGCAATTCCAAAGACAAATGAGGTATAGATGTTATCTTAAACTAAGGAGAAGAGGGTAGTGGTCTGGGACTTCAGAGGAAAGGAATTCAATTTATGGGAAGATGAAAAAGAATAAATGTTTGACAAATAAATGTTTGCTGGGCCATTCATAAACAATGAGACAAAGAGCAGACCTTGATCAGAATGGCTTTGCTAGGTTCCTTCCTGTCGATGCCATAAGAGTTATGGTGATAGCTCTCTTCCTGCAGTAGGCTCTCTATCTCAATTCTTTTAGGCAGTTGTGGGGGTGATAGAGATGTTTTCTTGAGTCTGCTGGATTTTGATTGCTTTTAACCTCAAAATAATCTTCAGGCCAATGGGGCCCATTCTGGGATGAATTACCTTTGGTCCTCAACAGCATCTCCAGACACATTCAGAGCATGATGGTTGCATTAGTAAAGGAACTTTACTATAGCAGTTCCGAGTTTACAGTACTGTGTTCTGCTGAACAGAATGTGAATCTGAGAGACCCGAAAGCAGCTTATTCATTACTTCTCTTCTAGAAAATCATTTAGTTTGCTTATTTTTATCTTTAAGGACCTAGTTTAGAATGTTTATTTTCAGATTTTTTTTCTGTTACTATCATCTTAATGATCAGGCATTTGTTAAAATACTAATGATGGCTTTATCAAGACTATTGCAATAGAAGTATTGCATTAGGAGACAGAGAGATCAGACTTAACTCCAATTACAAAAAAGACAAGTGGGAATATATAGCCAAGGAACAGCCTGAGGGGTCAGCCAATAGAAAATAACTAAGAAGAGATATGAAGGGTAGAGATATCGTGCTAACATGACCTATCAGGATTCTTACTAAATACAGGCCCAAAACTTACATACCAAAAGCAGGGGATAAGGAACTTGACCAGATATCAGGGAGGATCAGATATCAATGGTGGAGAAATTTTATCTAAACTGACTAAAATTCTAGCTAAAACTAGGCTATGTGGACCTGACAAAGACAGGATGGTCATTGAAGGCCAAGGTCAAGACCCAGTCAAGACAATGCAGAGGAACCTGACTATAGTTTGGTCAAGGAGAGAGTCTTTGTCAGCACACTATGAGAAGAGAGAAGAGCCACATTGTAGGCTCTCCTACAATGTGCATTTTATTCCATACCTTTATACAATGTTTACATATAGTCATAACTCTTAAGAAAATGTCTTTTCTTAACCAATTGTACGTAGTGCCTAAATCTTTCATTTTAACATGGAGAAAGGGAGAGTGGAAATCCACATCGAATGCTATCCTACAAGTTGTAATGAGCCGCCGCAAGTGTGCCAACGAGAAGGAGATAGAAGTCTTACAAGAGCAGCGTGCCTTACAAATCCTTGGCTTTAGTGAATTCAGGCATACAGGACCCACAGCCTCATCTCATAGTAAAACTCAAGACAAAATAAATTAGTCTTGGACAGAATTCCAAGGGAGGGGAGGGGAGGGGAGGGAAAAGGAAAAAGGAAAGAATTCCAAGGGAGGGGAAGGCAGAGGAGGGGAGGGGAGGGAAAAGGAAAAAGGAAAAAAAAGAAAAAATGGATTGGAGTGAGCTAGGAAAAGCTTTACTCTGTCTACAGAGCTGGGTAAGACACTTCAGAAAAAATAAGATGGAATTCATAAATCTGCTAAAGTGCATGTGGTCACCAGGGATTTAAAAGCTTCTATACATAACACATCTTTGCTCTTCTGGGTGTACTGCTTGTGATCCAGCAAAGAAGGCACAGGACACTTCAAACTTTATGCTAAAACTACATAAACATTTTTTTTCCTTTTTCTTTTTTACAGGGGTTTTTTTTTTCCCTGCTTTTTGGGATTTCTAAATGCTATTTCCAGTTTACATGAAACAATACTTTATACAAAAAAGATTAAAAAAAAAAAAACAATCTTTTTGAAGTGCCTATTTAGTTTCTTTGCATGTTTGGTGATCTAGTCAAGTTCAACTTATTCCCTACAGGGAATACACTTTCTTGTGTATTTTTGTGGAGACTGTAGACCACTTTTAAGGAAAAGAAATATTTAATAATTTCTAAAAGTAGAAACTTATCAGGCTATATTCTCTGCTTATAAAACACATTTAGATGAAACCTACAAAATAGGCACAGAGCAGTGAAAAAGCCCATATGCATGTTGGTCGATATTTGTGTGTTCCTCCATTCTCTGTAAAAGCTTTATTTTTTTTTCTTAAGTTTATTTGGACATCTTTTTCCAGATTAGCTCTTAAATGTCTTTAAACTAATCCCAGAAAGCTGTACTGAATAAATAATTAACAGAAAACACAATCAGAGGTATAGGGACTTTTGAGCCACTCTTAACATTAAAACAGTCTTTTAAGTAAATATTAAGTTGCACAAAAACATTGTTACATGTATTGAAGGATAAATTTAATATATTGGAACAAAAATCTTAAATGATCAACAGATCTCAAACAATCAAAATGTTTTATATTTTGCATGTTAGAATTAAGAGGAAAATGAATAATAAACTAGGCATCCAATGTAATAATTTAAATAATTATAATAATCCAAAGGATGTATATAATAAGTCATAATAATATTAATAATAAGAAGAAAGCATATAATAAACATAAAAGCACACAGGCTTTTGTCAAACTTCCCTGTAACGCCTTCACATTGCATCAAATAGAAGATCTTATAATGATGAAGATCTTAATAATGCCCTTATGGCATTATTTATCAAAGTAATTATTTATTTGTTTATCAAAGTAATCCAATTCTGGACAAAATCCTAACAAATTGATTATGGCATTCACTGAAAGACCAAATCCCTATTTCTTCAAATATATTCTCCTTCCTTAGTTCTGATGATGTAATATTCTCCTCACTTTTCTCCTCTATCTAGAAGATTCTTATCAGTCTCCTTTATCAGATTGTCTTCTTTGGTGTTAAATATTGGAATTCCTCAAGTACATGTACTAAGCCCTTTTAAGACTCAATATTCAGTTCATAGAAAATATCCACTAAGTCAGGCTTCAATATCTTTCTAAAATCCTAAGAATTACTATTGCGTTCTTCAGGAAGACCTCTTGCATGTGCCTCACTATATTCCAGTGTCTGCTCAGTATCTCCACAAGGATATCACAGTCCTCACCAACCAATGGGGCCAAAATTTACCTTATCTCTTTTCCAACAGGTACTTGAATATGGTTCCCTATCTCTACAGAGCTTACCAATAATTCCATGCAGTTTCACAGAAAATCCCATGTCACTCTATTTCCCTCTCATTCAACCTTGTTGGAACATTTATCATCAAAACATTTGGTTTTACCTTCTGAATGTATTTTTATTTTATCCAATCCCTTTAATTTCCTCAAGCAATTAGATCAAGTCATTATTTTCCTTTACCTGGACTCTGCCATTGCCTTTTGACTGACCCGTCTCCATCAGTTTCTCCCTCTTCAAGGTAATTCTTTATGCCATAACACAGAGTGAGACCAGTCTCTTCTAATACTGTCACAGTACTTATAGGAGAAATGCCAAAATTCTTAACTTGATCTGCATGGCTCTGTGTGGTCCACCTCCAGCCACCCTCTACTATTTTGTCTCAAACTCTACGCCTGAGTTTTCTGTTGTAGTCACTCGGGCCTGTAGTCTCTGCTTTGAACAATCCAGATCCTTTTTCCACTGCACGGCCATCTCCTCAGTTAGGTTTCTTTCTGTGGTATGATCTAGAAGTTCTTACAGTTTGGGGTTTTGCATTTTATTCTATGACTAATTTTGAGTTAATTTTTATAAAGTGCTAATTTTACCAAAAGAATAGAAAAAAAGACCTTCCCAATAGATACTAGCAAAAACATGAACTTAGTGTTAATAAAGAAGAAATGGGGGCGCCTGGGTGGCTCAGTGGGTTAAAGCCTCTGCCTTCCACTCAGGTCATGATCTCAGGGTCCTGGGATCGAGCCCCGTGTCGGGCTTTCTGCTCAGCGGGAAGCCTGCTCCCCCCCCCCCCCCGCTCTCTGTCTACTTGTGATTTCTCTCTCTCTCTGTCAAGTAAATAAATAAAATCTTTAAATGAAAATAAAGAAAGAATAGACCTATCAAACATATTGAAAGATATTTAATCTAATAAACAAAACAAAACAAAAAAACATACATACATACATAAGAGCATATACTTTTTACCTATGAGAGTATTATTAATGTCAGAAAGATCAGAAAGCAGACATATGGTGAAAGGGGCACTCTAATACTATTATTTGGAAAGTCATTTTTTAAATTAAAATTCTTAAAACACATATTCTCTTTCATTCAGCAATTCCAATTCTGGAAATCCTTCCTGAATGATCTTATATATTGAGATAGGTATATGCCTGGATTTATTTTTCAAAATGGCATTTAAAGTAATAAATGTTGAAATTATTTAGATACTCAATAATGGGGAAGTGACTTATTTTTACTTATACAAATTCCAAAGAGAATGAGAGGCAGTCCCTCTCCTTCTCGAAGAAAACAATATATTCTGGATCATCATGTACTTGAATGTAGTGTGTGGCAAGTATTTCTCAGATTCCATCTAAGTGGTCTTTTCATTACTAAAATGTAAGAGGACATTACTTTAGTTGGTGTCAATTAGAAAGTGGTACCACATGAGAAAATAATATTAATTTCAATTTGGTAATCAAAGAACTAGGGACACGTATCATTTATAGATAAAAATATTAATAGCTAAAATATGTTGACGCTATTGTGCTAAGTTCTTTACATACATTTCTTAACTGAATCTGCCCACAACCATAAGAGATAGATACTATTATATTTCCCCCCTTATCAATGAGAATACTAAGCCATAGAACAGTAAGGTAACTTATATGGGGTCACAAAACTGTTTACTGCAATATGTATCTATGATACACTGAAGGTATCCAGCTTTCAGAACTCGTACTTCTATAAACTTTCTAGTTTATATTTCTTCATAAATAATGTACTAACACTTATCAACATCCCCTTTAAACAGATGAATATTCTCCGATTCATTCCTGCATTGAGTGCCAAAACTGGAACTGCCAACAGATTTCCTGACTCTTGGTCCCTTACTTTACTCACTATGCTCTGAGGAGCTATATAAACTCTCTTGCAGACTAAGATGAATCCTGTTATGTTGCACAGCTGGTACTCAAAAATGTCACTGCTGATTAGATATTTTTAGTCATTTAATTTTGCTCTATAAGCTAGATTTCAGCTCTCCTTCATGACTGACACACATTGTTTCTTTCTTTTTCTTCTGTCCACATTTTTCTTTAGGGGGGTTCATTATAAGAAACATGACATGTTATTTTTAGTAACACATAACCTGAAGAAGGAAAGCAATGAGAATATAGGTAGAACCTTATCCATGAAAAATACTGTTTTAGTTAACTTATCCTAAATTAATTTTGTAAAATATTTCCTATAGAAGTAAAACAAAACGAAATCCTAAATCTGAAGACTAAGTAGCAATGTAGAGTAAAAGCGTTATAACTTAGTAAATCCATATAGGAAAATGTGAAGAAATCCCAATATCCTACAAGAGAATATTCTGTTTTTTCAACAGATATCTGGAATGCTTACTATATGTCAAAATCATAGCTGAGAATTTTATTTGTGGGAATAGATGATGCTTTGGGTAAAAAGAGGGCACAATTCGGATTTTTTTTTCAGAAAACAGAAATATGTAATACTTTTTTTTCACAAATTAGATCTTATTTAATCCTCAAAGTATAATTTTATATATGTGTATATAACACCTTGGATATTCTTATTTTTTTTTAAATATTTTATTTATTTATTTGAGTGAGAGCAAGAAGGAGAAAGAACATGAGCAGCAGAAGGGAGAGGGAGAAACATGCTTCCCCTGAGCAGGAAGCCCTAGGTGAAGCTCAATCCCAGGACCCTGAGATCATCACCTGAGCTAAAGACAGATGTTTAATCAATGAAGCCATCCAGATGCCCTAATACTTTGGATTTTCATACCAATTTTATTATAAAGAAAAAAATGTGTGATCAAATTCATGATCAAATTCATGATCCTAAATGCAGTATGCATCACACTATAAAACAGGATACTTTTATGTAGATAAGACTAAAGAAATTGAAGTAAACTAAATAAAATTTTTATTATCTTGATTTGAATCTCACTTTTTTATACAGCATATGTTTTAAATTAACAGTAACCTGTGAATTTTCATAAAATATGTATAACTGACAGAATTACTGCTCTTGGGTAATCATTTTCATATATAACCTAAAGTTGATTATACAAAACTATAAGCAAAAAATATATAAACTTTGAATATGAAAACCATATCTTGATATCAGAATAAAATGACTTTATATACTATCACATATGTTTCTGTGTTTATTTCCTTTTTTTTAAGAATTTATTTTTAATTATCTCTACACACATGTGGAGCTCAAACCCACAACTCTGAGATCAAGGGTCACATGCTCCAGCGACTGAGCCAGGCAGGCACCTCATTTCTTTCTTTTTTTTTTTTTTTTTTAAAGATTTTTATTTATTTATTTGACAGAGAGAGAGAGCGATTGCAAGTAGGCAGAGAGGCAGGCAGAAAGAGAGGGGGAAAGCAGGCTCTCTGCTGAGCAGAGAGCCTGATGCGGAGCTTGATCCCAGGACTCTGAGATCATGACCTGAGCTGAAGGCAGAGGCTTTAACCCACTGAGCCACTCACGCGCCCCTAGAATTATTGATTTTTAAAAAGGAGGATGATAGGTCATGAAAATTGTGGTCCACAGAGCCAAACAGCCTGACTTCAAATTCTGGTTCTCATCATCACTAGCTGTGTGACTTTGGGCAAAATATTAAATTTTTTTAACCCTCACTTTCTTCATATATAAAATGGAAATAATAATAGTACCTACCTTACAGGCATAATATGAGTGCTAAATACTTCAGTTAATTAAAAATGCTTAGAAGACGATGTATAACTTAGTAAGGATTCATAAATATCAGTAAATATTATGTTATCTATTTGGTTCTGCAATATTACCTCTTTCTATGTGAGTATATATAAAACTATCACATTTTTTTCCTTAGGAGATGCATAGTGTTCTGTTTTCATTTTGCTGAACCCCTTTTGTTGTTTTGTTGTTGGGTTGTTTTAAGACAGTTTTGATAACTAAAATCTCAACTTAGAAAGGCCAGAGAATCTACAGATTAGGGTCACCCATCACCTTCCTTTAGTTCAAATTACAAATTACTTGAAACACTTCAACATATTATATTGATACACTGAGCAGGTAAAAATGGACAAAAATGCTTATTATGCTTTATGAAATAAAAGGAAACTTTGTTGCATCTTTCTCATTTTTTAAAACGTGGTTTGTAATTCTTGATTCTCATCTGATACTCCTATCTTCATATAATCATGAACAAAAAATAAATTACCGTGCTCATTTCCTAGGGTATGGAGCTATATGGTATGGGGCTATATGTTCTAACTTTTCTCAGTGAAGTGTTGGAATTTTGTTTTCATTTCTATCTAGTACGTATCTTTTCACAAAGAGTATCAGCTCTTCTACCTCCCACCCCTACCAAAATTCACCTACATCAAATTAAGTATGTGCAAAGCCTATCCTTTTAAATCACACTGAAAGCAAGCTAGATACCATGGTCATTTCTCTTTAACACAAGTAATTATATACTTCCATTGTCCTCTGACTAGTGTGGGACCTGGGGCAGTTCAGTGTGAAAATGAGCCTCATTAATCCCATTTTTGCAGTTCAGTCTAAAAACTGTGAAATGGCAACATTTTTTTTTCTCCACTGTTAACTAAAGCAAATGCTACAGAGACTCTGATCTATTTCACCATTTAAGAGATCTACTGTTGCCAAAATAAATGAATTAGAGATGCATTCATCAATGGCATTCAGCACCACCACCTAATCATGCTACAGACCACAGTCAAACGGATTTGTATTCCCTCTGGCTGGGTAGCAGAACAATCTTCAAAAATTAGGAGTGTGGCTACTTAGTCCTTATTTTAGTCTTATTCCTCACTACACTGAACATTAAGTGCTTAAGAATACTGTCCTCTAAACTACGCTTGCCAGAGAAAGTGTTAAATTTGATTCATTTTATCTCACTGCATTTTATACATCAGTATTGACCAGTGGAAATATATGAGCCACATATGTAATTTTACATTTCTTAGACACATTAAAAGAAAGTAAAAGGAAAGAGGTGAAATTAATTTTACTAATCATTTTTATTTAACCTAATGTATCTAAAATATTAACATTCCAAAACGTAATCTGTAAAAAAAAATGTTAAGGAGATATTTACATTCTTTTCTTAATACTATGTCTTTGAAATGTGATGCTTATTTTTCACTTATTACACCTCTCAATTCAGACCACATTTCAAATATTAAAAAGCTACACATGGCTAATGGTTGCCATGTTGGACAGTACATATTTCCATATCTGTATCTGTATCTATCTGTATCTGTATCTCTATATCTATCTATCTCAACGTAAATCCTCTCTGGGACAGGATAAAACAAATGTTTACAGTAAAAAGAAAAAAATAGCTAACATTTTGGAGCACATAATAGTTTGTTAAATACTTTAATATACATAGTTGTATTTGACTTGCAAATGAGCACCATTGTTTTTCTGCCATATCATAGCAATTCCTAAGGTAGAATGAGTGATATATGCGTAAGAGAAAATTAAAGTTTACTTAGAGCTAAAACTGACAGTAGCTATTTCTACAAATGAAGATGAGTTATAGAATACGTAATTTATAGAATTGGAAGGTAAATTAATCTTTATACCAGCCTCACCCCTTAGAAAGGCTTATGAGGGAGACATAAAAATGAAATCCAAGTAGATGCTAAGACCTGTTCAGGAGAGCATAGAAAGGAGTTCTGGATCACACCCATAGACCCAGGCAAACTCGGGAGACTGGAGTCAAAGAGGATTGCCTTGGTCTACATCAGAATGCATTTTAGTTTGCTTGCTGAAGGGTGAGTGTGAGAAAACTCTCATTGTTCCGTAGAAGGGGTAGGGGCTATAGACATGGCCTGAAAGCAAAGATGATTTTTGCAAAAACATCTGAAAGGATTCTCAGAACCAGACCTTTTAATATTGCATTTCTTATCTTGTTAATAATAATAACTTCTCTATTTTTATAAGAAATAAGTTCATATTTGTTTCATTTTTTTTAATCCTCACCTCTTTTAGTCTCTATTTACTATTTGCCACATGTCTTTCTACCGTTATCTTCATATATTTTTCTGGTCTTGTTTTTGAAGTTTTTGTTTTTGTTTTGTTTTTTGTTTTCATTTTTGTTTTTGCTCAAAGAGAATAGTGGTGTTAATAGGTTTCATCAACATGCCCAGCAAAAGACTGCATTGTTAAAATATAAAATTATAATGTTATGAAATTCTATAATTTTTATTTGAAGTTTTTTTAAGGATCTGACCTCAGAGCAATTTTTTACCTAGACACAAATAAAATATCTTCCTAAAAAAAAAGCAGTAAAAGTATTGTCACCATCACTTTGTAACTTTTTACTAAGGATGAGGCTGGGTTTTAACAATTGAGAAAGCGGCTCAACTCTGGAGTTACTGTCTCATAAAAGCCTCACTGATGCCTCTTAATTCATTCCTTCCCCGTATTTACTTTTAATTCTGGGAGGGAGGGAGAGAAGGAGAGAGAGAATAGAGGAAGGAAGGGGAGATGGAAGGAAGGAACAAAGGAAAGGAACAAAAGATGGATGGGAGGAAGGGAAGGGAAGAAAAAGAAAAGAAAAGCTAAAAAAAAAACAACACATAAAAAACCTTGCTATTTGCTTTCTCCAGGTTGGGTTCCCTGTTCCGTCTTTCCCTGTGATGACCTAGGAACCATAAAACAGGTCTTTAAAATCAGGCGAGTGTGGCAAATCTATAAAGAAACAGGTAGATTTCAGAGTGATCTTGCTGGATCTTAGAGCACATTTGAGCTCATGGAATTTGAGATTTCTTGCTAGTATTTTATTTTGGAAGGTATTGTGGCATGCAGGATTCTCTTTGGTTATTGATCTACCTCTTGAGAAAGCATGCTAATTATAGCAAAAACACAGCTGTTGGTAAAGAAACACAAACTGGCTCTGTGGGATTAGGAGATAATTTAGGTTAAAACCTAAAGCGGAGGTTTGCACTTTCAGGAACGACAAGCGGCGATCTCCTGGGGGAAATAAAAGAATATTATTAAATCATCCAATGAGAGGAGATTCTCACTAGGTATTGGGTAGTATGAAGCTTAATTACTAATAAACTTCACTTTAGAATGAACAGGCATGGTATTCTCTACCGAGCTTCAAACCCCGGCCTTTATGTGTATGTGTATGTATGTGTATGTATGTGTGCGTATACGTGTGTGTGTGTGTGTGTGTGTGTGTGAGTGCAGGCAGAGGTAGGAGAATGCATTATAACTTCTGAAGTTGTCATGTATAGATCCACTTCTTACTCTGAGCCTTCACTAAATCAATGGTTCTAAGCCCTGGGCCTCTTTGAAATTCTGCTGGACAAACTGTTCTCTGAGTTTTCCAGTAGTTTCCTTAGCAGATGCTACTACCTCCCCACCTAGATTATCTTCAAGGTATACCTAACACTTGCCATCTCCCAGAAAGCTGCAGATGTCTTTTATTCTTTTGTCATTGTCCTCTCTTCCTCGGCCAGGGGTTCATTTACTTTTTTTTTTTTAATCATATCTTTTATTTTGATTTTAGTTTTAACTCAAGGGTGGCACAAAGCAAATGCATGTGTCTGGTCCTCCTGCATGAACTAGATGACACATGAGTCATGTAGCTTTACTTTTTCTTTACAAGTCAGTGATTAATTAGTACACAGTTGCATTAGCTGAAAATGTGGGAAGGGATAATAAGTAATCTCATAGGAAATTCATTCATTCATTCAGCAAATACTGAGCATCTTGCAGAATTCTGGCTGAGAAAGAGCAGCAGGAGTAGAAAGAGAATGAGAAGAAAGCTGTATCAGATTTGCCAAAGAACGGGAGACTTTCCGGGGTTGTTAATGCTTAAAGCCATTCATTAATGTGAAGTACATAAATAAGAAAAGACCTTAAAATGACTCTATCCTAGTGTTTTGATCTCATCAGGCTGTGTGGGCCCATGCTTGTCCACATTTATATCCTCCACTTCTCTGTCAACTTGAATTCAAGCTTTCTCAATATGACGCCATAGCCCTAGTTCTGGTTTAAAACATGAAAAAAAAAAAAAAGCATACTAAACGTATTCAAATTGCAAGTATTTCCTTATAAGTCTGTTTCCAAACACTCCAAATCTTCTGAATTCCACTTTTAGTTTCACCTCCTTTAAAGTGCTGGAAGTATAAAATATCTCTCTGACTCTTAAGTTCGATGAGTCAACAACAAAATGCAGTTTAAACACTGATTTCACTGTACTATAGCACATAAACATATGAATGAGAGCTAGTCCCCTTAAAATAAGATTTTATGCTGATACAGTGAAAATGTCTGTGATCCTTTAATCATTTTTATACTATTTTTGGGGGCAGTCGCATGCCTTTTGCTGATCTCTGAACCTCATTCCTTTCCAGGTGCAAAATAATGAACTAAAAAGAAGCTACACTAATGCTATTTAAGCTTCCACTGAACTGGACATAATAGAATATAATTTTCTTCCAAGTCTCAATTATAACCCCCCAGAATATCCCCAATAATCAGCTCAAGCCAAGATAAGGAAATGCTAAGAACATTTATCTCATAAATTTGAGCTTCAAAGGGTTATGTTGAACCCTTTCACTGTCACCAAAGTATCTAAGCAAAGGTCAGGCTCTCATTAAAGCTTATCTGAAGCCAGAGCTGTATGTTATGGTTTACTGCCTCAAGTACCAATTAATACAGAATTAAAGAAATGAAAAACCAGTGATTCACACCTTCGCAGGCAAACCTTCATACTTCAGCAGAAAGCTAAAATATTAATTGTCATTTTAGTCATGTAGTATTTTATTAGGCACTTAACTCCATAGGTTTTATCAAAAGACATATAACATTCATTTTTAACAAAATGCAGAGGAGATTTGGGGAACATTTACTCAAAAGCTAATAAAGTAAAATCTTAGAGGTATTTTCTAACCAGCGACTTAAACGTGGACATCAATTATTAATGAGGTTGAAATGCTTAATAATAGGGGACTGGAAGGAGGCTATAAAGAATTGCTGAAATATCACCATGATATCAAGGGCAATTGTCTTCTTAGGAGGCATACAGAAAACAATAAAAAGCATAATTGCCCACTGTGGCATGAACAAATTTTGCTTGCAAGGCTGTTGTTGATGGTTGGGCAACATGAAAGAAAGGATGGTTAGAGACCAGGGCAGAGTATACAGAGGCGTCCTTTCATTACTAGTATTTTATGCAACCTGGAAGCATTCTCATCCTTCCTGTAGACAAACGGTAACCCGGTACTACTAAAGATCTCCAAGTATTCACAGACACAATTTACATGTATATCAGCTTCATGATCAGCAAACTCCATACTCCCAGGCACCCTGGGCCAGAACCTGCCAACAAGCTAACTTCCTTACACCTTAGCTCCTGGAGATGCCTATATTCTGCATCCTACGTGCACGACTATCTGACACATTAGCAACGGCCAGATAATGGAAGCTGTCCCTCCAAATATTTAACATCACTGAAGCCACTGAGTCTGCAGATGATCTCAAGGGTAAAATAAAAAGAAAAATGTCCTGTAAGCAGCAAGCAAACAAGGTTTTAGGAAGAAAATTATTCTTGATAAATTGAGTCTCCTTGGGACATGCATAGATAAAGATGGGTTTTTATGTTATTACTGTCGTTTAAGAGAGAGCTGAAGTCAGTTGTAAGCCTCTTAGGATTTCTTTGTGACTGAGACACTAGTGCCCATTCTTGGAAATCCAGCTTTGTAAAGACCTATGCATTGGGACAAGCTTAAAATCTAGCATGCTTTGTCTGTTTTATTAAGGGAAACGTAGTTAACAGTTGATGTCTTCTGTCTACTGTCTTACACAAAAGAAACATTTTGCCACTATAATATGCTCTGTGTGACTGCACTGCTCCACTGCTTCTTACTCTACGTCTTCCCTTTCCATCATCCTTGTCACAGGCTAGCACAATGAACGCACCCAGCGCTAAAGTGAGATAAATAAGGTTACCCAAAATGTATCTAATATCTTTTTGGTAGGAATTAATAAACTCATTTCCTCAATGTTCAAAGCACATATTTTGTCTGAACACATAGGGGCACCCCTTGTTATAGATTTCATGTATTCTATACAGGTCAAATACTTCATATATATATATGTACATAATGCATATACATATATATGCATTATATATATATATAATATATATATAATCAATCTACCTCTAAATTATCTGAGAATATTAGGTCTCTCTCCTTTGAAATAGAAGTTGATTTGTGCCAACTGACCTCTTCAAATTGCAGATAAGAGAAACTATAGCTTAAACAGAAAAGCATGGTGTAGATGTAAACAATATAAAGAATACCATGCTTCTGGGGCACCTGGGTGGCTCAGTTGGTTAAGCATCTGCCTTCAGCTCAGGTCATGATCCCAGGGTCCTGGGATTGAGCCCCACATCAGGCTCCTTCCTCAGTGGGGTGCCTGCTTCTCCCTCTGCCTCTGCCTGCCATTCCCCCTGCTGTGCTCTCTCTGTGTCAAATAAATAAAAAATAAAATCATTAAAAAAAAAAAAGAATACCATACTTCTATCCAAAAGTCTGGGATTCAAGTTCTGCCTTCTACACTTATCAGTTTTAGGTTCAATAATCTGACTTTTTTTTTTCCTCATCTGTAGAGTAGGAATAACAGTGCCTGCCAACATAACAAACATTGTTAGAATTAAGTGGAGGCTTTTAAAAAGCTAAGGAATGCTATTGATGATGATGACAATGATGTGGGAAATGCTGAGGTGTTTTACTGAGCCATTATCTGGACAGATTATTGTCCAAGAAAGTTTTGTTGCTGTTATTGTTATCATTGTTCTAGTTTCAAATCCCTTGCCTAATTTCCCTAACAGAAACAATTTTTTTTTCTCTCAAGATAAAGACTAATGCATTTGATTGGACTAATCTAAAAACTAAAAATTCTGCCACCGATGCCTCCTTCCACATTGAGGCTATGCTAACTTCTGGGATTCTATCCTCATATCCTCTCTGATTTCCAATTTGAAAACTCTTGCTTAAAAAGCCACAACTTAATATACTTCATCCTCATTCTCACTTTCACTCCCCAAAGCTTACTGTTGGACACTGAAAAAATCTCCCAATCCTCGGGTTTCTAAGTAGGCCATCCATGGTGCCATTTTTCAGATTCACTTGCACCGGAATCTGTTGAAAATACTACCTTCCCCCTTGACCTGCCACGGTCCCCTCAGCTCCTTTGTCTTCCTATGCCAATCATTTTCCCATTTTGTCCTACTCATGGTACAAGGCACTGCTGGAGAAATTGCTCCAAGGGGCTTACCGACTCTATTACCAATCTAAGTTTTCTGGACTCATTTTTTTTTTTTAAGATTTTATTTATTTGACAGAGAGAAACACAGCGAGAGAGGGAACACAAGCAGAGGGAATGGTAGCAGGAGAAGCAGGCTTCCCGCTGAGCAGGGAGCCCGATGGCAGGGCTGGATCCCAGGGATCATGGGATCATGACCTGAGCCGAAGGCAGATGCTTAACCACTGAGCCACCCAGGCGCCCCTGGACTCATTTGTTTCTTTAGTTTGACAGTGATATTTTGGCTCCTTTCTATCAAGCACCACACACATTCTGTGCGGAGGTTATTCCAAACTTTTATCATTCTCTTACGCTCTCTTTGATCAACACCCATCTGCTTACCTTGAGCAAATGAGCTAGCTTTTTATTACATTGTGAGCATGGAGGAAACAAATAGAAACATTCTCCAATTCCTTCCTTCCCACCTCAGTTAAGAGTCTCAGATTCTTTTCTCCTGTCTTAGAAGCAAAGAAACCACCCTTTTTGTGATATGGGCTGTTCAGCCATGCTCATTCTGAAAATTCTCTCCTCACTCTCAGGCTTCTTGGTCTGTCAAATTTTCCTGTTTGTGTGTCTTTTGTTTCATTGGTTCTCTCATCTCAACCAAAATCATGTTCAAATAAACGTTAGCTCAATCTCACCACCCATCGACCTGCTGACTCCTCACTTTTTTTTTCTTCATTAGCATCCTGAAAGAGAATGTATTTACTGTGTTGTAACTGGAAATTTGGGGGTGTCTGTAGAGGTGGTTTCAGTTGTTATTATTATAATAATAAATATTATTATTATTATTTATTTATATGAGAGACAGAGATAGAGAGGGTAAACAAGCAGGGGGAGTGGGAGAGGGAGAAGCAGGCTTCCCACTCAACAGGAAGCCTGATATGGGACTCAATCCCAGACCTTGGGATCATGACCCAAGCTGAACGGAGATACTCAACAACTGAGCCACCAAGGTGCCCTGTTGTTTCAGTTTTTATGTCACTCTATTACCTACCCTAGTCTTTTACTTCTTTTAGGGTTTACTCATCCTTTCCCATAGTTTCAATTAACACACACACACACACACACACACACATGCACTAGCTTTAATTTCTTGATAATATTAATATCAATTACAACTTTCTACCTGGTATCTTTGTCAGGATTCCTGCAAGCATTTCAGATTCAGAATGTTACAGAGTAAAACTTTGGATGCTCTCCCTTGTCACCACCTCTTCAATACCATTTTGTTTGTCACTATTCTAAATTAGGCCTCCTTCTTTTTCATCTGAAATCTCAAATTGCTGAACTCCTAAAGATTCTTCAAGATCCAACTCTAATGTCATTCCTTCATTAATCAATTCATTCTTCCATTCTTCCACATAATTATTCAACTCATACTGAACTAAGGTAAAAGATGCACTGTTATTAAACACTGGAAACACAATAATGAGTCAGATACATTTCAGTGGCCTTCTGGAACTTTGTTGAAGTCTACCTTGACCTTCCTATTATAAAT
This sequence comes from Procyon lotor, assembly GCA_028646535.1. Lineage (NCBI taxonomy): Eukaryota > Metazoa > Chordata > Mammalia > Carnivora > Procyonidae > Procyon > Procyon lotor. The sequence goes on along the minus strand of CM053614.1, from coordinate 53,912,784 downwards.
AAATCCCTCCCTCTTTAGGGTTTTCATGACATGTGGTGCAATCCAATATTATAACCAATTATAACATTTTAAAAAATCTACAAGATTATTTTTATGCCTCCCATAAATCAAATGAATTCATTAAGGACAAAAACCGGTTTTGTATAGGTGTGTCTGAATAGATGCATGATATTGTTGCTTTTATTTTTACCCCACTACATGAATATTACAGTTATTTCTTTAATGTTCATTGTTGCTGAGTAAAGTCAATGTGGAATCCAGGGGTCCAACATATAATTATTACCTGAACATTTAAGAGTACTTGCTTTGAAGAACTGTGTCTGCATAGATTGGTTCCCTTGTAAAGAATTATCTTTTTCAGAATTTGATAGACCTCTTTCATCATTCTGCTTAATATAAAAGGGCTGATAAGAAGAAAATAAGAGTCAAATAAGTTTCTTCAGATTAAGGTTACCAAATTTTAAGTTTTTGGTCAAAATACTGTGCATATCAAATTATACATTGCTCAATTAACTCAGTTTCTTAAAAATTTCTTAACATTTTTACTTTCTTTTGGGCACAATTTGAGAAAAAAATAGAAGTACATTTGGCTTAACTCAAGGGTACAATTAAAAGAATTAGCTTTGGGCTGTGGAGACACAACAACCAAGAAATTGCCTCAGAACTCAATATTAAAGAGAAAGTTCTTATTGGGGGCATACGGGACATTGTGATTTGGAATGAAGAGGCAGAGACAAAAACAATGCGAAACCTTATCAGTGATAAATGTGAAGAAAATATCTATAAAATATGTCTAATTTATTGAAACATTCTGAGCCCATTTGTAACTTAAATTTCCCATCTTTGATATGATAGGTGCAGCTCACCCAATTACTAACAGCATTTTAATATATTACTTAATGATTGCTAATAAATATTAATGAAATATTTTAATGATTTTAATCATTCTTCTCTGCTTTCTATTTTTTCTGTGGGAAGTAAATAAAAGTGAGACTGTTTTGCAATAGTTTTATAGAAACTTTCTTCAAATTGCTGATGCTGAAATCATAATATTTTTCAAATCAAAATATAGTGAAATTCTAGATTATTAAAATATTAAATGAATTACATGTCACCTCTCACTTGAATATTCATGTTTTATGATCAAATGGTTACATGAAGTAGAGAACAGACACAGACCTAACTACATAATCTGTTTATATGACAATGATGGTATATATTTAATAGTCCATATAGGAGAAAAATGGAAAACTGAGTGATTTTAAAATAGGATGATTTTAATCTCATTAAAAAATCTGTATTAGGTCATCAAGTGCAATGGGTCAATAGTTTCCATCTCCAGACATCTGGCTTTCTTATTCATTTGTCCTCAGTCTTTGTTGTACTTTCCTAACTGGTTTCTTTGCCTCCACCACAAATTTCATACTACTTCAGCCAATATTCTAAAATTGTTTTGATAATATTACAGCCTTCCTCAAAGTAGATTTTGCATTTTACAGTAAGGTTTGCATAACTTTAATTTCTTTCCATAACATTTCTGCAAACTATGGTTCCAACTTTGTCTCATACTACATAATAAGAACACAGGTAATAACAGTAATAATAGCAGCTGCCATTTATTAAATAATGAGGCACAATATGAGTATATTTCATATATAGTTTCTCAGTTCAATCTTCATGTTAAATCTGTGATATAGGTTTTACAGTAGATGTATTTTACAGTTGGGGCTTGGAGAAGCTAAAAAATGCTCCCATGGTTGAGTGGAAGTGACAGGATATGAAACTGAAAGGTCCTACTGAAATCTATAACCACTTTATTTTCCTTATGTTATGTTGGCTCTCAGAATGACTTTTAACCAGTAGGTATACTACACTTTAATTCAGATTTCACTGCTATTCAGTAAACAACTCATGTTCAGTGTTTCACAGCTATCCTGTTATCCTCTCCATGCATTCTATAATTCAGTTTTTCCAGAGTATAGGGTAAGCTTTAATAACTCAGTCCCTATGTTCATGATTTCTCTTGCTTAATGGAAATCCTGACCACCTTTTCAGGCTCAACTCAAATGCCAATTTCTCATAAAGCCATCTAAAATTAAACTAGTTGAAATTAATGCCCTTTTCTGTCACCAATCCATTGCACAGTATTTGTACTACTATTACTAAACTAAATATGCTTAATTTTTCAATACATTACTTGCTCCAAGCCAGGCAGAGAACCAATTTTCTTTATCTTTCTAGCCTCTGGCAGATATTCTTTGATATAGTACATGCTCAACAAATGCATATAGAACAAATGTTTAAAAATTGTACTTAGAATAAGATAAACTCTAGGAAAAGCATATTTAAGATAGAAACATTAGATGCCTTTTTATTATTTAACACAGAGTGCAGATTTATGACCCCAAATAGTATACTTTAGCAATCTGAGATTTCTTTTAAGAGCAACCATAATCATATTCTGCGGTCTAAGAGCTTGTCATTTCTATTTAGTAATTCATTTTCTTGGGGTCAAAGGATAGCCATCTGAATCATTCCATTCTTGTGTTTCTAGTTCCTTTTCCTTTCTGAGGCCTTGATAATTCTAAAGTAACCAAGTGGAAAATAGCTGACCACAAAGGCAAATTTCACTAATTTAGTTACTGGTAAACATGTTGTCAATGCCTTATTTCTTCCAATCCTTTGGAATCCATATATTTCAAGAGTCACAAGAGATGAGCAAAACTTTTAAAATATTGGCTACTCAGACCAATTGCTATGCATAATATAGACATATTTCAAAACCAATTCCACCAACTGTAGGGAAAAAAATAAACACGATAGCTTAAAATATCAAAATTTGTCAATAAATCAACCTTATTTCATGCTTTTCTTAAACATCTTCTTTTGCGTTTAAGAGTAAGGTTGCAACAAAGTATACACTTATAGAGTTTTCCTAAATGTAAAATGTTTGGAAATTGAAAGTCACACCACAGCAATAAATGAAAGGCATCTCTCTACCTAAATGACACAATTATGCCAACAAATACTATCATATAAGAAATCATTCTTTTTTTTACCACAAAGTTTGACTAATTGTTGTTCATTAATTTATTATCTTCTGAAATAGCCTAAAATCTTTTTCTTTTAATGGGAAGTAAGAGGGCAATTTTAAAATGTAATAATGGAGTTCCTGCTATTTCTTTTCCTCCACAGGAAGAAAACCAAGCCAAATCCTGCTCTCCCGAAAACACTGCCATGAAGGGCTGGCAAATCAGAGCTCTCTCAGAAACAGAAATGCAGCTGCAAGTATTATGTTTGACCAAACCCTTCTTTCTGTTGCTCTTTCCTACTTTCAGTTTCCTTCTTCTGAATAGTGCTGGTAAATTAGCATGGGGAGACCATGTGCTGGATTTTGGGCATGTGCCTTCAGGGCTTAGAGCCACAGCCTTCAGGAGTCATGCTGAGTGGGCCATTAAACAAATGACAAAGAAAGAAGAAAATAGTCCTCCTTAGCATAAATATCCAATGATTGATGATAGCTTCTTTATTTATTCCTGCCCAGAGTGTTTGCAAGTCGACTCAAAGAGTCAAATGCTGGCTTTAATACAAATCCCCAGTAAAACACATTTCATATTTCACACAATAGAGGCAATTCTCTGAAGTTTATGTTCTTCTCGCTTATGCATAAAGCAATAGCATCCTGCCCCATTTCCTAGCATTGCCCTTTGCTTATTTTGATGCTTGCGTTGATTTTCATTATTAAGCAACAACTCCCCCAAAGTTTATTTTTAAATGATTTAATAGATTGAACAAGTGACATAATTAAGCAATATAAGTAAGAGGTTTATCTGTTCAGATTTCAGTGACAGAATTTTAGAGTTTTTTTCCTTTTTGATACAAAGCACGGGGATGGCGGCTCAAGACCAGGTGACATCCTATTTCCAAATAACAAGGGCCTCTCTAGCAAGTGGTAGTCTACGCAGTAGAGAGGTCTCCCCCCACCCCAGTGTAGTATCAGCAGAATTGTGTTCCTGTTCCCCTTCTTCTGTAATTCCCAGCACATTGGTGGATTACATACTGTTTATGCATCATGCAGCCTCCCTGAGCCCTGTTTCTTTACAGTACTTACTCCTGCTGCTAAAAGGAAAATAGGCTCTGACAATCCTCTTTGGCTGCCAAAGCTGCTGCCTCTGAATGAACACATCCTGCTTCCAGGAGTCAAGCTGATCCCTGTGATCCCTGAATCCAACAGGAGTTCAAAAGAATTCTGTGCGCCTCAAAGGGCAAAAATTGCTATTCGTTTAGGATTTACTGACGAACCAGAGCCTCCTCCCTAAGAGCTGATGCTCTCCTGCCTCCTGATTCTGCTGCTGCTGCTGAACCAGCTCAAACTGCAGATGAACCGGAAGGCCCCAATCTGCCTGCGACTCTGGATCCCCTCCTGCATGACACAGTTCAGTTCAGACACAATAATGAGACCATTGAATTTCCCTCTGCAGCTGGGAGCTGGCTGTAAATGCTAAAGTTAAGTTGTTGAAATGACTGTATCAGGGGACTTGCAAATGAATATACTGTCATTCCAACGTAACCCAATTTACCCTGTGTTCACAGTGAATAGTTTGAGACACTTAGTTTAAAGCCCTACTATGATGTTTGGCAAAAACATCTTTAGAATACACACTCCCAGAGGAAATTTGACAACCAAGATGACAGCTTAGAAAAGGATAAAAGAAGCACAACACGCTAGTATATTTTATGACACTTTTCATAAAAGGATTTGAAGATGTTAAAAAGCGAAGGATTTCACAATATCCACAAGAGATAGGTAGTAAATATTCTTCAAGCTAAAAATAATAATGAAACAATTATTGTAAGGTTTTATTATTCTATAATTCTCTTATCAAATACAAATGAAGACTGTATTCCACTCTGAGCAAATGATAAGTGAAAATCAGTCCTTATAAAGTTTATAAATCTCTTTGAACAAACAGGCACCATTGTAGTGTCTGACCAAAGTGAACGCAGTATATTTGCTGTATTCTACTTAGAAATATCTTACATAGATTTGAAGGCCCCTTTAAAATTATTTAACATTAAAAAATTATTTAACATATATTCTGATACATTAAAAATTATCAGGAATATATATCTTGAATTTAGTATTCGCAAAATAGTTTTTATAAAAATTTTATAAAGTTTTTCTAGAAATATACCCTCAGTAGCCTTATACGTTTTAATTATAGTAAAAGTATACTTGTATTAAAGGTTTATGGAGAAATGATGCAAGTATTGGTACTTGTGTATTCTTCTAGGTTGTATATGAGATCTAGGTTGTCCAATAGTATAAATATGTGGTTAACTTTTAAAATAGTAAAAAATTTTAAAGTAGGGATTGATTTTTTTTCTCCTAAAAATGTGAAGTATTGGAGACTACTAAATGCTTATATATTGGGAGGGGCAACATGAAAAAAGGTCATTCACTTGCTTCAATTCCTACAGCCTCCCTTTCTTCCCCTCAACCCTTGCCTATTTTGAGCAGGGCTTGGTGGACATACAGCTCTTCCCTCCTCCATACTTTGTCAAATGAAGCAATATGGAGGCTGAGGGCTAGAATATCTGAAAGCTTGTTTACTCACGTTTATGGTGATTGATGCTGGCTGTTCACTAAGATTTTTCATGGGTTTGGCTGCTTCCCCATGGTAGGGTGGCCAGATTCCAAGGATGAGTCCTGAGAACATGAGAACAAGGTAGAAGACATGTCACCTTTTATGATCTAACTCTGAAAGTCATGAACCATTAATTCCAGCCATTTTATTTGTCAAGGCAGTCACAAAGGCTCAAGTTCAAAGTGATGGTAGACTCTATATCCTAATGGCGAATTTCAAACTTCTAGAACAGCATGTGGTAACAAAAAAAATTGTGGCTATTTTTATAAGATGCCAGTATTCAATATTACACAAGAGTATCCTTAGTGGAATGGTAAAAACCAAACAAAAATACTAAATATTCACATTGCCTTTTTTATTTAATGATGAATGTACTCTAGCATTCTTGTATGCCATTCTGATTCCTGTCAGTGGTAACAAACAAACAAAAAAATCTCTGTACAGTCTAAAGGCAAGGCTGCTTTCTAGCACTTGGAGTTTTTTATATGATTTCTAGATTACTGAAAGTCTTTGTTTCTCCTTTGTCTCTCTATGGCTTACTTTATTATTGCATTGCACTGAAGATGAGGTAAAGGTTGAGACAAAAATCATAACATGTTAGAATGTATTTGATTACTTGAGAGATTTCTGACTCTGGTTAAAAACTGTAATTCAGCACTGAGTTCATAAGAAAACTTTGAAGGAGTGCCTGGGTGGCTCAGTCTGTTAAGCAGGTGCCTTAGGCTCAGATTATGAGCTCCGGATTCTGAAGTGGAGCCCCTCTTAGGGGTTCCTGCTCAGCAGGAGTCTGCTTCTCCCTCTCCCTCTGCCTCTCTGCCTCCCACTCCCCTGCTCGTGTATGCACACACTGTCTCTCTCTCTCTCTCTCAAACAAACAAACAAACAAACAAACAAATCAATAAAATCTTTAAAAAAAAAGAGAGAGAGAAAGAAGAAAATTTTGAATAACAGATTTTTAGTACCCGGACAGAGTTGGTGATGGTGGTAATGGATAGAGAGTGAGAAGGAATGTTGATAAATTCCATATTTGTAATTAAGAAATTTGGCTATTTTTTCCTTTGAAATAGAACTAATTATAAATTCAGAATCCATTTAATGAATATCAAGTGAGCATAGCATAGCTGGCATTTTTTGAGATCAGATGGGTTTGCAATGACCTGTGCCCTCAGATGGTTTCTCACACAGATGATCCTTAGCAATATAAGATGTCACAGGTATTCACACTGTGACAGATATTTAAACATTCATTTAAATGACTTCAAACTTTTTCTCGGTCAAAGACTGTTTAGCCTGTATCAGAATAAGCTATTGTTTATAGCATAAAGAACACTGCTGTCAGAAAACAAGTTAAAGAGAAATACAAAAAGGGTAAGATTTCTGCAGATTTGTCTCAGGGTCATCTTAATCAGATCATAAATTATGTTTTGTAGTCAAAATTCTTCTAATGCACATCAAATTAAAACATTTCATAAATAAAGAGGGATAAACAGAGTTATGATGAAATCCAATTCGAGTTTTTTCTTTATGAAATTCAAGACTGCACAATGTGTTATCTGAGGAGTGTGTACAAAGAGTGAAAGGTTTCTCATTTCTCACTTAGAAGTAAAATGTAAAAAAATACAAGAAATATAAAAATCATTTTAGAACAAAACATTAGAATTCTAAAAATAAGATCTTGGTATCAGTATATATTTTATCTTGTGCAAGGAGTGTAATTTCAGTCTATACTTAATCCCCAAATTAAACCTGAAAGAAAATGTAATTTTTAGTATCTGTTTACAAATCAGATTTTCCTTATGATTATTAAATATATAAAGCAAGTTGTATTAGTTGTGAAGTGGGGGAAAAGTTAAAATCATCATTATATATCTTTATGTATATTATGAAAAATAGTGCAATGCAATAATATCTTTATATGTCTTTATATATATGCCAGTTGACATTTGGAGAGGTTTGCTGTCGTATTTTGTTTGGTTGGCACCACTTGGAAAGCACTATTGGCATTTAGTTGGGGCAGAGTTTATATATGTCCAGGAATGTTAGCTCTCTCCTGACAAGAAGGAAAGTGCTTTAGAAAGAAGCGTTTTCCAGATGCCATCTGACTTTCTAAGCGCCCCCCCAGAAGAAGGACATACATAGCAGAGAAATGTCTGTTTATACTCAGCCGATCAAAACATCTTGCTAGCAGGTTGTCACATCAGCACAAAGGAGCTTTGCATAGTTTTAATTACAGTATGCCATGCATATATATAAAAAATTGATTGGATAGTTTGTTTTGTTTGAAACTTTACCAGGAATTCTTTACCACGTCAACTATGTCAGAAAATCACGTTGTTGAGTGGGATGCTCTTTTTGCCATTAGTCATCAAAGCTATGCCCTTGGATCAGTCTAAAATCATAGCTTTCACATTCATGCCAAATTTTTTTAGAGGTGTACATCTGACCACTTTATTACCTCTTTTAATGTAATCATGACCAAGCATTTTTTTTATACCCCTTTATTCTTCTTCACTAGTATTGAAGGCAGTATATATTTTCGTAATTGTGTGTATAGGTAGATTACATTACCTTTAAATTTCACTTCACTTTTAGAAAACAGATATTATAAAACATTTGTGATAGGAGAAGGCACTGGCTATAATCAAAGCTCAAAACCATGGCTCTTAATACACCACCCCAGAACTAACGAGGAATAGACTTTGGTCCCCTATTGGCGTCAGAATAGCCCAACATTTGTAGTAGACTTCAGGATTAAGGATTTGGTAAAGCCAGACCTTTCATGCAAGGTATTCAGACTCAATGCCTAGTGGGCCAGGTAGTCAGTATAAATGAATGAAATTGGTCAGCTCCAAAACAGTAAGGAATGGAGGGCATAATGGCAAATTTAATAAAGAAGGCAAAGAATTTTCATAAGAAAGGCAAAAACTACTTAGTCCCAGACAACATTGCTTTGAAGGAATGAGAGTCCAGTATTGCTATCAGTTACTTTTTAAGTAATGCATAACATCCAAATAAACAGGTAAAATTTACTAAATTTTGATATAATATGCATTACAAACAACCACAAACTTGTTAATAACTGTTCATGGGAATGCCAGTTTCCAACCTTTGTTGCAAGTTTTTAGTTGAAAAAAATAACATTTGGTTATGAAACATGAAGCATGAAATTTGCCCTCTAAATTTCTTTTCAGTCAACAATGTTTTTCACTCAGAGGTAAAGCAAAATTTTCATTGTACACCTATGAAAAGATAAGAATAATGCTTCAGTATCTGTTACATTATAATTCTTTACAGATTATTTGAACTACACCATTGAAAAACCATGGCAAAACAAGGTGTTTTATAGATTTTAATGTACTGTGATCTTAAAACTCTTTTCAATTCATGTCCTTGAACTTTACTTATCATCAGAGCTTCTGAGAATCAATTGGCTTGCATATAGTCTGTATAAAATGAATTATCCCAGTTATTGTCTTATCATTCAAAAAAGTTACTTTATATGATTTCCTTTTTATAATTTGAATATGTACACTTTATATATCTGAAATATCATTAAAATAAAAATGAACTTATAACAATGTACAGGAGCCTTAATGTAAGATAAGAGGATATATATTTTCAACTCCTTTGTTCATTTTTTCCACTTTCCCTCTAGAAATTGTTTCTGTCAATTTTAATTTTCATTGAGTTGAGTGGAAAAGGGATGTAAGGAGACAGTTACCTCCAACTGCAAATAGCAATAGAAGATTAGTAATGTTTTCAGCAGTTCCAAGTTTCACTGAACCTGTCTTGAACGGTATGAGGCCAAATAAAATACGTATTTCTGGAAAAGCAGTAAGAAACATCATGGTGTTTTAAGTTTAGGAATTGAAAAATAATTCAGAAAAGATCCCAAAAGTGCAGTATAAAGGAGGTACAAAGGAATTGCCAAAAATAAGAAGAACTTAAGACTCTACTTAGCACAAAGATAGGAGGCAAGAGTAGCTTTTATAAAAATAGAAACGTTAACACATTATAAGTCAAATATCACAAGCTTACTTTAATGGTGATTTTTGTGACACACATTAGCAAGGCCACTGCAACTATTTCTCTAATGCTTCTATATCTTTACTAGTTTAGAGAAAATCATTAATAACTTTACAGTTTCTGTTTTTGATTTAGAGATCATTCTCATTATGTAATTAAATGCAGAGCAAAACAGAATGATGAAGTTATCAAAGAATCAAAGGGTATTAAACATATAAATCTTAAGACAAATGTAGAAATGATGTGGAATAAGGTAGGAAGAACCTCTTTGAATAAAGGAATAAGGTTATGTACCCAAAATCCAATGGAGTATATTCATTTTAAAGAAAAGTCAAAAGCAATCTATCAACTTTTTTTTCAGTGTTCCAAGATTCATTGTTTATGCACCACACCCAGTGCTCCATGCAATAAGTGCCCTCCACAATACCCACCACCAGGCTCGCCCAACCCCCATCCCCCTCCCCTCCAAAACCCTCAGTTTGTTTCTCAGAGTCCACAGTCTCTCACGTTTCATCTCCCCCTCCGATTTCCCCCAATTCACCCTTCCTTTCCTTCTCCCAATGTCCTACATGTTTTTCCTTATGCTCCACATGTAAGTGAAACCATGTAATAATTGACTCTCTCTGCTTGACTTATTTCACTCTGCATAATCTCTTCCAGTTCCATCCATGTTGATACAAAAGTTTGGTATTCATTCTTTCTGATGGAGGCATAATATTCCATTGTATACTCTTAACTTCTTTAGAACATAACACATCTTGACTTCAAATCTGTTAAAGAAACTCTGTGGTAACTGTACTCATGTTCTCTCCAGAGAAATTGGCAGAACACTGTAAAAAATACCATAGCCCATTCACAGCAAAATGGAGGGTTTGTCATGGTCAAATGGAAGAGCCAATTTGAGAAAAACTTAGCTAAGTGTTTATATGAAAATACTTTAACCTTAATGTTAAGAAAGACTCCTGGCAGGGTTGAGTGTATAATGATAACCAAAGAAGTATTTCGTCTCAGAAATAAATTAACCAAGCACAGTTTAGTTGATTCTAGACTTTTAGTGTCCTCAAATATGAACTTGTATTTTTAGATAAAACATAATATCTCCCTTCTATAAAAATGTCAGACTAGATAAAATACTTCAGGGTATACTGGTGGGAAAATTAGTAAATATGGCATTTCTGCAATACAAATGAAAATGAACCTTTGATGCTATTTTGATGGCCTATAACAAATATCTCCTGTAGAAAAACACAAAATGGTGCTTGCAGAGGAAAGTCATGGCAATTGAAAATTTGATCTGTATTAATATATTTATAGGTGGGGTAGCTCTTTTTAGATAAAAACATTATTGACATCAACAGAATGAGACTACTTTGATCACTGACTATATGGTGGGTACTCTAACAGGATTGCAAATAAATCCCAAACATAAAAAAAAAATGACAAAAATAGGGTTGGTTGAGCAGAAATAGTTCTTGCAAGAGGCCTAAGTATACGATAACAAGTAGCATCTTCAGTCATAATGAAAGCCATTCTTGCTGATGTTGTTTTTAGAATGTGTATGTATGTATGAATGCAAATATATATATGTAAGTATACATATTACTACTCACTGTGGTAACATATGGAAAATAAGACAAATTATGTTTATAATTTACTTCACAAAGTTGCCACTGTTTTAAAATCAAACTAGATATAAATTGATATCAAATATATATTTTAAAAGTATATTCCTTATACACTTTAAAAAGTGCATAAAAGTAATAAAAATGATACTTTCCAACAATCTTGACATAAAAGTAAAATTAATTTAATTAAACTTTTATTCAAAAGGCTTTATTCATAAATCCTGGTACATTCAAGATATTTAAAAGGCTGCATTGCAGTTTTATTCAAACCAATAGATTATGTCTAAAACAATACCAACATAGCTACACAGTGCTCTTTCAAAATATCCTTCCCCTATGTTGATAACAAATTAATATTCATATAAGAAAGGCTCTATTTCCTAAAAATAAATGCTTTTTTTTGTTGTACATAAAACTTCTAGAAGATTTAGACCTCAGTTGGAAACTAAACCTCAAACATTAATAGGAAAAAGCATAAAGCCAAATGTTTTCTTAGTTGCAAACCAAATTAAAATATTTTCATTTGGATTTACCATAAATTACACAAGATCTGTGAAACAAAGGTAGCTGAGGAAGCTTTTTTTTTTTAAACTGCAGACATCTGGGAAAACATTTGAGATACTCAATAAACCCAAAATATGGGTAAGTTCATCCATCCCTAAAAGTAATTAAGAGATAGTTTTAATCCCTTTATTTGAATTAATATCCTCTTGAGCTTGAGTTATATTTCCCTTTTCCCCAAAAAATTTATAAGGGTCCTCAGGACTGCAAATGAAACATATATAATTTTTTTCTTCCTTATTTATCTCTCATCATTAGCAGGGACAATTTTGGATTCCAATTCTGAGGGCATCCAGTTGTTGGTCTAGCAAGTCTTATACTACTGTCAGTCTGCTCAGTCTAGCAGAACATTGATTTTTGAACAGGGAGCCTTGAAGAAAATAATCCAATATTCTATTAGACAATGAATACTGGCAGTCAAATAGGTAGAAAGAAGTCCTTCACTCCATTTTAATGTATATTTATGAAAAAAATTTGCTTTTTTTTTCCCGTTAGAATGTTTGTCTGTGGATATATTTAAGGGGTGAATCATCAAGGGAATCTTTTATTTATTGGGGAAAAGGAAGAGAAGTAGAAAAAAGAAATCAAAGGGGTAGATGTCATAAAAGAAGAAATGGTTAAGTGCATGGGAGTTTCATTGTTGTATTTAATTTAAAAATTCTCTCAGCTGATTCAGTAACTGTCCTCTACAGTTCAGCAAAACTATGTTTTAAGCTTGTCACAACTCCATGAACACTCTAACTCCTCAAATCAGACAAGTTGTTCAAAAGAACATGTTTTCCTAACATATTCCTAGATGTGTCTTTAAAAAAAAAAAAAAGAATCTTAAAAGAAAGGTTCCCCAGAATCTTCACATTATTTCAACTCAGACCCAGGAAACACAGAAGGAAAGTAATCTGGTGAAAATGCATCAAAGAATAAAGTAGTTTAGATTTAGAAAAGGAATGGACTTACTTTTTAAAACCAAAATATGTAGGCTATTTATGTTGTTAAAAAACAAAATTCAACTGAGTAAATTTTAAAGATCTTATTAGCTTTATTCAGTGATTCATGAATCCAGAAGCCTCCAGTGCAGCAGACAGAAAGTAGCTCCAAGAAGTTGTACCAAATTAAAATTCTATAGGCAGAAGGGAGCAGGAACAGAGAAGTTATACCAACCAAAAAAGCAGATTTGTTACTGCAAGGTTTCTTTCCTTTAGAAGATGAGAGGTCTCTATCAGGCAGGTTACCTCACTAGAACTGATCAGGAGATTTTTGCCCTCCAAAGATTTATCTGAAAGAGAGAGAGCACATGTGCAAGTGGGATGTGGGACAGAAGGAGAAGGAGAGACAGAATCCCAAGCAGACTCTTCATTGAGCAAAGAACCTGACATGGGCTTGATCCCAGGACCCTGAGTCAGGACCTGAATAAAAATCAAGAGTGGGAGGCTAAGTGACTGAGCCACCCAGATCAGGTGATCTCAGATCCCTGATCTCTGATCAGGTGATTCTTGATTGACTATTTTTAAGATTCCATTTTGAGGGAAATTTCTGGGGAAGTAAAAACTGTAATTAAGTTCGTCTCAGTTTGGTGACATAAGGCTGAGCATAGCCAACACTATTTTGGCCTGTTTTAAAAATGTAAATGTAGTTGGCAAGCATGAATGATATGACAAGCAAGGAATGAGCTAAGGCCATGCTATATAAGAAATCTATAAAGTCTAGTTTAAAAAGCTGAGGTATTTAGTGACAAAACAAATAACCTATGTATGTAACATTTCCCTATTTCCCTGGAACCAGAATCATCATCTTCTTCTTCTTCTTTTGCTCTTGAAAAACTGAGAATGGGGAAAGATGTATGAGACGTTATCTCTTAGGGCGGCTGGGTGGCTCAATGGGTTAAAGCCTCTGCCTTCGGCTCAGGTCATGATCTCAGGGTCCTGGGATGGAGCCCCGCATCCGGCACTCCGCTTAGCCGGGAGCCTGCTTCCCCCTCTCTCCCTGCCAGCTTCTCTGCCTACATGTGATCTCTCTCTCTCTGTGTCAAATAAATAAATAAAATCTTAAAAAAAAAAAGAGGTCATCTCTTGCTGCCTATTGGTTAGACATCCAAACAACCACTCTTATTACCAATCTTTCCATTTTTGCTGGAAAACAGTGAAAAATGGAAGCTTAACCACCACACAGCACCCTAATATCCTCTGCTTTACTGATAGGGATAAGTCTACCAAAGAATGAGATATTTCAATTATGTTTATAAACTGGTTTACCTTTACCTTATGTTTGAAATGAATATCTATAGTTGGCCAGTCATCTCCAGATATATTATTCATCACCCAATGTTTCTATCAATAAGTTCAACATTAATAAGTACAAGTGGCTTTTTTTTTTAAAGATTTTATTTATTCATTTGAGAGAGAGAGAGAGCATAAGAGGGAGCTGGAGAGGAAAGGCAGAGGGAAAGGGAGAGAGAGAAGCAGACTCTGCTGAGCACAGAGCACGACACATGATCCCGAGATCATGACCTGAGCAAAAGTCAGGTACTTAACCGACTGAGCCACACAGGCACCTCTGCAAATGTTTTTAATATCTAACATTTTAAAGTTATTTTAAATGACTGAGGAATAAAACATAATGTAAGAAAAAGCATCACTTCATTTCTTGAGACTTGGCTTCCTATTTTGTAAAATTATATAGTACTGGATTACGAACCCTAGTCAGTCATGGATTTACTAAGTTACGCACACAGGCAAATGCTCTTGTCCAATACACATTGTTTATCACTTGCCAATGCCCTACACAGAGATAGCCGATGTCTACGGAGTGGTTAGAATGCAGGTTCGAGAGTTAATTCAATTAGTTTCAGAAGGCAAGGCTGCAATCTTATATCGGCTATGGACTTTGGGGAAATTATTTAATCATTTTAAGTTTCAGTTCCTAATCTACGAAATTGGGAAAATGATGGTACCAACCACCAGGACTGATATGCAGATGGCACTCACTTTTCAGCCCTATGAGTTGTTAAAGGTCATGTCATTTCTGGTTGGTTAGAACCTATAACTGTTGTTGAGTTTTCTGAATATTAATTCTTAGAATAATCTTGGCATTTCTTGATAAATACTTACTCTTAATAACCTGTTGTAGCAGTGGCAGTGTGGACATTCTTATTTCTTTACTATTTTATATGTCAGAAGGAGTCAGTAAAGTATTATTTCTGTGCTTTCTTTAGCACCTTCAATTCTGAATATCATTTTAGTATACTTTACATTGGACAATTACTAAAGTATTGCAAATAACAATTTTAGAAATTGGCCTAACATATTTGAAAGAAATTCAGGACTTCTTTTTTTGGATCATTGCTGAAGGAGTGGGGTTTATTTTGGGAATCCTAATTCAGGATTTGGCTTAAAATACTCTTCATTGTTTCTTACTCTGATAAAACTGGTGAAGTATAGACACATTTTCCCTTTCTGAAGGAAAATTAGAGGACACTGAAGAAAAGTGTTAAAAACCATTAGCACATGAGTGAGGGCTCATTACATATGCATAATAAACTAAATTAAAACTGACTTAATATTTTGTTTCAAAGTAAGGCTTAAAAACTTGTTGAATTATAAGAAACTCAAAACCTATTACCAAGAGAAAGATAAAGAGTAAAGTAATTATTTATCTGTAGAAATCCTTGGAATATAGCCTCAGATCATATTGTGAATTTCCTTTTCAACACCAGGGTGTGACCAGGTGGACACAGGATATCCATGACAAAGAATTGTGACAGTGCAGATTTTGACTGGCATCCCAAACTGGAGAAAAGACATCATTAAACAAAAATAGCAGGAACTCAGGTTAGACAGACTTTAGCCCATGATTACAGATATGCATCAATGGGTAGATATCACTTCAGATCACCCTTTGCAATTTAATGCGTTCTTCCTATCCCAGCTATCTTAGAATTTGCTACTAGGCTGCTTCCAAATGCTGCTCTCTAACAGGTGCAGGTTCTTATCCCTGAGTGAACTCATTTGCACCTGCTTGGGGTTCTGCATGGAGTACAGTAACTGTGTCAGTAGTGCTTTTGCTTATCCAATTTACATTTCAAAGTGGCTAAATTGTTTTGAAAATGCATCCCAGTGTGGAGTCTTCTGCAATCTTGGCTTGATGTTTAAAATGCCTCCTATCTATAGAGAAAAACGTACATGTTCTTGACATTCGATAAAGCACAAAGGAAAAATAAAATTCCTCCCTCGAAGGGCAAATTTACAAGCTCTTCCTTCTGCAGATACATATGGCTTCTATCATCATTAATATTTAGAATAAAATGGAATTAAATGCTAGAAGTTGAAGGGTTTTTAGATGACATCGATGTCATTGCATCCTCATTTCCTAAATGAAAACACTGCATTTCAGAGAGCTTATGACATTAGTAAAATAATAGAGTTTGGAGTAGGATATGTTATGGTTGATCCCTGACTCTGTCACTTAAGCTGTGGGAATGCTAAGCCTCAGTTTCGTGATCTGCTAAAGATTAAATAAAATACCTTCCGTGATCAGTTATGAGTAAACTGAGTAAGGACACCCAGCAGAAAGGAGCTGAGTAACAGCAGCGGCAGTCCACGGAGGAGATATGAGAGGATAGTTACAGGCTTCACGGTTATACAACATGAACTACTTTAATATCAATTACCAGTCTGTCAGCCTGACCTTTTACGGGCAAGGCAAATGGTGCTGGATGTTTTTGTTTGACTCTCCAGGTCATTGCTCTCCCTTCTCCACCCTATGTCCTAGAGCCTGGCTGGCCAGCATGGACCCATCAACATATTCCTGTGTCTTCTAGTAGCCTGCTGGATCCCCTTATCATCTCAAGCCAAGGCTGGCAGCAGAGAGGCCCTACCATTGCTGTAGTCCTCCCTCACCCAAAGCTTTGTGAATAGTCTCTTTGAGTAAATAAACCTTCCTTGAATTACCCAATTTCAAGAGTCCTGTAATTCTGGCTGCACTGTTGACTGATACAATGCCTACTGACAGAGCCCCACTGCGGCTTCATGGAGGTAGGAAATAGCGCAAATGACTTGATTACAAATTGTCCCCCCACTTTTTATTCAGACCAATTGCTATGGCATACGGTTATTCTGGTTATACTTTTGAACCCAGTTCTTGGGGCAGTTTTGTGACTTGGCCTAGCTATAGGGTCGTAGCACTATACATAGTAGGTTTCTGGGGTATGGGGCAGCCAGAACCTGACGAGGGGTACACAGAGCGAAATTTGAGAGAGTCTGAGAGTTCTGGGAAAAAAAATTATTTGTAAGTATGAATGAAATAAATGGAGTATTTATTTAGTACTAATATGATATTTTTAAGAGTGTCTATTAAAAGCCCTAATTTCCTTTATTATGTTCTATTGTATTAGAGAATATACAACATCTTGGGTTCAATACAACACATGTCAGTTTCTAATTATATCCATAAAGACAAGGTCAAAAAATGTGGATTGGATTGAACAGCTGATTCAATATCTCTGTCCCCAAAATGTCAATCAATACATTGATCTTAACATGGAGAAATGTCTCTAGAAACGCTTCCAGTTCTCCATCTATTCAGAGATATAAAAAGTGATATGGCATTTATGATATATAAAGTTTTAGAAGACAATATTGAGAGGGATAGTAAGTATATGTGAATTAAAACTAAGTTTGCTTGCAATGTGAAAAGGGCTAAAATTCAGAAGATATAATTTAATAAAAATAAAGGCAAACTCCTTAATTTCAGGTTCAGAAAAAAATGAAATTTTGCAAATACAACATCACTTTAGACTTAATTTAACAGCAGTCTCTGTGAAACATATTATAGTAGCTTTAGTTGGCTACAAGTTCAAAATGATGATTTGAGTAAAAAATACAATGTCTGTCCTGCTCAGATATTCACTGGAATCACGTGTTCATTTCTCAGGGGCATATTTTTAGAGGAAGTTTTGAAGACCAGAGAACATCAAGATGGTAAAGGAAATACACTGAGAATGGTTGATAGGGCTTTGTATTATTTAAACCAAGTCAAACTATAAAAACTTGTTAACAAAATCTTGATTTGAAGACTGGCCAATGGGAAACAAAGGAAAGCTGTTCTGTGTTGCACTAATGAACCAATGAACCGAGAGCAATGGGCAGAAGTATAAAGAGTCTGAGTTCAGCTTAGTGCACTAAACACAACAATTATAGCTGCTAGACAACATGTAAGTTTGACTCGATGAATAGTGACTGCATGATCCCACAGCATGGAAGAAGGAATCCATGATCTGGAAGAGAACAGACTAAGTGTGGGAAGTTCTGGGCCTCTTGTGGGCTAGACTTATTAAAGAACAATACTAAGTCTGTGCTCAATTATAAACTACATGCTTGTGTTCCAGGGTGAGACCTGAGATACATATGTATGTACATATTATTTTTTTCCACACCAGGCTAGCTTATTATGAAAATTATATATGATTAAGAGAAACATAACCCTACTTACTAATAATTTTTGTAGAAAAAATTGTTATAAAACAATTTCATAAAATGCTTTCTGAAGACAGAATATGTCTTTCATTCGCAGAATCATACAATGAGTTTGACTCTGAAGTCCCTCTTCTCCTAACACACCTAGCCTTTAAAGCCCCTTCATTTTTTTTTAAAGCCCCTTCATTTTTTAAAGCCAATCATTTTTTAAAGCCCCTGTTTTCAATTATGCTAGAATTTTCTCCTAGATCCTATGATTGGTAGGTTCTGGGCCAGTAGAAGACCTCTGTCTACCTATTCATTATTCAAACAACAGATAGTTGAGGCAAACAGAAAATTGAGATTAATATTATACTAAGGATATAATTTAAAACAATGTTTAAATTCTTCCATGGACCAAATCATCTATATAATTTTACTAATCTTCTTCTTTGCAGCAACAAGCAAGGCTATTGAATTAATTGGAAATAAATATCTGGAAATACAATATACTTTGTCCGATTACCTATATATCTCTTTTTAAAAATAATAGTATTTTTAACCCAATATTATTAAATAATTGACTGAAGATGTAAAAGAAAATACACAGCAGATATTATCATAATGCATTAGGATTTGTTTCAAGTTCATTTTGATAAGAAATAGAGGTGGTTATAAACTTATTAGGGTTTAAATCCTTTGAAAATCTCAAAATCTTTGGATTCTTTGGAAAAATACACCTACTCAGATACCGACAACTATGCTCACTGTCCAACTGCTCACACTATTTTCCCTTTGGTGTTAAAAAACTAAATCGAGGGGCACCTGGGTGGCTCAGTCGTTAAGCGTCTGCCTTTGGCTCAGGTCATGATCCCAGGGTCCTGGGATCGAGCCCCGCATGGGGCTCCTTGCTCGGCAGGAAGCCTGCTTCTCCCACTATCATTCCCTCTGCTTGTGTTCCCTCTCTCGCTGTGTTTCTCTCTGTCAAATAGATAAAATCTTTAAAAAAAAAAACTAAATCGAATCAAATTTACTAAAACACAGAAAAACACTGGATTAAGTAATTTAAACCACTGGAGAAGGTATATTTCATCAAAAACTTGTGCAAGACTTAAATCTACTAAACTATTATAGTAAAAAGCACTGATACTTTCCAGAATAATTCTGCACATGCTGTACAATTTTATTTTTCACATATGTAAGGTGAAAGAGCAATGTTCCTTTAAGGAAAGGAATATGTAAGGGTATACATAGATATGCATCTTTTCCTAGGACCCTTCTTACAACATAGCTCATGCAGGCAGGAAGATTTTGGCCTTAAGAAGAGTCTTAAAGTACTTTTTTCTCCAGAAATAATCATGAGTATTGCAGAATATTGAGAATCCCTCGGGGCTTGACTCTCTCTGCTCTGTTCCCTTCACCCTCCCAGGGCCAATCACACCTTTGCCCCTCTGAGGGAAATAAAAATGGGGGGTAGGAGGAAACTGTTAGTTTGACTATAGAACCAATGATACTATCTGGTGGCTAACCCCTTGAACATCAAACAAAGTAAGGCAGAATGCAAAGAGGTTAATAAAGATGGGAACAGTGACCTTACTGATCTTCAGTCTCCTTTCTCTGCTGAATTGCAAACCTCTGTCTCAGAGAGTTTTAATTTCTCAAGGTCTAAGGCTGAATCTATGGTTAATGGCCAGGTCAGTTGAGTTCAGCCCTACATATAATGAAATTGGCGATAAGTTATATTGCTATAATATGTTTAGTCTTTCTTATGGATAACTTCCTCTTTGTATGTTCTGAGTGGAAAGCATATTTTGGATTTTTTTGTACAAGCAATGTCTTTACACTGACACATCCAATTGCCCAGAATCCATGGGGACCAATAACACCCATTCATAGGATGACTGACTCAGAAAACGAGTCATTTCATTAACAGAACTCAGATAACTGAAATTTTAATCTTGTAAGAGTAGCTTCTAAGTACTGTCCTCTAAGCAACTGAGCTAATGAGTCACAAATTTTATAAATTTATCATGTGGTCTTTCCAAACCCAAGTAATAAGCATTCAAGTTCACCCTAAGACATTTTATAACCAAGGACCCATTTTGGTGGTAGCAAGAACCTCTTTACTAACTTGCAAATTGAGCAGTTAAAATACTGGCATCTTTTATACAGATAATTGGGAATTCATAAAGAACAAAGCACAGATATTGAGAATGTTTTGGTGAACAGAGATAAGCAAGCAATATGCTACATTAGTTTTTAAGACTGCATATTAATTTCTTCAAATAACTGCATCTCTCATCCTTGCCTTAGTTTTGAACACATTTTGATAAATCATATTTATTTAATAATATTTGATCATGCAAAATTAAACACATTCAACTTTTCCTTATGATAGAATAACACCCACTTAAGAATTATTTTTCCCTTAAGATAGTTTCAAAAGCCCATGGGGCCTAGATCCCTGAACACCTATTTAGAAACTACAAACATGAGAGAAATCTCCTAAATATTGCTGAATCAAGTTACTTTCTCTATTTGAAACTCTATCGATCCTTTCTGAGATGCTCTGTTACAACTTCAATGATCTGAGCAGAAATAAGAGTCACCAAATCATACTCATGGTCACACAGAACCCATTTAAAAACTGAAAAATAAGGTTTATTTTGGGTGACTCAAGACATTGGGCAGTCTTTAAAATAAAAATAAAATAAAATAAAACAGAAAGAGAAACAAAAGTATTAGCATACATTTTAATATTTATTTTCTTAAAATTTGTATAAATTATCTAAATTCTTTAGGGTTGCTCATTACTTGTCTAGTTCTTTGCCTTTCATTTTCCTATAGTCAACTTCCAGACTTATAAAACTTCTTGTCATTTTCTAAAAATGGTATGTTATTTTGTTTCTGGATGCCATTGCATATGCTTTTGCTTCTAAATGCAACAATTTTTCCCTAGAATTCTTCTATATAAACCATCCTTCAGTACTATAACCAAGGATTTCTCATGGAAATATTTTGTGACTCCCCAAAGTCATAAATGTCTTCAGGTTGCTTTTTGTGTAACTCTATCAGTATTTATTGCACTGTGCTGACATCATGGATTTTATTATTTTCACCTTCTAGTTAGATGTGAGCTCCTCTAGCAAAAAGGCTTTGCTTGGTTCATCTAAGATTGACTGTTAGATCTGGAATAGAGGCTGTAGAACTGAGTAAATAAGTGAATGAACAAATGACGAAATAGAGTCACAAACTTCAGTGATTCAGTACACATCACCAATATTTCACCAAACTCCAAAAAATACATATGTGATAAACTAAATAGGAAATCTCTAAGTAAGAAGTCAAGTCAATAAGTTCAATTAGTTATTAATTATTGCCATTACACTACAGACCAATCATTTCAGTTATTCTAATAGCCCAATAACTAAGTTTTTAGTTATTCTAAAAAATCAGTTTTATCACTGACTGAATTACTATGTATTCCAGGTCTCCTTTTGGAGTCAAACTTGAAGTTTCTTCTAGAAAGCTGAAATTACCACTGAATAAGCACAGACTAACCAAATGATTAAAGAAAAATCATTAGGAAGTTGGTGTAGCAGTTACCTCATCTCAGCAGTAAGATGAGGTATAAAGATGGAGGTTTTAGAGTCAGAGGGATATTGCTTCAGTTTCTGAAAACTTTACCTTCAAAATGTGGGAACTTGAATAAGACACCTTTCTTAGTTTTCTGTTTACTCATTTATTTTTATTTTAAAAAGCTGAATACTAACATGCACCTCATGAGTGGGGGTGGAAGAAGGGCATGAGACTAATGAGATAACATGAAAAATGCCTACTTCCGTGTCTGACTCATAGCAACTAACAAATAGTAGTTTAATCTTTTTACCACCATTTTTTCTTTACCAACCCTCCTCCTTTGCTTGCCTCCAAAAACCTACTGAATG
This sequence comes from Procyon lotor, assembly GCA_028646535.1. Lineage (NCBI taxonomy): Eukaryota > Metazoa > Chordata > Mammalia > Carnivora > Procyonidae > Procyon > Procyon lotor. The sequence continues at coordinate 53,890,531 of CM053614.1, read as the reverse complement.
CTGGAGGCGTTTGGTGGAGAATCAAAGATGCCCCAAACTTCCTTAATGCTTGGAATGTAGCAGAAGTTGAACTGGTAGTATAAGGGTACTGAGCATACTAATTACAGTTGACTCTTCAACAACATGGGGTTTAAAGTCACCAATTCCCCCATATATGCAGCCAAAACTCCATGTATGTAAGTTTTCATTCCCCCAAAACTTAACCACTAATAGCATACTGTCTACCAGAACCCTTACCAATAGCATAAACAATTGATTAACACATGTTTTATAAGTCATATGCACAATATACTATATTCTTACAATAAAGTAAGCTAGGGAAAAACAGAAGTTATTAAGAAAATCATAAGGAAGAGAACAAATATTTACAGGATTGGACTGTACTTGTTGACCAAAATCCAAGTATAAGTGGACCCGTGTCCTTTGAATGCATATTGGTCAAAAGTAAATTGTATTTTCTTTCCTCCCTTTATCTCTCCCACTCATTCCTTTTTTCTGTCTCTCTTTCTTCTCTTCTTCCTTCTCTTCCTACTCATCTCCTCTTTTTTCTATGAATCTGAGTAAATCTAAGAAATACAAAGACATCTTAAAATTAAAAGTTCATCTTTATGAAGATGTTAGAGTATCTGCTCTCATTGCATCTAAAGTAGTCAATCATCTGTAATCTTTCTTTCTTTATAAAGTATTTTCCAGATTCATGGTTAAACTGCTTAAAGCTCATCACAAGCTAATTAAAATACTTTGTGTTCTCCACCTCTCAACAACCTACTTAATGTACCTAAATGTACTTTACAAGTCTGCTGTTTGTTATTCACCTTATTAAAAAAAATGTATTAGCTAATTTGTTTAATTTTGTGTAAACAAAACAACCAATTGATTGATGAATCTTTCACTTTTCAGCTCATTGTTTGAACATTAGGTAGGTAGATACAAATTAAATTATGCCACTGAAGCAGGCATGATAGGGAGGCATTTTCTAGTACTGGTGGGATTATAGCTGATCAGATAGACTTTTAAGGTATCAGACAACTATTTTGTGGAGAATGGTTAATAAACATTAATTAAATCAGCTACAAAAACAAAAACAAAAACAAAAAACAACCAAAACAACAACCCTTGGGGGAAGATCAATATTATTAAGTGTTTATATTGGCTTTGCACATTTACTGAATCTATTTGAAATTGGGCAAGCTACAATTCCCCCTCTGCTTTCCTACCTTCTCCTCTCCTTTCATTTAAACTGAAAGCTGGCTTACTGTTCACATTTCTAATCATCTCTTATTCTCTAAAGGAACTTGCTTAAGTTGCCTATTAATGTTGTGTATTTCATGATCTTGTCCAACTCTGAGTTACTGAATGTGGTCAATATGTAAAGCTGATAAATCTGCTAAGATTAAGAATGGATATTGGGGTACCTGGGTGGCTCAGTCAGTAAAGCTGCTGCCTTTGGCTCAAGTCATGATCTCAAGATCCTGAGATCAAACCCAGAATTGGGGGTGGGGGGGCTCCCCACTCAGCAGGGAATCTGCTTCTTCCTCTGTCCTTACCCCTGCTCATTCTATCTTTGTCTCTCAAATAAATAAATTAATAAATAAAATTTTTTAGAAGAATATATATTAACAAAACAAATGAAGATTCCCACTTGCTTCCTCCAAGTAGAGCTCCAGGTTAAAACTCCAAGGTAAAATTGCATTGGATTGATAGTAAAGTGAGAATAATCCTGATGTTAGCACTAATTGCTATGATCTAGAGCTAAGTTATCATTTAATAAATGAAACAATGTACCTAAAGCCCTTTTTGCCAGGCACATAGTAACCATTAAAAAAAATAATAAATTCATTTAACTGGCCACAAGCAGAAATTACCAGGTACACCAGAACTGAAATATATTGTGAATACAAGATGCCTTCAATTATTTATTGGTTACCTAAGGTGTCCTGTGGAGGAGGAGAAGGAGGAGGAGAAGGGGAAGGGGAAGAGGAGGAGGAGGAGGAGGAGAAGGAGGAGGAGATGAGGAAGAAGGGGAGGAGGAGGAGGAGGAAGAGGAGGAGGAGGAAGGGGAGGAGGAAGAGGAGAAGCAGTAGTAGTAGTAGTAGTAGTAGTAGTAGTAGTAGTATGACTGGGACATACATGTGACAGGTATTGAGATCTTTAATTTTCATCTTTGTGGTCATTATTTGAGTTGGCATGATTATGAGCTCCATTGATAATAGGGATTCCCATTTTACAGTAAGTCATTCAAAGCTCAGATAAGTTCAGTAATTTAAAAAATTGCATTGCTATTAGATGACAAGGTTGGGATCGAAACTCAAGACAACATGGCTCTACAATCCATGCTCTATTTAGGATAATTTTCCATTTTGTTCAAGGCACCAAATTCTAATTTCACTGAGGCTGGGTGCAGAACCTGGTGGCGAGGCTATCAATAGCACCTTAGGCAATCACTGGTGGGAGGTAATGGAATTAGTTGTATAGGTAAGATTCAGCAAATATCTATTTTGTTAGAACAAAAGCTAGAGACACAGGACAAAAGAAAAAAGGCAAAGTGATCAGAAAGGACACTCTTGGAAGCTAAGATCTCAGAAGTCTCTGTAAGAACATTTACCATTTTCTGAGATACTAATATTCTAGTTTTATTCTCTCACCAGGCCTGCTGTAGCACTATCTGCAAAGGTCCTTATAGTTTTTAGCAACAGACTAGTACTACAAATAAGGCTTTATTATTATTTTTTTAATGGTTTACTATGTGCCTGGCAAAAAGGGTTTTAGGAACATTATTTCATTTATTCTTTGTAGCCTTGTAAAAGAGATATTATTTGACTAATGTTAAAGTCAGATACACTGAAACTTAAGAAGTTAACTACATTTTTGAAAGTACAAAATTAAGGAAGGAAATGATAAAAAATACAAATTTCAATAAAAACTTATTTTATAACCATCAGACTGGTAAAAGTAGAAATACATATAATTTCAAGTGTTGGTATAGGTAGAAGACACATGATATAGGTCATTTTACACATTGCTAGTGAGAATATAGACTGGATATTTACCCTGGAAATTATTCTGGAAGGTAATTAAATTGCCCATTAACTTACCAACTCTCATTTCAGATATATATCCCTAGATACATATCATAAAATTCTACAAGGATGTTCATTACATCATTGTGTTAGTAGGGAGTTACAGGCATCCATCACAAAAGTGCCAAAAAGATAAATTGTAGTAGAAGAACAACATAGGCTGTTGTGCAATAGAAGCAAAAGTATTGTTCATGTGTGTCAGCATGGACAGATATTAAAACAGTATATAGAATGGGAAAAGGTATTTGTAAATCATATATCTGATAAGGAAACTTGTATCCAGAATATATAAGAAAACTTAAAAATCAATAATAGTAAGACAAATAACCTAATTAGAAAAGAGCTAAAGATATGAATAGATATTTCTCCAAAGAAGATATACAAATGTCAATGAGTACATGAAAAGATGCTCAATATCATTATTCATTAAGGAAATGTAAATCAAAATCATAATGAAACACCACTACACATCCACTATAATGTGTATAATAAAAAAGACAAAAAACAGTGATAGTGAAGATGTAAAGAAATTGAAACTCTCATACATTGTTGGGGACAGTAAATGAGTATGAGGTTTCTTTTAGGGACAGAACGTGTTCTAAAATAAATTCTGGAGATAGCTGCACAAACCTATGCATATATTAAAAACCATTAGATTGCATACTTTAGATGAGTGAATTGTATGGTATATGAATTATAAATAAATATATTTTAACATGGTTTTAAAATAAAACACAATACTGAATAATGTCAGCAAAATGGCAGAGTGAGTAGCTCCCAGCTCCCATCACCTGATAAAACATCCAAAAGTAAGCAGAAATTGTTAGAACTACCTTTGTCAGAACCCTGGAAATGTTTACAGCTACCAACTGAATGCTGAGTCAAGAAAAAGGCTACTTAAAATGGTTTAAAAGTTTTGTGGAATTTTAAAAAGACTTTATTTGCTTATATGAGATAGAAAGAACATGAGCGGGGGTGGAGGGGTGGGCAGAGAGGGAGAGGACCAAGCAGACCCTCACTGAGCATGGAGCTCAAGGCATAGCTCACTCACAGGATGCTGAGATCTTGACTGAGCTGTAGTCAGCTGCTTAACTAATTGAGCCACTCAGGAATTCCTTGTGGAATTTTTATTTTCCCTTGTCCTGCCCCTTCCTTGATAACCAATATTCCCAGAGTGGATCCCTGATCCCTAGTTCTGAATGTGGAAGTGATCTTATCTGCAAATAATTGCATAGATTTGTTTTAATCTATCTGGGGCTCCCTGAAGGACTTAAGGCACTATCTCTGTTTTACCTAATTTAGAATTCACCCTGGCCAGAAGAGCAGGAGATGGTTGGGGCAAAAGTTTAGGATATACACATAAAACAGATCACCTAAGGCCTGGAAGAAATAAAGACACAAACACATACCAAGAAACAAGCGATTGTAGCCCATTCACATTTGACAGTTACTGTCCCTACAGAAGTCCAGACATTAGAATGACGAGGTAAAGCTTTAAAACAACTGTGTTAAGTATGTTCAAAGAGCTAAAGGAAAACACAAAGAGTTAAAGGAAATCAGAAAAACAATTTATAAACAAAATGATAATATAACAGAGATAAAAATTATAAAAGGAACCAAATACCAGAAATTCTGGAGCTGAAAAGTACAACTAAAATGAAGATTTCACTAGAGAAAACAGAACAACAGATTTGAGCAGGCAGAAGACAGAATCAGGGAACATGAGGAAAGGCAAGTGATACTTTCCAGTCTGTGGAGTATAAAACAGCATGAAAGAAGTAAATAGAGCCTAAGAGATCTCTAGGGCACTGTCAAGTGGGCCAGTATCTGCTGTTTGGGAATTCCAGAAGAAGAGAGAAAGGGGCAGAAAGCATATTTGAGTAGAAACAGCTGAAGGCTTCCCAGCCAAATATATATACATAAAACTCTATTTTTAAAGGAGATACGGTGTATTTACCCTTTCTCAGCTCTACCCTATAAAGAATTACTCACTTTACCAGTTGAAGCCTCTCCTATTGCTCTCAGGGCACAGACTCAAGTTGCAGAGTCTTCTGACATGAATTTCAATTAATTTTTTAAGGTAGTGATTCTCTTCTAACTTTTTAATTTAGATATTTTTTTTCCTCTAAAGGAACTAAAGGAACAATTATATCAATAAAGCCTCTTTTTCAGGTGAAATTTTCATATTTTTTTTAAAGATTTTATTTATTTGAGAGAGAGAGAAAGTGAGAGCATGAGAGGAGCGAAGATCAGAGAGAGAAGCAGAAGCAGACTCCCTATGGAGCTGGGAGCCTGATGTGGGACTCGATCCCAGGACTCCAGGATCATGACCTGGGCCGAAGGCAGTTGCTTAACCAACTGAGCCACCCAGGCGCCCGAAATTTTCATATTTTTAATATTTATGCATTAAGAAGAAAATCAGGAAAAAGGGGCAAGATGGTGGAGGTGTAGGAGGCAGAGAAAGCATTGGTTCCCAGAAGTTCAGCTAAAGAGGCAGAAAATCACTCTAAAAGCCAGCAAACACAACAGGAGAGAGAAGAGAATAAGAACAGCAATTCTAGGAGCAGAAAATCAACCACTTTTCAAAAGGTAGGACGTGTGTAAAAAGTGAATCCAAAGTGACAGGAAGAGAGACCCCAGGGGGAAGGGTCAGCTCCCAGCAGACGCAGAGCCATGGAGCCCAAAATCCAGAATTTTAATCTGCTCCACAGAGGGACATCGCTCCGGAGGCTAAGAGGGGTTCAGCCCTCATGGGAACAGTGTGGTTTCAGGACCCGTGGGGTCACTGAGGGACCAGGGGAGCCCGAGTGCGGCAGAGCTCCCAGGTATTAGGGCGGAGAAGCCAGCGGCAGAGAAGGACCCGTGCAAGGGCGAGCCGTTTAGGCTTACCTTGGACCATATGAATGGAGACACTTTCAGACTGTTGCACTTCAGTGGGGACCCCACAGGAGGCAGCTCCAGAGACACCCCCTCCTTCCTCCTCCGGGAGGAGCAGTGTGGGAGCGTGTAGCAGGAATCTGCTGGTTTGGGGACTCCACACGGCGCCGCGTGTACTACAGATAGAGGCACTCCGCCATGGGCTAGCTGAGCACAGAGCGCCGGCCACAGACAAGGGAGCCAGGAGTGATTGGTCACTTTCTTCTAAGGGCATACTGAGAAGCGGGGAGCCCAGTACTCGGCTCCTCGGGGGCCGGAGACTGGGAGGCTGCCATTTTCATTCCCGGCCTCCAGGATGGTACAGAAAGCACTCAGGGAACAAAGACTCCCAAGAGCGAACCTGAGCAAAGTGCTTGGCCCATCCCCTGGCAGGAAAGAATATCCAGTAGAAAAAAGTCTCTTCAACAAATGGTGTTGGGAAAACTGGACAGCCACATGCAGAAGAATGAAACTGGACCATTTCCTTACACCGCACACAAAAATAGACTCAAAATGGATCAAAGACCTCAATGTGAGACAGGACTCCATCAAAATCCTGGAGGAGAACACAGGCAGCAATCTTTTCGACCTTAGCCGCGGCAACTTCTTCCTAGAAACATCTCTAAAGGCAAGGGAAGCAGGGGCAACAATTAACTATTGGGACTTCATCGAGATCAAAAACTTTTGCACAGCAAAGAAAACAATCACAAAACCTTAAGACAACTGACAGAATGGGAGAATATATTCACCAATGACATATCAGATAAAGGGCTAGTATCCAAAATATATAAAGAACTTCTCAAACTCAACACCCAAAGAACAAATAATCCAATCAAGAAATGGGCAGAAGACATGAACAGACATTTCTGCAAGAGGACATCCATATGGCCAACAGACACATGAAAAAGTGCTCAACATCACTCAGTATCAGAGAAATACAAATCAAAACCACAGTGAGATACCACCTCACACCAGTCAAAAGGGCTAAAATTAGCAAGTCAGGAAACCACAGGTGTTGTCGAGGATGTGGAGAAAGGGGAACCCTTCTACACTGTTGGTGGGAATGCACACTGGTACAGCCACTCTGGAAAACAGTATGAAGGTTCCTCAAAAATTTGAAAATAGAGCTACCCTATGACCCAGCAATCGCACTATTGGGCATTTACCCTAAAGATACAAATGTCGTGATCCAAAGGGGCATGTGCACCCGAATGTTTACAGCAGCAATGTCCACAATAGCCAAACTATGGAAAGACCCTAGATGTCCATCAACAGATGAATGGATAAAGAAGATGTGGTATAAATATATGATGGAATACTATGCAGTCACCAAGAGAAATGAAATCTGGCCATTTGCAATGACGTGGATGGAACTGGAGGGTATTATGCTAAGTGAAATAAGTCAGTCAGAGAAAGAAAAGTATCACATGATCTCT
>CM053614.1:53864308-53882999 GCA_028646535.1 Procyon lotor | reverse complement strand
AAACTCTTATCAAGAAACGGAGTTTCTTGAAAAAATAATCATATTAACATGTAGTTGAAGAATTAAAGATTAATCTTTCTGTAGGATGTCTATCATCATATTAAATATCTGTTCAAATCAATTAACTGCCTCCACAATAGTTTAAAAACTCTATAGGTAGGTGCCAAGACTCTCCAAAAAGTTACCCCAACCTTTACTTCCAGGCTTGTCCTTATAAAATTTACTGAATGGCCAAAAAAAAGAACCTTGCTTTCCAACCAGGCAAATACATTCACTATCATGCAAACATATCTTCTCATTTTCAACCCTGTAATTTTATTTATTATACTGTATATCCTTCTTGGAAGGCCCATCTTACTTTTCTTTACCTATTTAAATGCTACTTATACTCAAAACCTTGAGTAAGTATATACCCTTTAAAAGTTTTGACTGAGCATTTAGCCCACTGTGATCTATTTCTTCCTAGACTTCTTTGCACAAAATATGATTATGCTTTAAATAAGATAACATGCAGAATAGGCTATACCAAAGCATACATGTTTTGCACGTGATTATATTTGGAGGATATGCTATTGCAATTATTGCCATTTTGACTATTCCCATAACAGTATACACTGGTCTTTACTGTTATTTAACCTCTCATATTGTTCAATGTCCTCCCCGACTAGGTTATTATCTAGGGACTACAGCTGTACTTCTTCACATTGAATACAGCTACCAATACACAATGTTCAATGAATAATTTAAGAAGTAAAAATTGAAGAAAAGTAAATAAAGAATGGGGAAGAAAGAAAAGAGAGAAAGAAGGAAGAAAAAGTAGAAGCAAAAAATTATAAAACATGGAACAAGTAAAGTAGTCCTCACTGATCACTAATCTCCAAGTCATTTTATAAACACATTTTCAAAACAGCCTGAAGATTTCACTTGGTGAATTAATGTTTATAAAATTGTTTAATTACACAATTTTATACAGATATAGGCATTAAAAACTAATCTAAATCTGATACCAGAATAGCTTCTGCTCTCAATACTGTTGAATTGAAATGTCTTTTGAAACTGTCTCACACCACTCTGACCCTTACTAAATTTAGTGAAAATTGTGCAATACCTGTGGGATTTAGAATGATTCAGAATGAATTCTAATGAAATTCTGTAAAGTCAGTCATCCTATTACTAGAAGATCCTTGTCTTTCTTTCCAGAGAGACAACTTAAAAGTCCTTAGCTATAGACAAGAGATTTGCTATAGAGCCAGGATGTTAAAAACTCACTTCGAATCTTCTTCTCCCTTTAAATATACATTTGAGAAGGCAAGCTATGACTGCTAAAGGGGTTGTTTGATTTTTAAGTCACTTAAAAGTCCCCATTACAGATTCCGCAATTGGTACTTTACAATAAACATGTATTTACATGGAATACAAGATCCTTTATGCAAATATGCTTTTAAAATCTAGTGTAGGGGCACCTGAGTGGCTCTGTCAGTTAAACGTCTGACTTAGGCTCAGGTCATGATCCCATAATAATGGGATTGAGCCCCACATTGGGCTCCCCATTCAGTGGGGAGTCTGCTTCTCCTTCTCCATTTGCCCTCCCACTCATGCTCATGCATGCTCTCTCTCTCTCTCTTTCTTCCTCAAATTAATAAATAAAATCTTCAAAATCTAGTATAAGTTTCTACATATTTGAGCAAGGCTTCTGTTGCCAATTGTGTTTATTATAAAAATAAACAAATCACAGAGTTGCTACTACATCTTAAAATTGTTTTAAATAATGTATGGGACAAGAAGAAGAAAATGAGGGGCGCCTGGGTGGCTAAGTGGGTTAAAGCCTCTGCCTTCAGCTCAGGTCATATCTCAGGGTCCTGGGATCGAGCCCCATATCAGGCTCTCTGCTCAGTGGGGAGCCTGCTTCCCTTCTCTCTCTGACTGCTTCTCTGCCTACTTGTGATCTCTCTCTGTCAAATAAATAAATAAAAACCTTTAAAAAAAAAGAAGAAGAAAATGGAAAAAATAATTTAATTGCCAGAGAGATTTATTTAGTTAAAAGAAGACACTTTCAAGTAAAAGGAAGTTTATATGTCTGCATGTTTTCAAATATTAACATGATTTTATATCCATATGTAAAATTTCAAATTCCCTATTACCCTTTGAGTATCCTTAAAATGCTATCCAGTTTGAAGTTTCTCTTGTTTGCATTTCCTAGCTGATAGTTTTTCTATTTGAAATGTTTTAAATTTATTTTTAGAGGCCATTTAAATTTAAATAGTGTAGCAAAGGTACTAGTTTGGAAGTACTTTTTGCAATGATGATTCTAAAATACAGAAGCTTAAAAATATGTAGTCAGTAGAACAGTTTCAGCAGTGTGTTGGGTAAGATATTCTGAAAAGTTTTCATGCCACAAAAGTTTTCATGTCTCCCTGTGTTCAAACTTCCCTTCTTTAAAAAGACACAGTCATGTTGGATTAGGGCTCACTCTAAAGACTTAATCTCAACTTGGTCATCTGAAATGAGCCTTTTTCCAACTAGGGTCATACTCATAGGTTCTAGAGGTTGGAACAGTATATCTTTACAGAGGAAAGAGGCTACAGTTCAACCCACACTATGATATGAAAATATTAAATTAATATAATTTATGGAACAATCTGCCAGAAACTAATTAGAATATCTCACAGATATACACAGGTATCTAATAAAACTACATTACGATATTTATACATAGTTTATATTTATTAATGTGATAACAGATTATATCCTTCCAGATAGAATTCTGAATGGAAAAGCATGAATTAAAATGGAAAAAATGAATCACATTTTCACTTTGCAAAGCTGTGATATATATTCTCCTTTTTATCCTTTTTACTTTGTCATTAAAGTCACGTAGATTCACAAGAGATGTCACACTAATTGAGATATATCTGAACTTGGCATAGAAAAAGGTCACACTTAATCAAAGCAGATCAGATCATTCACCAAGTCTTGGTCTGGGCCATAATGTAGCATCATAGCCTTCATACTGAATTTATATTGTGTATTCATCTGTTAAAAGTTAATTAAACTCTGTTTATTTAAAGGTAACACAATTTGCAAACACAACATGTTATAAGCTTGAGAGAGGAAAACCTTCCATACATATCCACATATACGCTCAAAATCTGAAACAATAAACAGCTTCTGTAGATGTCTAATTTTCAATTCAAAAAAATGCTTTCTTTATTATGATTAAATAAAATGGCCAATTAAAATATAAAAAAATAAAATCAAAATCAGCTAGTATACTGTAATAAATCTGTTAACATCTAATTTAAAAAGATTCAAATCGATTGGCATAGAATTTCCTCAAATATTTCAGTCTAGATAAAATTAGTGAAAATAGCAGGTACAAAACAGGTAGGCTCTACCTCCATTAACTCCATGAAAATCTGACCCCTTATTTAAAGTTCCAGAAATTCTTTGGGGATGTCTCCCATGTTCTTTTGAATAGGATTATGTAAGTAATTACCTGCTCATTTTCCTCCAGTATTGTTTTCTATTTGATGTCGGTTAACAACTTTATTTATTATAAAGAACTGAATCAGTCAGAATCATGCCAAGAATATAAAAACTATTCCAAGTGTTCAAAGTAAAATGTAATACTAAGAATTGCTTACAGAGTTGATGAATATAAGAAGCCAAACAGAAAATGGTGAGATAAGAGAAAGATTTGCCACAGCCGGAAGCTGCTATGAACCCTAGGCTGGATGCACAAAGAAGGAAAGTGGTGGTAGCAGAGCCCACTGGCCATGATCCCCCAGCCAAAACAACTATGGATGTCTGGAGTTAGTGCCAGAGAGATGACACACCTGTTGCCAGGGATACCATGTAAGTTTCCCTTTTCTTCATTATTTTCAATATTCTGCCTCCTATTGACTGAAAAGCCAATAGACATGAAGTCAGAGTATTATCAACTAAGGTCAAGCCAGGAGAGAAGAAATATTTTAGATTTTTTTTGAACAAAAAGATTTTGATACAGAGAGCTGATTACACCACTGGTAGAACTAAAAGCAATCATTCAGGTAGTAAAAACAAACAAACAAATAAATAAATAAAATCAGGAAGACTCTACCATAGCTAGACTGGAGAACCTCAGGAAGGAATCAGTGCTACCAGATTCCAGGGTCATCTGGCAGGGGTTAGAACTGCAGGGAGCACTGTCCAATGGTAAGTGCAACAATGGAGATAATCCATCTGTTGGTAACTTGGGGAGGGGGGGAGTCTTTACTTTTTCTCCATTTCCTTAGGAACAGATGCTGATATTATATAGATTCTGAGGCTGCCTGTGGTCTGCTCCTATCTGCTGATACTTGTAGGTTCATGAGAATAACCTGTGGCCCACTTTTTTTGTATAGTTTATCCATGGATCTCTGGTTTTGCCCTTAAGAGCTCTGTTTTTATGAGGAGATTAATACAAATTTAACAGCCATAAAAACAAAACAACTATTCTATTGCTTTCCTCTTTCCAGAATCCTTTCTTATATGTTTTCATTCCCCTTTTTATGTCTCAAATCACTTTAAATGTATTTATTTATAGTCTCTAAATCAGGTTCACTGTGTGACATATCCCTATTCTTGTTATCTAATTCTTGTATTAGAAGCATTCTGCTGACTCCTCTTTATGGTGGAATTTTCCCTGGGATTTTAATGATTTTTGTCCATGTGCCACATATTAATGTCTGCAAACTGCAAAACTATCAGTAACCCCTGAAGACTAGTCTCTCTAGAGCAGGCTAGTGTTTTCTCAGGTTTATCAGAAATTTGGAACAACCTTTTATAATTATCTTTTGATGTGTGGTCCCTAGACCACATAGCTACTATAAAGTCAACTCTGCCCCCCCATCACGTTGAAAGACCACCTTTTCATAAATTTTCAGAAAATTATTTTTTTAACTCATGCTGGGTCCAAAGACAAGAACATTTCCTTGTTAACTACCTATGTTTATTGACTTATAAACAGGTTTATGTGGGGATAGCACTATTAACTTCTTACTCACTCAAGATCTTGGCCTTATTTTTTTTTTCCTTCCAATGATACTAAACCTCAATGATTGCTTCTGGGCCTTCCTTTGATTTCTTTATATGATTCTTTGTGACCTGTAGGAATTTTCTTTACAGGCTTTCAAGCCCAGCTTTATCTTTCTAAGGCTGTTTGCTACATTTTTTTAGTATTTCTTAAACAAGAGAATTTTGAGGTTTACAGGAAAAACAGTCTTCAATATATAGTACCTGCACAAGTGGGTATAAAGAAAGACTTTCCAAAAACAAGGTTTCCATTACCAGATCCTTATTCTTCACCATTCTCCTAAAACGTATCGACCAGTTAGCACCTTATGGCTCTTAGTTCATAACACCCTTTTAAAAATTATCTTTCTCCTATTTTTATTTCAAGGTCTAAGTCTCATTGATCCCCTATCTTGTAAGGTTCATTTCCATGGATACAAAAACCCACGGCCTGCCATATAAAGGGCCTATTTGGGTCTTTGGTGAGAAAATCAATGACTCTAAAGAGAGAGTAACAAATAATATAGCAATTTCAATAAATTCCAATTTTTGCTTAGTTCAACAAAAACTAGAATGGAATCAAATTGACTTTTGAACATGAAAAATTATGTTTAATGAAAAGTCATAATGTGACTTTTGGCATGAAGTCCACACAATGTTCAAAGAATGAAATAATACAGCAATGAAAATATCCTTTCGTTTCTACACTAATTTTTGTGACTGATTTTTCAGTAATTCCATTTACTAACACCCAACCAAATAAAAATATAAACAAACAAACAAAAAACAGGAAGAGAATTACTGCTAAAACTAGCTTCATTCTGAAATGTCATCAAAATATGTATGAACTAATTGTGAAAACTACACTTAATCATACCAATAAAAAATGCATTTTATCATAAAATTTAACTTTCTAGGAATATTTTCAAAATTGGTTATATTTTTTGATAAATTATATATTAATAAAATTGCAATAATAATTTAATCCTGAAGAAAAATGTTAATAATTTGCATATTATAGTTCCCAGAAATTTAAAATATATCATATATTTGTTTTATAATTTAATAAAAGAAATGTAAATTTGTATGTATGCATTTGTTGCAGTATAATAAACTAATTACAAAATACTTCAAAACATAAAATATGTTAGGGTAACTTTCTATGGGGAAGTGGAAAAATATATGGGTTGTAAGTGAAAAAGTAACCATTGGAGGAGGAGCAAGATGGCAGAGAAGTAGGAGACTAATCAGGTCACAGGAGTTCAGCTAGATAATTATCAAGCCATTCTAAACACTTACAAACTCAACAGGAGAGAGAAGAGAAGAGCAGCAATTCTAGGAACAGAAAATTAACCACTTTCTGGAAGGTAGGATATGCAGAGAAGTGAATCTGAGGCAACATTTGGGAAGGTAGAGCACGGGGGAGAAGCCAGCTCCCAGCAAGCGAGAGAGAGTGGAGCACAAAATCAGAACTTTTAGAAGTCTGCACCACTGAGGGATGGTGCTCCAGAGACTAAGTGGGGAGTGGAGCCCTCAGGGGGACACTGTGGTCTCAGGATGTGTGGGGTCCTGAGAAGACCAACGGTGTCTGAATGTAGCAGATCACCCAGGTATCAGAGCGGGGAAGCCAATGCAGACTCAGAGCTCAGGAGTTGGCTCTTGGGTCAGGACTACCCTAAACCATGATCTGCAGCATAGTCAGGCTACTGCTCTTTGGGCAGGGTCCCAACAAGCAGCAGATATGGGGAGACTCACTTTCCACCTCTAGGAGGAGTGGTGCAGGAGCACACTGTAGGAAATCAGCTGGGTTTGGAGACTCCAAATGGGGCCATGCCCCAGAGACAGAAAACTCAGTCACAGACTGAGTGAGCTCAGAGTGTGGTTGGAGACCAGGGAGATGGGAGGGAATGACTGCTTTTCTCTAAGAGAGCATTCAGGAGTAGGGCCCTGAACTCTTGGCTCATATGAGGCTAGAGATTAGAAGGAAGATATCTTCATTCTCCTCTTCCAAAGCTGTACAGAAAGCATTCAGGGAACAAAAGCTCCAGAGAACGAACTGAGCAGATTACTTAGCCTAGCCCTTGGCAAGAGCGGTGCAATTCCACCTCGGGCAAAGACATCAAAGAATCACCACAACAAACCTCTACCCCAGAAGATCAGCAAGAACATCCAGGCAAGATGAAGTTCACCAATCAATGAGAACTGTGGAACTCCAGAGCTAGGGGAAAGTAACACATAGAATTCATGGCTTTTTCCCCCAGGATCATTTAGTCTTCCAAAGTTAAATTTTTTAATTTCTTTTCTTATTCTATTTTTTAAAAATTTTTCCTTTCCTATTTTAATGTTTTTTAACTATTTTATCTTATCAATACCTTTAAAAAAATTTTTTTAGTTTTGATTGTGATAGTCATATTTTATCCCTTCATTGTGTTAACCTTATTTTTTGTATACATATAGGTTTTTTTTTTTTAAATTGTGGGATACAATTTCTTCTAATAGATCAAAATATACCCTAAATCTAGTGCATGGCTTTGTTCTAGTCTCCAGCTTGATCACATTCTTTCCTGTTCTTTTTTTTCTTTTCTTTTTTCAACCAACTTCTTATCTTAGCAATTCCTCTTTTAGAATATTCCTAAATTTTCATCTTTACAATCATATTCTGTCCCTTCATCGTGTTTACCCTTATTTTTGTATACATAACATTTTTATCTCTTTAAAATATGGGGGGGTAGTTTCTTCTAACAGACCAAAATACAACCAAAATCAAATGTGAGGCTCTGTTTTATTCACCAGTCTAATATATATGTATGCATATGTATATATATATATTTTTTTTTCACCCTTTCTTCTCCCCCCCTGGTTTCAGGTCTCTTCAAATATAGTTAGTGTATATTTTTCTGGGGTTGTTGCTACCTTTTAGTATTTTATTCCTCATTCATCTATTCTTATCTCAATAAAATGACAAGGCAGAAAAACTCACCACACACACACACACACAAAGAACAAAAGGCAGTACTGACAGGTAAGGACATAATCAATACAAACATTAGTAAGATGTCAGAACTAGAGTTCAGAATAACGATTATCAAGGTGCTAGCTGGCTCGAATAAAGCATGGAAGATATTAGGGAATCCCTTTCTAGAGAAACAAAATCTCTTTCTGGAAAAATAAAAGAACTAAAATCTAACCAGGTTGATATCAAAAGAGCTATTAATGAGGTGCAATAAAAAATGGAGGTTCTTACTGCTAGGATAAATGAGGCAGAAGAGAGAATTAGTGATATAGAAGACCAAATGATGGAGAATAAGTAAGCAAAAGAGAGACAAACAACTACTGGACCACGAGGGGAGAATTTGAGACAAAGTGATACCATAAAATGAAACAATATTAGAATAATTGGGATCCCAGAAGAAGAAGGGGGGCATATCAATTGGAGCAAATTATCTCAGAGAATTTCCCTAATTTAGTGAACAGAACAATCATCAAAATCCAGGAGACACAGAGAAAGCCCCTCAAAAATCAATAAAAATAGGTCCACATTCTGTCATCTAATATTAAAACTTATATCTAAGTGACAAAGAGAAAATCCTGAAAGCAGCTCATGACAAGAGGTCTGTAACAAAATGATAGAAATATTAGATTGGCAGCAGATCAATTCACAGACCCGGCAAGCCAGGAAGGACTGGCATGATATATTCAGAGCACTAAATGAGAAAAATATGCAGCCAAGAATACGATATCCAGCTAGGCTGTCACTGAAAATAGAGGGAGAGATAAAAAAAACTTCGAGGACAAACAAAAACTGAAAGAATTTGCAAACACCAAACCAGCTCTGCAGGAAATATTGAAAGGGGTCATCTAAGCAAAGAGAGAGCCTAAAAGGAACATATCAGAAAGGAACAGACAATATACAATAACACTCACCTTACAGCCAATATAATGACACTAAATTCATATTTGTCAATAGTTACCCTGAATGTAAATGGCTAAATGCCCCAATCAAAAGACACAGGGTTTCAAAATGGATAAAAAAACAATGTCCATCAATATGCTGTCTCTAAGAAACTCATTTACACCCAAAGACACCTCCAGATATAAAATGAAGCGGTGGAAAACAATTTACCATGCTAATGGACATCAAAAGAAAGCTGGGGTGGCAATCCTTATGACAGATAAATTAGATTTTAAGCCAAAGACTATAATAAGAGATGAGGAAGGACACTATATCATACCTAAAGGGACTGTCCAACTAGAAGATCTAACAATTGTAAATATCTAAGCCCCTAACATGGGAGCAGCCAATTATATAAACCAATTAATAACAAAGTCAAAGAAACACATCAACAATAATACAATAATAGCAGGGTACCTTAAAACCCCCCTCAATGAAATGGACAGATCATCTAAGCAAAAGATCAACAAGGAAATAAAGGCCCTAAATGACACACTGGACCAGATGGACATCACAGATATATTTAGAACATTCCATCCCAAAGCAAAAGAATACACATTCTTCTCTAGTGCACATAGAACATTCTCCAGAATAGATCACATCCTAGATCACAAATCATGTCTCAACTGGTATGAAAAGTTTGGGATCACTCCCTGCATATTTTCAGAACACAATACTTTGAAACTAGAACTCAATCACAAGAGGAAAGTTGGAAAGAACATAAATACATAGAGGCTAAAGATCATCCTACTAAAGAACAAATGGATCAACCAGAAAATTAAAGAATTTAAAAAAAAAATTCATGGAAACAAATGAAAATGAAAACACAACTGTTCAAAATCATTAGGATGCAGCAAAGGCATCCAAAATCATTTTATGAGGCCAGCATTACCTTGATCCCAAAACCAGACAAAGACCCCATCAAAAAAGAGAATTACAGACCAATATCCTTGATGAACCAGGATCCAAAAATTCTCACCAAATACTAGCCAATAGGATCTCACAGTACATTACAAGGATTATTCACCACGACCAAGTAGGATTTATTCCCGAGATGCAAGGTTGGTTCAACATCCACAAATCAATCAACGCGATACATTAATAAAAGAAAGAACAAGAACCATATGATACTCTCAATAGATGTTGAAAAAGCATTTGACAAAGTACAACATCCATTCTTGATCAAATCCCTTCACAGTGTAGGCATAGAGGGTACCTACCTCAATATCATCAAAGCTCTTTATGTAAAACCCTAGCAAATATTATTCTCAATGGGGGAAAAACTGAGAGCTTTTCCCCAAAGGTCAGAAACAGGGCAGGGATGTCCACTATCTCCAAAGCTATTCAACATAGTACTAGAAGTTCTACCCTCAGCAATCAGATAACAATAAGAAATAAAAGGCATCCGAATCGGCAAAGAAGAAGTCAAACTCTCACTCTTCACAGGTGATATGATAATTTATGTGGAAAACCCAAAAGACTCCACTCCAAGACTGCTAGAACTCATCCAGGAATTCAGTCAAGTGTCAGGATATAAAATCAATGCACAGAAATCAGTTGCATTTCTATACACCAACAACAAGACAGAAGAAAGAGAAATTAAGGAATGGATCTCACAATTGCACCCAAAACCATAAGATACCTAGGAATAAATCTAAACAAAGAGGCAAAGAATCTGTACTCAGAAAACTTTAAAGTACTCATGAAAGAAATTGAGAGAGACACAAAGGAATGGAAAAATGTTCCATTTTCCATATATTAAAAATTGTATATTTATATAAAAAAGTAACCATTTAAAATTCTAATTATAAAATGATATTAATGTTTTGATATACTTTTTTAAGGGGTAGTGGTAGATATTAAATTAACACAATATTTAGATTTCATTGAATACATTTTTAAGTGATAAAATTTCATTTAGCAATACCTATACTCAAACAGGCTCTAAATTACATTCTTTGCAGAAATTTAAATTTCAGCAAAGTATGCTAAAATTTATTTAACAACAACATGCAAAGGTTGTCCAAAATTATTTTGTTGTCCAAATTTATTTGTGGAAGTTGTCTAAAATTATTTTGTGGAAGAGTGAGCAAAATGTTAGTTCACCAATCTCATCTGTCACATTGATGGTTATAGAAATTCTCTTATTTAATTTGTATGCATCTTTACAGAGATAAAATATTTTCCAAAATTGTATATCATATAAGTGATTCAGCTGGATAGCCTGATATATCGTTTTCCTTTTTAGAGGTATCCTACATGAGACCTAATTATAAGACTACAATTTTTTTCTACTCTTTCCATTCCTTACCACCATATTCCTATAAGTTTATTTACAAAAGTTCCTTTTACCTAGTGCATTATGTCTGTATGTTCAGAAAAAATTACGAGGTGTATCAAAAAGCAAAATGTTTAATTTGAAGAGATACAGCAACCACTGGAAACACACATGGCAGGGATATTGGATCTATTTGGGAATTTAATAAAGTAGGACTAATATTCTAAAGGCTGCAAGAACTAGTGGGCAATGTAAGCAAAGAAATGGAAAGCCTAAGAAAGAACCAAAAATAAATGCTAAAGATAAAAAATACTGTAACATAAAAATAAGAATGTCTTTTATGGGTTTATTAGTAGATTGGACATGGCTGCGGAAAGAATCACTGAGATAAAAGATAATCCTTAAGAACAGAAAAGCAAAGAGAACAAAGACTGAAGATAACAGAACAGAATAGCCAAAGACTGGGATTGCAGAGCAATTATAAAGGCATATCCCATATGTGTAATGGGATATCAGAAATCGAAGGAAGAAACAAAAAATATTTGAAACAATAATAGCTGAGAATTTCTCCCAAAGTAACGTCAGAAGTAAAGCCACAGATCCAAGCAATTCAAAGAATAGCAAACAGGATCAAATCTAAATAAACAAACAAAAAGTAAAAAAAAGAAACTATACCTAGGCGTATAATTTCAAACCACTGAAAATCAAAGATGAAAAAGTCTTGAAAGAAGCTAAAGGGGGGTTGGAAACCATACCTACAAAGGAAGAAAGGTAAGAATTAAATCTGATTTCTCCTCAGAAACCATTCAAATAAGAAGAGAGTAGAGTGAATATTTAAAGTGTTAATGCGGTGGGGGGGAAACCCACCAAACTAGAATTCCTCACCCTAAGAAATTATCCTTCAAAAATGAAGAAATAAAGACTTTCTCAGACTCCCCCTCCCCCCACAAAAAGAGGGAATTTGCTGCAAATAGACCTATCTTTCAAGAAATATTAGAAGAAGTTCTATGGAAGGAAGGGAAATAGTGTAAGTCAGAAACTTGGATCTGCATGAAGAAAGCAGGAATATTGAAGGAGGAATTAGTGAAGGAAAATATGTGATTCAGAACCTAAATAATCCAAATAGAAGAAAGTGAAGTGAATGTGCAGAATGATGAGAATGAAAATTGCCAGAATGATAGTCACAGAATGAATTTTGGAGCCACCAGTCAAGATTAGACTGGAAAGAATAACTTCAGGAAGGGTGTCTCTAAACATAAAAATGGAAATAATAGATTACTTGAGGTGTGTGACTCTAGAAACAAATGTTAGGATTGGGGAAAAAAGTGACAAGTGCATAGGAAATGTCACAGGCTATTTAAAGTTTCCTGAATGATATCCTGAGTCCAACTTATACAAGGTTGTAGAAAACTTAACAAGCAGAAAATTATGCATTACTTGAATGAAATATGTGGCCATGCTTTTGATAATTTAAATAACATAAGATGAAAACTAGGGAAGTAAGTATAATGAGAAAAATGAAGAAATTTATGTGCACACTCTTAAGGCATACTTAGTGCTTAATGGTGATGAAATTTTGTGGAAAATGGAAAAAGATCCAAAATTTTCTTGAAATAATCCATTCTTTGAATAATACCTTTAAATACATTTGTAAAATATTCATAAAATGAAGGGATGACATCGGAAAGCAGCCTTCCATGGTTCTTGCTCCCACACGTACTGATTAAGTGAACTAGAATCCAAAGACCATGAGTGCTTTTTCACCAGTGGTACTTCTCAGAATTGTTTAATCAGTTTAATTTTTTTTTTTTTCTGAAGAGTGGGAAAATGTATCACAAGAATTCATTAAGTAGTCATGAACCGTGCATACGTTACCCTATGCAAAAGAACAGGCTTGCTTACTGCTTACTAGAAAAATGGCAGATTTCTTAAATTCAGAAATCCTCTCCTCTGGTGTGTCTATTGCATGAGCAGGCACTACCTGGCTCTTCGTATAAGATTTGGCTTCTGGGAAACCAGTGCAATGATGTTACTCTGCCTACTACTATTACTATGAGTAATAAATTGTCTTTTGTCTATGACCCAGGAAACGTGTCTTCTCTCAGCATCCATGGAACAATATAAACTCATAACTTATTAATCCATATGGTTATTTTAGAAGGCACTCTCCTCCTTCTAGTTTTCCTCCATTTTGTTAAACTTAGTTAAATAGTATTAAATTCAAATGGAAACTTGCAGCAAGATACGGAGTATGTAAAAAATATGTTGGATTCTATCACATCATTTGCCATTATTTGTGATTCAGAAACTATTGGAGATTATTGGAACACCGGAAATAGGTCCAGTGTTATCTGGGTAATCTTTATTACCCAGATAAGCAATTGACAACTGGATTGATTTTAATATCTGACTTATATTTTAATTTCAAATCTATTCACTGGATGATTGGGGTTAGAAAAATTCTTCCAAAGAGACTTAAAGTAAATTCATATATTATTTTTCTTTATCTTCAGAAGAAGATGCAGTTAGTCATCATTCAATATTTTAAAATAATTTAGAATAAATGAGAGAATTTTTTTCAAAGATACTTTCCAAAGAGTTCATGACCAAAATTATCTTAAGAAGAGAAAAAGTTCAGGAAAAAAAAAACTTTGACAGATAGTCAAGCCTATTTCCTATATCTCATCAAAAGAAGCAACTAAAATTAGTATTTATTACCAGAAAACGTACACTATTTTACTGATTTACCATAATTACAACACAATTACAACATTTAAAATTTTTTTTTTAAATGTTCAATTAAAAGTGAAAAGGACAACAATTTAGAGGTTTGGATGAAGTGAAAAGAACAGGTGTGGAAGGAATATTCTCTATCACAAGTTTCATAGATGAGCACCTTATGGTTAAGGGTAAGAAAAGAGTAAATTTCAGGATTTCCATGGGAATTAAAGAAATCACAAGGCACTAAAAGGCTGGATTTTTGACAGGTCATTATTTGGACACTTTGTCATCTTGCACTATTTTAAGATTTCAGAACAGACTTCAAAGCCTGAGTAAATGAAACAGAAACACAAATAAAAACAAAACCTGATAAGAATGGGAGGTAGATGAGGAAGGCAGAGCATAAATCAATGATATGGCATGAATCTCAAATGAGCAGAGATCTTTACTCAAGCATCAAAAGAAAATGGTCTAGAAAATAATATCTTCAGGGAAATCCAATTTTTGATCAAAATGTGAGATTTGTAATTAAGAGTTTTATCAATGGAATAGAGTTCTGTGGGTGCTTGTGGGACATGAAATAAGAGTTCCAGAAAGCACAATGGGAGGGAAGAACCATAGCCAAAGCCAGATTCAAAATCCAGGGGCATATAAGGATGAAAATTAATGAGCAGATTTTAACCCGACAGACCTCTATTTTGAATCATAAGGTAAGACAGGATGGGATTAGTAGGCTTAAGATCAATGGAATTGGAGAGAGAGTACTCTCAGGTCTCTTTTAGGACTATATTTTATATTTTCCTTTGAAAGTGTAGACTTCGTTTATTAATAAGAACATTTGAGTCTAACTACATTTTCTTCATTCACACTGAATTTTAAGAAGTACATTGATTATAACTGAAAATAATGAAGTTGTTTTCAAACATTTTTTTAAAAGTAGGAATATGGACAGGCTGAGAAAGAAGATACTTTTTTTCTTCATCCTATTTTAATGCTTCTCATTTCCAAAAGAGAACCCTCAGGCAGTCTTGTATCTGTTACAAAGACATTAAAAAATCACAAAACTTGGTTCCTATAAGACATTTGTACATTTTAGAAAAGAGTCTTTTCTGAATTTCATTAGTATCATCAATGAAAAGGATGGCAGAAAATATATAGTTATTAATGCATATTAAATGCATATTTTACTTTATTTTTTACTTAAAGACAGGAAAATTAAGCTAAACATTTATACTTTTATTTCTCTTGCTTCATGTATGATATGATAAGTGAAATTTATGGTTCTAATGTTTTGGTTAAAGAGATTTTCATTCTACAAAACTCAGGAAATAACACTGATGAAGTTTAAAATATAATTCAAATTCTTCAACTTTATCATTTATTTTACATGATTCTTACCTCTACACTTAATAAGTTGAACAAAAAACTCATAGGAGAGTTTTGCCTATTTTTTTTTATACTTCCTTAAAAAATATTGTGACTGCTTTGAAAATGAATCCTTCATGGGCTTACCTATCTTCATTTATCTACTGCTATAACTGAAACCAGAACAATGAGAACCCTAAGCAAATCAGAGCTGGTATAACCAAATGGTGGGCCTTCATATATCAATCAGGGCTATTTTCACAAAGGGTGTGAGCACTTTGTTTAGAAAGGAATGATTATTTCAACCCCTAAATTGAAGCACAAGCTTAAAATAGAAAGTGAACAGAAATGATTTTCAGGCTTTCTCTCTTATAATATACATGGTTTATCACCCCATATCCAAAATAAACATTTAAGAATTTACCATTATCAGGGAGGAACAAGATGGCAGAGAAGTAGGAGGCTGAGATAGTGTCAGATCCCAGAAGTTCAGCTGGATAGTTATTAAACCACACTAAATGCCTGCAAACTCAACAGGAGATAGAAGAGAGGAAGAAGAGCAATTCTAGGAGCAGAAAATCGACCACTTTCCAGAAGGTAGGACGTGTGGAAAAGTGAATCCAAAGCGATTGGAAGAAAGACTGTGGGGGGAGGGGCCAGCTCCCAGCAACTGCAGAACAGCAGAACACAAAAGTGAAACTTGTAGAAGTCTGCTCCACTGAGGGACATCACTCCAGAGGCTAAGTGGGGGGGTGGGGGGGTGTATCCCTCATGGGAACAGTGTGGTCTCAGGACCCATGGGGTCACAGAGGGACCAGGGGTGTCTGAGGGTGGCAGAGCCCCCAGGTATCAGAACGGGGAAGCCAAGAGCAAGACAGAGCCAGGCACTGGGCTATCAGCTTGGGCTTACCTTAGACCATGATCTGAGGCACAGTCGCACTACTGCTCTTCAGGCGGGGGCCCCACAAGGGGCAGCTTCAGAGAGACTCCTTCCTTCCTCCTCTGGGAGGAGTGGTGCAGGAGTGTGCAGCAGGAATCTGCTGGGTTTGGAGACTCCAAACAGAGGCCGTGTGCCTGAGACAGAAGCACTTGGTCACACGCCGGCTAAGCTCAGAGTGCAGCCGGAGACCAGGAAGACAGGAGGGATTGACTGCTTTTCTCTGAGGGCATGCTGAAGAGTGGGGTCCCCAAGCACTCAGCTCCTCCGAGCGGGAGACTAGGAGGCCGCCATTTTCATTCCCGGCCTCCAGGGTGGTGTACCGAAAGCTTCAGGGAACAAAAGCTCCGCAGACCCAACCTAAACAAATTGCTTAGCCCTGCCTCTGGCAAGGGCCATGCAAATTCTGCCTCAGGCAAAGACATTTGAGAATCATTGCAACAGAACCCTGCTCCAGAAGATCAGTGAGAATATCCAGCCAAGACCAAGTTCATCAATCAGTGAAAACTGCAGAATTCCAGAGTTAGGGGGAAAAAGCAACACTTAGAATTCATGGCTTTTTTCCTCATGATCCTTTAGCTTTTCAGAATTGAATTTTTTTAATTTTGTTTTTTTTCTTGTTTTATTTTTTTATTTTATTTTCCTCTTTCCTATTTTGGCATTTTTTAACTAGTATTTTATCAATACCTTTTAAAACTCTTTTCTAATTTTCACTGTTACATTCATATTTTATCCTCACATTGTATTTAACCTTAATTTTTGTATACATATAGGGCTCTTTTTTTTCTTTAAAATTTTGGAATACAATTTCTTCTAAAAGATCAAAATATACCCTAAATCTAGCACACAGCTTGGTTCTAGTTTCCAGCCTGATCACATTCTTTCCTCTTTTATTCTTTTTTTCCTCTTTTTTTAACCAACCTCTTATCAATCCCTTTTGTAGAATCTTTTTTCATTTTCATCTTTACACTCATATTCCATCCCTTCATAGTTTTACCCTTATTTTAGTATATTTATAAGATTTTTCTTTCTTTAAAATTTTGGGAGGAGGTAGTTTCTTCTAACAGACCAAAACACCCAAAATCAGGTGTGGGCTCTGTTATCATAAATCTACTATATATATTATACTATTATAGATATATATATAGATAGATAGATATATAGATATCTATAGATCTATATATATCTATCTATCTATATATATATATTCTTTTTCTTTTTTATTTTATTTAGCTTTTTTATCTTTTTCTCCCCCCCTCGTTTTTCTTCAACCAGTGGTTTTGGCTCTCTGCTGATTTTTCTGGGGTCATTGCTACCTTTTTAGTATTTTGCTCTCTCATTCATCTATTCTTATCTTGATAAAATGACAAGGTGGAAAAACTCATCACAAAAAAAAGAACAAGAGGCAGTACCAATGCCTAGGGACTTACTCAATATGGACATAGTAATATGTCAGAAATAGAGTTCAAAATGACAGTTATCAAGGTGCTAGCTGGGCTCGAAAAAAGCATGGATGATATTAGAGAATGCCTTTCTGGTGAAATAAAATCCCTTTCTGGAGAAATAAAAGAACTAAAATTTAACCAAGTTGAAATCAAAAAAGCTATTAATGAGGTGCAATAAAAAATGGAGGCTCTTACTGCTAAGATAAATGAGGTAGGAGAGAGAATTAGTGATATAGAAGACCAAATGACAGAAAATAAAGAAGCTGAGAAAAAGAGAGACAAACAACTACTGGACCACGAGGGGAGAATTCGAGAGATAAGTGATACCATAAAATGCAACAATATTAGAATAATTGGGATCCCAGAAGAAGAAGAAAGAGAGAGAGGGGCAGAAGGCATATTGGAGCACATTACTGTAGACAATTTCCCTAATCTGGTGAAGGAAACAAGCATCAAAATCCAGGAGGCACAGAGAGCCCCCCATCAAAATCAGTAAAAATAGGTCCACAGACCATCATCTAATAGTAAAACTTACAAGTCTTAGTGACAGAGAAAATCCTGAAAGCAGCTCGGGACAAGAAGTCTGTAACATAGAAAGGCAGAAATATTATATTGGCAGCAGACCTATCCACAGAGACCTGGCAGGCCAGAAAGGACTGGCAGGATATATTCAGAGCACTAAAGGAGAAAAATATGCATCCAAGAATAATATATTGAGCTAGGCATTCATTGAAAATAGAGGGAGAGATAAAAAGCTTCCAGGACAAACAAAAACTAAAAGAATTTGCAAATACCAAACCAGCCCTACAGGAAATATTGAAAGGAAAGGGAGAGCCTAAAAGGAACATAGACCAGAAAGGAACAGAGACAATATGCAGTTAACAGTCACCTTACAGGCAATACAATGGCATGAAATTCATATCTGTCAATAGTTACCCTGAATGTAAATGGGCTAAATGCCC
>CM053614.1:53780988-53863808 GCA_028646535.1 Procyon lotor | reverse complement strand
CTCAAGAAATGAACTAAGGGTGGCCGGGGGGGGTAGTGGGGTAGGGATAGGGTGGCTGGGTTGGGGACAATGGGGAGGGTATGTGCTATTAAGTGCTGTGAAATGTGTAAGCCCGAAGATTCACAGACATGTACCCTGGGGCAAATAATACATTATATGTTAATAAAAATTAAAAAAAAATAAAAATAAAAATAAAAAATAAAATGTAAAAAAAAAAAAAAAAAAAAAAAAACCTGTGCTGTTCAATTTGTCTGCCCTAGGAGGTCATGATTCTGTTGACTACATGATATTGGCAT
The DNA here is from genome assembly GCA_028646535.1 of Procyon lotor. Lineage (NCBI taxonomy): Eukaryota > Metazoa > Chordata > Mammalia > Carnivora > Procyonidae > Procyon > Procyon lotor. The sequence goes on along the minus strand of CM053614.1, from coordinate 53,863,512 downwards.
AGCCAATGTACATCTTAAGCTGTAGTCTAAAGCCCCGTCAACAGACTTGCAGAATATGATTATAATTTTAATCACTTTAAGAGCTACTGGAAAAATAAAATTAATTTTAATAATAATTAATTTCCTCATTAGAAAAGGCTTGCATGTTCATTATAAAATAATTGAAAAATAAATTAAAAATAGAAAAAAAGGATTTCTTCCACTTAGAACTAGGCAGTGCTAACATTTTAGTATCACTCTTTTTTTAGTACATAAGCTTCTATATAACTGTACTCTTTTGGTCTTCAAAATTACATTTGTCAACTTAATTCTTTTAATAATTATAAAAGTGGCATATATATTGTAGAACATCAGCAAAATATGAAAGGTTGTGAAGAAGAAAATGTAAGTCTCCTATGAATAGATACTACTGGCTGCCATATCAATATCTTCTCCCTTCCTTTACTATGGTTCTGCTCAAGTATTGTGGCTCTTTCCCTCAACTACCTGCATTTGATATTCTTAATTGGAGAGGATTTGGAAACTCCATCCATCCATCCACCCATCCATCCATCCATCCATCCCTCCCTCCATCCATCCATCCATTCTTATTTGTTGCGAAAATGTTGAGGTATTTCTACTAATTTTGATGACAATCAAATGTAACTAAACATAAAATTGGTCGACCATGAATGATTTCCTCCTTAAAAATACAGTGAACCTGTCAGTATTCGAATATTTATAGGGGATTTCATTTCTCCAATATCACTGAATCCACAAACATAAAAATGACATAAACCAGAAAAAAGTATATAGGTACATGTTTATTGTGCTGAAGCTAGACTTTGAAACATATAGAAAGAAAAGGCTGATGGAGGAGAACTCTATTTTCAGGAAGAAAAATGTATATTTCCGACCCTTTTACTAACCAGATGCAATTTTAAACATGAAGCTCTTGTTTTTAACTATCTTTCCAATTTTCCTTTCTTATATATAAAGAATAAAGCAGATGGAAGACAGCACAGGCATTTTCTGATTGCTTTTCAGTTTTCCATTAAGCTTCTTAGCACAGATTAGATATATAAAAGGATATGGAGTGAATTTTTTCTTGTTGCCCCAGAATTATCAGTGTGGCTCAGAGCTAAAAACAACAGTACTTCACAAACTGCTGATGACTGCTAAGAATTGAGACCAGGAACTTTTACCATAGTTTATTAAGAGTTAAGGAAACTCCTTTACCCCTGCTACAACTTTCTTGACTTCTAAGAGGCTGAGAGGGAGAGTCCAGGTTTACAGAGAGAGCCATGCAAGGTTTCCCTAAACAACATATTGGTAAACTCATACCTTGTTGATGAGAGAGAGGGAGAGGAGAGTATTTCCGTTCTATCTCAAGACAACAGAGTATGGAGGGAAGAAAATGACCTGTAGAGCAAAGATCTTAGGAGTGCCTAAAGTAAGAGGGATGAACTTTCCACTCCTTACCTGGATGTCTGCTCAGGTATTCAAAATCTACACCTGTCTGAGCCAGGGAGAGAACTGAAGAAAGGGAGTGGAGAGAGAGAGAGAGAAAGATAGGGGAACTGAACATGCTCTGCAATGTGGTATAGAAAGGAATGCATGTTTCCCTTCAAATGTCAAGTGGACATCACAAAAGCATGGATTATCTTGGCAGTGTTTCATTTTAAAGGGGGAGGAGCTCAGCAAGAGCTTATGTGCCGAGGGCAGAGGAGGAGAAGACCCTTGGAAGGAGATGAGCCAGAACTGGACCTTCTACAATAGAGATGTGTTTAGTGGAAAGATTCCACAGGATCTCTAATGGAGTATTCTTTTGAGAACCAGCCTTTGCAAACTTTCCACTTTGCATCAGTATTTCATCAGAGTAAGTCCAAGAAACAGGAGGAAGCAATGCAACTCTGTCCAGTCCTCCTTCTCCTTCCCAGTTCATCTATATTGGATTCAATAGAAAGGGGGAAGGACCCATGCCTTTGCTACAGAGAAAGAAATAAATGATTTTGAAACCAAGATTATAATTTAAATTATGAAGTTCACTACATTTTAATGACCAAAGTTTCTGGACTGCTTTTAAAATCTGCGTGAGGTTCCATTACAGGACAGGAAAATAATATATATTAAAACTGTGGCAAAAGTGATGATTGTAGAAAAAAAATAACTATTTCAGGTTTATATTTCACTGATTCGAGACCCCTTAAAAAGCTGTTACAGGTATAAAAAAGGGACAAGACCAAGGAAAATGTCTCTTAACTTTTTTTTTTAATTTTTACTATTAAAACCCCTAGAGCAAAGGATTAAAATAATGTACTACCTTTTCCTTCAGCTTAAGTAGTCTGAATACAGGGTACTTCTAACAACTTCCAATTAAAGCAGCTTGACAGTTATTTGAAAAGTTGGCAGAAAGGAAAGAAACCAAGTGAAGGAGAAAAAACAAACAAACAAACAAAACCACCAAAACACAGGTGCTATTAAAACAAAAACAAAAACAAACAACCCAGCCAACCTGCTTTCCCATCCTTTGCACAGCTCCCTTTCTACCAACTCTCATTTCATTAGCAATTTCGTGTTTAGCATGTTGGTTACAGTAGCTAAGTGTTAATTGGCTATTTGGCATGTTATGCCAAGATGAACCTGATTAATTAAAAGAGGAAGCACTATCCTTTGAGCAACCTGACTAGGGCACTGATGTTGATGCCTCAGGTTGAGTGTATAATGAGACTTGTAGCTTCAGGCAAAGGGATGCTGAATGTTTTCAGTCTCTGGCACAGCACCGAATTAAGTATTAGCTGTGTAGTGGACCCCTGCTTATCAGCAACCTTGCTATTACTCTCCCGACCCTGATGTGCATAAGCAATATTTTCATCCTCTTCCCAAGAGATTTATCTGGCTGTTGAAGTAGAAAATGAATATTTTACAGTTCACTTGTCTGATCAATTACCTACAAGCTGCTGCAGTATTTTATAGCCAGTGGGAGAGCTGTGTAGGTGATGATAGAGAAATCTGGAGGGAATCTCTTAGCCAACTACACAAAAGGGAGTAAAACCGTGAATGAGCCATCAGTAACAGTTCTTTGTTCATACTGGTCTAGCCAGAAATTACAGTGTAACCAATTAATGTACTTAAATGATAATCAGCAGAATGTGAATTCTAGAGGTGAGAAACTTGACTGCTTGATTAGAGGATAATGAAGTGCAGAATCGTTCAAAGCCAAGCCTTCTCAAGGCAATAACTCCCTTAGTCCTGCCATTTTTGTCTTCAGTAATTGGAGGAAAATCTTTTCTCAGTGACACTTTGGAAATTAAAAACAAACAAACAAACAAACAAAAAAAACAACAAAAAACCCAGTAAGTAAAATGTGCATACCTGAAAAAAATGTTATGTTCCCAATCTTACAAGAAAGTATATTATCGTTGTCAACTTTTGAGGAAACTTGAAAATTTTTAAATGAGTATCTTGAATCATTTTATAATTTAATATTATTTTGCATGATATTTATTGGACAGTTTAAAATGGCTTTTTCAAAAGAATGACTGTCAAAAAACTGACTTCTTTCAGCCCTCCCAAAATATTCTAGAAGACTCTTAGGTGCATCAATGTTTAGTTTAATCCTTAATGGTTAGGGGTTTTTTTTTTTAATATTTAAAAATCATATTATTAGAATATTTATTTTTTAATGTAGATTTGTCTCAAACTTTATAGACAGCTGAAATATGATGCAAAATACGAAATGATACAATGTCTGGGATCTACCATCTGTTTAACAAATTCTACTATTCTCTTCAAAATATAAAACTGGCTTTGAGCAACAGGCTGAAAATTATGTAGTATCCAGGAACTTCAAAAAGAAAAAAAAATGATCTGAGATATCATTTTGTTTAACAGAGATAAATTTGAGTAGATTTAATTTAGTTACAGAGAAAATAAAAGGCATTTTCAATGACTAAATGAAAAGATGAGCTTAAAGAAAGAAATATTTTCTTAAATATACATTAGTTTGAAAATGATTTATTTATATTTAAAAAATTATACTTTAAAATCTTCATAATGAATTTTTCCTTGCCCACACAATAAAATATTTCATTAGGCAATAACCTTAATTTGAAAGATTTTAAAAATAAGGTTTATATCCAAAAGATTAGAGTATATGGAGCTATGATATTAATATATAACATATAAAAGAATTGGCACTTTTTTCCCTCATCCTATCAGTTTTCTTGTTTTGTTTTGTTTTTTTCTCTCTCATAGCTATTGAATGACAAATTTATACAAAGGAGTAGATATTTTAACCTCTTTTTGATATGTTAAAAGTAATCCTGGACTAAGTATTCAAAATTTAAAATGAATTTTAAAATGCTCTGTATTTGTAATTGTACTATAATCTTGCATTATGTAAGGCTCAGAATATATTTTATTAAAATATGAAAATTCTCTTACAAAGAACTTTCAAGCAGTAAGATTAACCTATACCACAGATTACAGTATGTTTAAAAATAATATGGATTGATAAAAGATATGTGAAAAGTAAATGTCAACATATCTAAAGCCCTTGATATAATGAACCTAATTCAAAAGTATTTAAGCAACTACAAAAATTATGGAGATTTTTATTTCACTGTAAATATCAAAATGATTCTATCAGTTATCTGATGTCTTTTGGTCTTATTTCTAATCTACCTATTCACTTAGTGCTTTTGGCAAAAAACAAAAAGAGGGTTCATCAATCTTTGCTTTACTGATTCTATAACTAGGTCATTTTACTTCATTAGTTTTTGCTGCCTTTAAGTTATTTTTTCTGCATATGCTAAGTCCCTCCATTTCCTCTTTTTTTTTCATGTTTTTTCTCTTCTCAATTATAGAACAATGATGAGCTTATTGTAGAATACCTCACTGTTTCTCCCAGGAGTATAGATTGACAACACGAAGCCCTCAAACTTGGACTTTCTTACAGCTGCTGTGGCATTTAGTTAACAATAAAATATACTGTGAAATGAATATCTAGTAGGTTGTTTATGTTACTCAGATTTAAAGTCATATGTTATGAGATATATGTACTTTCTTAAATTAAAATACATCTCTCTCATTAAGTGATATTTTACAGGCGAATTCATGGTTATTAATCTAAGGATAAAAGAGTCAATGCATAAAAAACACTCAGAAAATTGGTACATAGTAAGCATTCATAAAGGTTAGCAGTTAAAGAGAAGGTTGAACACATTTTCAACTTCAAAAGGATGCTTTATGGTATACAACTTTTGTACAAAATAATCCCTAATTAATGTTTCTTTGGGAAGACTGACTCTTTGTGATTGGCACTAGAGAGCACATGAAGCCCATTTTCACCTGTTGATCCTGCTGTCAAAATGGCCTTTTCTTCTGGCTCTTCCTCCCATCGATGGCCTCTTTGCATGAGGTCTATTGACAGTTCAAAGCAGAGTAACCCAAGAAGTTTGCTTGTTAGCTACAGAGGTGTTTAAAACCCAGTCTAACATAATAGAGCAGAACCTTTGAAGATATAATTCATAAATTTTTACTTTAAAGTAAGAACACAGCTGATTCTTTTGGATGACTTTGACCACAGAACCATACCTTTTTCTAAGGTTTACTTATTTTGTTTACTTGTTTTTTGTTTACTTTTTTCTCTCACCCCAAAATCATCTTCCTCCTATCAGTTTTGCATCAAAACTTAGTGATATATCGAGGCAGTTATTACTTCCAATCTAGAAAAAATTTACTTTTATGTGCATTACTTTAATAGTGAAATAAAAGTTCCTATTTCCCTATAAAGGAATTTTAGACATAGGCAAAAAATGAATATCTAAACCATCTCATTACAGCCAATTTTCTGATTTGTTAAATAAGTCCAACCAGAGTCCAATGCCCCAGCTGATATGATGATCCTAAATAATATCTACTTTTTCAGATTCATGGAATAGAACTGGTTCTCTAAGAGGGAGTAGTAGGAGTCTAGACTGTATCTAATCAGTAGGATGCAACATCAGAATTGAAAGATCAGGTTTGCAATTTTAGCTCTGCTTCTAACACAGGATAGTTCTGAATAAAGATTTTGCATACGTTCCGTGAAATATAAAATAAGAAAATCTCTGGTCCATAGAAAGAATGTTTCTGTAGAATTCATGAAAGACTTACTGAAAGTAATGATTTCTAGCACATTCACATCACAAATGGTTCTGTATTACAGCTTTATTGTTACCCTGGTGAACTAGTATAATTCTTTCGGAAATTCATAACATTTTCCTTTTTGCCTTGGTTGCTAGGAATGGTATGTTGTTTTCTATTAACAATTTTATTTCTAAACTTATATTTTTGGGCAAAATTATTTATCTATTTTTTTCTTTTTTCTTTTCCCCCTCTAATTGAAAAGTATAATTCTTTTAATATACTACCTTTTTGTGAATAGAGAATATAGGAATCATAATAAATGGTCAGATAACCAAAGGAAATGTTATTTTTTCTCCTTCAAAATGGTGGTGAAAAAGTTAATGAATTACCTTTAAAATAACTTCAGAAAGAAAGCACTATATAAATCCAAAATTATTTAAATATGAGAAATATATGAGTTTTTCAATGATTTTTGCATATTGCCAATGAAAATTCACTCACACAAAAAAGTCTTTATACCCTATTACAAAATAAAACATTAAGAAATCATAATTACATTTTAACTCCATTTATGACTATGGGTTTCCCATATAATTTAACTCTTTAGAACAATTTTTAAAAACTAGCACCAGCAAAACAATTGAAAACAGAACCACCATGTATGGAAAAATTTAAAATGAGGAAAGCATTTTTTAAAAGAATCTGATTTCTCTTTAACCAAGAAAGCAAAAAAACTTATATTTCATTATTCTGTTAGTTGTTGCAAATAAAAATAGTATTTTTAAAGGTAGGCAAAGTAAAGGAAGCCTTAGGGAAGCAAAAGAGCCTTCACTAGGATGTTATGATTATTGTTTCCACATATTTTCATTGGAAGTCAGATGCCACTCTCAGTGCCCTGATGAACTTGGGTACAAAGAAAGCCTGAAAAGCTAGATGGGATTTTAAGATTATGTCTTTATTGTTCAAGGATTTTTTGGTAAAGATTTAGTTATTATTTAGAGAGAGAGAGAGAAGAGAGAGAGCAGGGATGGGGGCAGAGGGAGAGATAGAAACCCAAGCTAACTCCATGCTGAGCACAGAGCCCAAGATGGACTTGATCTCACAACCCTGAAATCGAAACCTGAGCTGAAACGGAGACTCAGCCCTTTAAGTGACTGTGCCACACAGACACCCCAAGGCTTTTTTTTCCCCCTTATTTTACAGTAGAGCCCATTGTGTTATGAGGCAACCAGCATTCCTATGAAACAAAGTGGCACTAGGTCTCTACTTCACCTCTGTAACTACAGCAGCTCAACTGCATTTTGGAAAAGCACAGAAAAGTTTCTACAAATGAAAAAAAAAAAAAACACACACACACAGAGGAAGAGAGAGAGAGAAGCTACAAGAAGTATACACAAACACCTACACAGAGAAGATATAAGATGTGTACACAAATACCTACAGACATAGTGCTAAGTTTGGGAATGTGGATGCTCTTTTCTTTATAAGGCAGGACTGCTGCTGTATAATTTCTCCAGATTTATGTATTTTGCATAGATGGAAAATTTTGTTCACTGAGAAGGTGATAATAGCCTGCTTTGTTCATTACTGGAATCACTAATTTTTTTTCCTGTAATTTGGAAAGTGAGGAACAAGGGTATGGTTGAATGGTTCTTTTAAGTTGTCCTCTAGCCTCCCAGATCTATGACTAGTTCAAATATAATTTTTTTTATTTATTCCTAGAAAATATTAAAGATAAAACTAAATATGGATGATAGCCTTTTATAGGAAAAAAATGTTATTGCCCTTTTTTTGTTAATGACTTTTTTTTAATAAATGCAAGTTCTGCACAAAACAATGCTGACATTTTTAAAAAAAGATTTATTTAGGGGCGCCTGGGTGGCTCAGTGGGTTAAAGCCTCTGCCTTCAGCTCAGGTCACGATCTCAGGGTCCTGGAATTGAGCCCTGCATCGGGCTCTCTGCTCAGCAAGCGAGCCTGCTTCCCCCTTTCTCTCTGCCTGCCTCTCTGCCTACTTGTGATCTCTCTCTCTGTGTCAAATAAATAAAATCTTTAAAAAAATGATTTATTTATTTATTCTAGAGAGAAAGAGTACACTCATGTATAAGCGGGGGGAGTGACAGAAGGGGCCAATTGAGAGAATCTCAAGCAGATCCCACTGAGGGCAGAGCCCAACATGGGGCTCAGTCTCACAACCCATGAGATCATGACCTGAGAGGAAATCATGAGACAAAGGCTCAACCAGCTGGACCACCTAGACACCCCAAGAAATGCTGACATTTAAATTTCTAAGTGAAAATCTTATTTTATCCAATCAAATGCTAAATAAACAAAGAAATAGTTTTTACTGAGAGGCAGATTCTTGCAAAAATAATTTGCTAAAATTTCAGAACCTCAGCAGTTGAATTCTGGCAGCTAAAACTTAGATAAAAATTGTAATCTATCTCATTGTAATTGTCCTGAACAATAAAAAACCATCTCTTGATGATATTTTATTATTTGTGTGTGGCTGTTGGGCAGACATCAAAGCCATTTTAATGAAATTCAAGTATAAAAATATGTGAGAATAGTCATTTTATAAACATATTTATTTCACCTTAATTTTTTAATTAAACATTTCATATCGAGATTATTATAGATTCAAAATGCAGTTATAAGAAATAACAATACATAATATTATAAGATACTTTGTGCTCTTTACCTAGTTTTCCCCCATGGTAACAGCTTACAAAACTAGAATACAATATCATGTCAAGGATGTTGACATTAATAGAATCAATATATAATATTTCCATCAAAACAAAAACAACAGTGCCTCATGGCACTTTATTTTTTCCTTTGCAAGTTTTTTTTTGAAACTCCTGTGAGTTAACATCCAGTGTAATATTTTTTTCTAGTGTAGAATTTAGTTATACATCACTTAGCACGGTGCGTGCTCTATTAAAGATATATGCATTTCCTTTTATCTCACATCCTTTCTTTAATTATAGGCAACAACTAATCTGTTCTCTATTTCTAGAATTTTGTCATTTCAAGAAAATTGCATTAGTAATTTCATATCGGTATGTATCATTTTGAAGACTGGCTCTTTTCATTTAACTTAATTTCCTGAAGATGTATCAAGGTTGTTGCTTCATATCAATAGTTTGCTCCTTTTTATTGATGGTAAGTATTCCATAATATGAATGTACCACAGTTTGTTTAACCATGAACCCACTGAAAGACATTTGTGTTGTGTCTAGATTTTGGCTACTATGAATAAAAATGTATGTACAGGTTGTACAAGCATTAACATGTTATTGTGTTAAATATTTCCTCTGTATATATTTATCACATCAGTGGTATAGTTTTTGCTTCCGCTATGAAATATAACTTATAAAACTTAAGAGAATGAAAGTCTATTATATTTATCCATATTTTTTCTTACAATATTCTTTCTTCCTTCGTGATGTTTCAAGATAAATTCACTTATCCTTTCATTTCTGCTTACAGAATTTCCTTTAGCCATTCTTTTAGAGTAATTCTGCATATGAAAAGTTCTTTTAGTTTTCTTTCTTCTGATAATGTCTCAAATTCTCCTTCATTCTAGAAGGATGTTTCTATGGATATAGGATTCTTGGTTGAGAATTCTTTCCTTTTAACTCCTTAAAAAGACAATACTTCCTTCTAGTTCCCATTGCTTCTGATGAGAAATCTGCTGTCATTGGCACTGTTTTGCCTCCATAGGTAAGATATTATTTGGTCCTTCTTTACAGCTTCTATTTCTTTGCTTAGGCTTTCTATTTCTTTACTGAGAATTTTTTTTTCATTTTTTCTAACATATTTGTAATTGCTTATTGAAATATTTTTAGGATAGATGCTTTAAAATCATTGTCAGCTGATTTTAATATCACTGTCATTTTGGTGTTGGAATTTATTGATTGTCCTTTTTCATTCGCTTTGAGATTTTCCTGGTTTCTGATATGATAAGTAATTTTTTTAAGGATTTTATTTATTTATTTGGGAGAGAGAGAGTGAGGAGTGGAGAAGAGGAGGGAAGGGGAGGGAAATGAAGAAAATCCCAAGCTGACTCAACGCTGACTGTGGAGGCCAAAGTGGGACTCAATCTCAGGCCCCTGAGATCATGATCTGAGCTGAAACCAAGAGTTGGATGCTCAACCAAACGAGACACCCAGTGCCACTGAGAGTAATTTTTTTAACTAAAACCTGGCCATTTGGGATGTCATGTTATAAAACTCCAGACCTTATTCAGACCTTTTATTTTCTAACTTGTTTTGACACTGCTTCAGCTGAAGTAAGGGATGGAGAGATACATCTCATTACTGCCAGGTGGAGGGAAAAGTTGACATTCCTCACACGGTTTCTCTTGATGCCCAGGAGTGGCTCCTTGTTACTGCTGGATGTAATGGGAGTTTCAAATCCTCACCAAAAATCTACTGATATCTCCCCGGCTGTGGGGTGTGGGAGTGCCTCTTTACTGTTTCTCACATGGCTTCCCCCAACCTCATTACCTCTGTACACTGTCAAAAGTCCTGACTCTCCCCTAGGCCCCCTCTGACATCACACAAGCAGGGAGGAGGAAGACTTCCATGTTACTGCTGGGAGGAGGTGGATGTCCAGGTTCCCCCAACATCACTGACACTACAGGGACTTCGGTGTTAGCACCCAAAGGGGATGAATGTTTCAGCTTCTTACTGAACAATGTCTTAAACAAATTAGAGGAATGATCTTTCATATGTAATATGAAATCTGGAAGTACAGCATCTCAAGGACCCAGATTACTTATGTCTTTTCATCCCACTGCTCTTAACAGGTGGTCTTGTTTCATAGTCACAGGGGGAAAGACAAAGGACAAATGAAGGTCCTGGAAATCCCACAAATGACTACCACTTACATCTTGTCTATTATAAACCACCCCTAATTGTAAGAGATTCTGGGCAATGTCTTTTTTTCTTCTTAAGATACACATATTGCAATTATAGAAAAAGTGGGGCCCTATGAGTAAAGAAAAGGCAATAAACGAATAATGAGAATAAATGTTATATGAGGGGGCCAGTTTCTTAATGGAGATAGAGATTGGGGGAACCTTACTTTCCTTACTTTTCCTTTTCCTTACAGTATAATTTCAATGAGGTGGTTAAGTCTAATTGAAAGTAAAGGTGTTTTTGCTAGAGGGAATGCATATTCTAAGTTTCTAGCAGTTTTTGGGAAATGATGAGTATTCCTACACAAACTAAACATGTGAGAGAAGAGATAATGACCATAAATATAATTAAAACCTTATGGTGGAGTTTGATTGTGGTGGACTCTACATGACATATAGAGAAAGCAGAATTTATCTTACAGGGATTAGAAAGTCTCTAAATAGATTTAATAGGTGAGTGATAATCAGATTTTTGTTTTGGAGACAGAACTCCAGTGATAGATCAGAAAATGAAATAGGGAGAGAAATGAAGCTAATCAGACCATCTTAATGTATCACTGGAACCTGAAGAAGTCAATCTTTTATTATTTTGTAGAAAGTGCTTTGGTGCTTGATTATTTTTTTTAAAGATTTTATTTGTTTGTTTTTTTTAGAGAGAGTATGCATGCGAGCAGAGGGAGAAATAGAGGCAGGTGGAGAGGGAGTGGAAAAGGATCTCAAGCTGACTTCCTGTTGAGCACAGAGCCTGACACACGGGGCTCAATCTCACAGTCATGAGATCGTGACCTGAGCAGAAATCAAGAGTGGGATGCTTAACAGACTGAGCCACACAGGTGCCCCAGCTGCTTGATTATTTAAAAGTAGTCTTCCCTAGGCTTCTGCACACCCTTCCCTAGGCTTCTGTCACACCCTTCTTAAGTCACAATTATATATAATATCCCAAGTCAGTTACTATGTTTTTTTAAAAGGTAGACTATTTTCTCATTTGGTCCCCGTGGTCTTGTTTGTACTGCTAAGCATTTTCTATGACCTTGGCTCTGACTCTACATTGAGCCTGTTGGAATTTGTTGGGTCTCTGAAAAATGTATAGTTGATAAGTGTTCTTCTTTCACTCAGTCCATACTATTTTATTTTCTATTTGTTTACAAAGTTGATCAGATTGTATAGGCCAGCAATTCACTTTGTTTTTTATTATATTCAGACCATTGTGTATAATAAAAGTTTCAAACTTTTGATTTAGTTTCAAATCCTCTACAAATATATGATTGCATGTTTTTAAGAGAGAGGGGGAAAGAAGAGAGAAAGGGTAAGGAGGGACAGAAAGAGAAGGAGAGAGAGACTCTTAAGCAGGCATGGAGCCTGACATGGGGCTTGATTCCACAACCCTAAGTTCATGACCTGAGTTGAAATCAAAAGTCAGACACCTAACCAACTGAGTCACCCAGGCACTCCATCACTTTCATGTTAAAAATATATTTAAATATTTGAAAATATTATGAGTAAACCACACACAAATGTGGGTTTTAGCATCTGATAACATGTTGGCTATAATTAACTTTTGTTGGCAGATCAACCCATTTTTGTATAACCCAGATAAAATTTTATTGGTATCCCTGAGCATATATTTATTTTCTCTGTATATCATCAAGTAACAAGTTTGTAGTTTAGCCCATATCATTCTTTTTATTTGGGTCTGTATGATTCCTTTCTGTAACCCAGTGTTCTTTTAAGGTAGACATGAAATGGACTTAAGTAAATGCCAGGCAAACTCCATGCATGCTCTGAAGAATTATATAGTAATAAGTGAACATATAATTTACTACATCCTAATAATGCTGCATTATGTATTATAAATGGTTTGGGAATTTATTGTATATTTAGGATATATAAATTTTATGGTTTTGATAAACATTCTGCCTAAATTTATGTTTACAAATGTTGTTTTTAAGTGTGGTACACAATAATTCTTAAAAATAAATTCTATCGGGGCACCTGGGTGGCTCAGTCGTTAAGCGTCTGCCTTCGGCTCAGGTCATGATCCCGGGGTCCTGGGATCGAGCCCCGCATCGGGCTCCTTGCTCGGCAGGAAGCCTGCTTCTCCCGCTACCATTCCCTCTGCTTGTGTTCCCTCTCTCACTGTGTTTCTCGCTGTCAAGTAAAAAAAAAAAAAAAAAAAAAAATCTTTAAAAAAAAATAAAAAATAAATAAATTCTATCATCTCTTAAAAGCAAGAAATTTAAAAATAAAATTTCTTAGTGACCAATGACTCTGACATGATTAAGCCGACTTGAGATCAAAGGACATTTTTTACTATACTCTCAATGAGTATTTCTTCTACCAATATCAACCACATCAACAATAGTGATGAATTAAAGGAGTAGCCTCAAAATATTCTTGTGAATTCACTCAAAGACAAGTTGTCTTTTGTGTTTTACATAAATGCAGGTCCAAGTTCTAAAGAATTTTATGTGTCCATTTTTAAACAATGGTGTTGTGGTCCCTGTAAAGTTACATATAATTTTTAAACATAAAATAAGGATTGCAAAATGTGTGCCTGGGTGGCTCAGTTGGCTGAACGTCTGACTCTTGATTTTGGCTCAGGTCATGTTCTCAAGGTCATGAGATAGAGCTCCCTCTTGGGCTCCGCACTGGGCATTGAGCCTGCTTAAGATTTTCTCTCTCCCTCTGCTTCTGTCTCGTCCCTGCTCAGGTGCTGCTCTCTCAAAAAAAAAAAAAAAAAAAAAGAATGTAAACTTCTTTTATGCTTATTGTGAACAGCTTAACATTAATAAAAAAAGGTTTAGTAACAGATAAGGTGAGTTAAACTCCTCACATTTGAAAGAGAGGCAGATACCATTAGGAAATAAGATACTTAAATACTGGATAACTAACACTGCAACAAATATGTGCTAGGGATTGGCTGGGAGGGAAATAGATTTAGTACCACTGTCCGATAACCCAAAGCAGAAAGGATTCCAAGAATGATCATCCAGCAAGACTGATGCATTTTTCCAAAGTCTGAAACTATGTGGATCTTTGTTAAGCCAGATAGCATTTGGGATATTAGTTTATATTCCTTTTCCTTTCTGTTTGTATTTCAGATTTTTTTCTCTTTTCCCATTGTCATCCCTGTCATGACTATGGAAATAGAAGATGATAGAAAAGGTAAAAAAGGCTGTTACGTCCACATCGGTGTTATCTTATGGCCATTCCTCCCCTGCCATTCCTAGTTCCAACCATATTAGTCTTCTTGCTATTCCTAAAACTACCCAAGTCTAGCCTATACCAAGGCCATTACACTTAACTAATTTTTTCTTTCCAAATTCTTTATTTCAGTCATGTGTTCTGCTCAGTTGCTAATTTTTCAAAGAGCTCATCTCCATGTACCCTCTTATATTGCTTTATCTTCATAGAAATTCACATCATCAGAGGACATGGTTAATATTTATTTGTTAAATTGCTTATTTTATGAGTTTTTTCCACAAAAATGTCAGACCCATGAGCAAAGATTTTGTCATTTTACTTACTGTTAAATTGCCAGAAAAGTGTGGTTGGCACTTAGTAGGTATGTAAGTGCTTATTTTTTAAAAAGATTGTATTTATTCATTCATTTATTTAATTTATTTATTTGAGAGAGGGAGAGATAGAGCGAGCACAATCAAGTGGAGCAGCAGAGGGAAAGGGAGAAGCAGACTCCCCATTGAGCAGAGAGCCTATGGTGGGGCTCCATCTCAGGACCCTGGGATTATGCCCTGAGCCGCAGGCAGATACTTAACCTACTGAGCCTCCTAGTGCCCCAGTATGTAGTGCTTATTAATTAAATGAATAAATACTTCAGAAATCATAGCCTTATAAAACTCGGGAGATTTGGGTTTTGTGGGTTGCTTTTTCCTTAAGAAGCAGACAGAAAAGAAGGCATTCTGTTCCTAGAGTTAAAAAAAAAAAAAAAGAAGACCCCAGGCAGAATGGGAAAATGAAGAAGAAATGACCAGAGCAGGGAGTTAGTGGAGAGAGGAGACCTGAGCCCTGAGACCTGTGGTGAGTGCCAGTGAGGGAGGAGGACTCCTGAGGAGGGAATGACTTTTGAGAACTGTGTCTTAGTGTGCAAGAGTATAGATTCCCATCTATATATATATCCCTGTACCCTAGCCTTCTAGGCCTGGAGGTAGCAGAAGTACTAAAGGATCTGAAAACGCAGGTGGACTCTTTCAGCAGTCACTAACAGAACTCAAAGATCAAGTACAATGTTGGGTTGGGGAGAGGGGGGAAGGGGGCAGGGGGAAGGTGTCAGACCTAAACCCTAAACTCGATGAAAAACTTCAGACATTTCTAAGGATAAGAAGAAACACTCAACTAACTGGTTCAGCAACTTCTACTCCAGTAAATGGGGACTTAGAGTATAAATTGTTAGATTAAATATTTATATTCTTGTGCACTTGAATTTATGGGCTGAGATTCATAACTGCCATATTCACAGTTCAATTGAACGAGAATATGCCTATTTCTGATTTCCACTTTCTTGCTTTATACTGTACATGCAGGTGCAGGTGAGGAGGATGCATTAATTTAAACCCTGGACACCTGGGCAACAGGGGATTTTTTTTTTTTGTCTAGTGTTTGGATCAGTTTTTAACACACCATAAAGGATGTTGGCAAAGATGTAGTGACATCTGTATAGACAGTGGGAAAGCGCGGAGGTCAACAACTGCCGAGATGGCAAGGAGAAAGCTTGTGCCCAAATGTGTTCAAGTCAGCACCACATGTTGCAAAGAAATTATAGAAGCCAACATCTTTCAAAAACAGTTTTGGGAAATGTCACAGAATTGTCAAATGTATTAACAATCTTATTAAATAGCAGACTTTTTCAGAAATATTTCTAACAGTCATGGTGGGGGTTTAAATATGTCCTAGGAGACAGATTCATTATTTTTCTGATGAAAACAACCCATGTGCTTAATAGCTCAAGCATACCATCTCTCCCAAACCCATTTGTTCAATACAGTTGGAATAGGTTAGTTTTCTTTTTTCATAAACTCATTTTGGCCGTGGGGGATGGGAATGTTAAAGTACATTGTTGCAGAGAAAATGTTAGTGAATGGATTCTGGATTCGGCTTGACAAACAGAACAAATGTTGAGTGCCTCGATCTCAGAGAATATCTGAGACAAATGCCACTGACCTGAGATTAAATTTAAAAAAAAACATTCAATTTCTAGTATTTTAAGATATATTCAAGAAATTATGTTTCACCAAAAAAAAAAGCTATAACCTAGCTGAGGAGACCATTCTTCTACTCATTCTAAATGCACCACCTATAAGAAGATGTAAGAAGTTATAAGAGGTTGCTATTGATTGAGCTGTGAAAAAAAATCTGCTATCCAAGATTCTGCTACATTTTAAACGAGAAGCATCCTGTGAATAGAATGCTAGCTGTTCTTGCTGCAGCTGTCTATCTAGATATATTTGGATGTTTCTTTGTTCAATTAGCCAAAACAAAATTGCAAGATAAAATGGATGTTAAGACTCATTTGTGCTTGATTTTTTTTAAATGCAACATTTCCTAATCCAAATTTTGGTTACTTCCTAAGATATTTTGTGATTTCTCAAATATCCACATTTTTGATGACTTCATTTTACCTAAATGCTATAAAACCATACTTAGTGTATACTATGAGTGTGTCACTTTTATTTCCTTTATTTTTTATTATTTTCTGTGAGATTTTAATGAAATATTTCTCCCGCTAAAATAGTTTGAAGATCACTGTATATTTTTCATTTTGTCAGCTCACTTTTAGAATTTTATTCTTCAGATATTATGATTGGTTTTGAGCACTAGTGGTGAGAAAAAAATGAGGATATGGACGCTGTCATTTCTGGAACTTATAGTCTCACAAGGGGAGATTATACGATACATATTAGTGTGAAATTACAACTGCCATAAGTGCTATAAAGGAGAGGCACATGTCACATGAGTCTGTGACAAGGATTTTTAAAACGAGTCAGAAAATCAAGGAAGGCTTGCTGTAGGAGGCTTTGCCCCAGTGGAGGTCTAAGAGAGTGATTTAGACTGGGGCAGGGAAAACCTTGTAGGTGAAGAGCACCTGCAGAAGGAATGTGTCTGCAAAGTCGTGACCAATGTGGAGGGATGGGGGGCAAAATCTGACAGAAGCAGCAGCCAGAGTTCAAGTTAAAGAGCTGGTTCTTTATCCTAAGACCAATGGGAAGCCACTGAAATGATTTCATTATGATGGGATCTGATCATAAATGAACTTAAAAGAAGTCACTCTGGCTTTATGAAGAGAATAAGTTAGAGGGAGAGGAGAGAGAATGATGGAAGATAAAGTAATAGGCTATTGGGAGTATTCCAAATGAGAATGGTAGTTTAGGCTATGGAGCTTTGAGAGAAGATAGTAGACAGGCTTGAGAATTTTTTCAATTGACAAAATGCCAACAAACTGCTTTAAGTATACAAAGAATTCTTTGGGTTTGTTAGTTCTTTGGGTTTTTATTTTGATCAACAGCATCAATGGTGATGCCATCTACACATTGTTCTGGGCCTCTTTTTCTTCCAGTATAAAATGCAGGAGTTGATTGCTAATGTCTGCAGATCTAACATTGCATGGTAGGCTTAACCAACTTGTGAAGGACTCAATAAAATCAGCTTACCAATAATTTCCCATTAAATCATCTTTCCTTAGTCTCTCTTTAAGTGATACTTCATGGCCGATCTGACTTACATGAAAGGAACGAAAATAAAATATGAGTTCTAGTTAATAATATAAAGGTTAAAAGTAAAAATGGATTTCTACTGAGTTTATTTTCAGAAAAATGAAGTAATTTTTAGCTCTCATTTTAAAGTTTCTCTTAGCTCTTGCCTTGTACCATTTCCAGCTATTTAATGCACTGCCTTCTTTGAGAAGTATGGAATCACTCAGTTCCAGAAACCCACCTGAGGCAAAAACAACCTCAAAAAGCTCCTAAACTTATTCATTTTGTTCCAGCAACCCTTTGAAGAGCTTAAAACTCTTAATCAATATTTGCTTGCAGTTTTGAGAATGATGGCATTTGCATAGTTACAGTATAGACTTTATACTGTATGCTTTACCTGTTGAATATTCCTCTACTCACTCATGTTTGCTTTTAAAGTAATTATCATGTTGACCATGGAAAATGAGAAAGTAAGCCCTGTGATAGGCATATTATCAGCTTCCCTACTGGAGATTGCAGACACAGCATGAAAATAAAGCTGGACATAGTTATATAATCTCTTTTATACTTCTTTAAAAAATGTACTTTCATTCTAATTTCTAAACTCATTTCTCTCCTTAGATGATATTTAGAAATATAAAAACATTGCCAAAAATGGGGCTCCTGAGTGGCTCAATGGGTTAAAGCTTCTGCTTTCAGCTCAGGTCATGATCTCAGGGTCCTGGGATCGAGCCCCACATCAGGCTCTCTGCTCAGCAGGGAGCCTGCTTCCCCCCCCCCCCCGCCTGCCTCTCTGCCTCCTTGTGATCTCTCTCTCTCTCTCTGTCAAACAAATAAATAAAATCTTTAAAAAAATATTGCTAAAAATGAACACTTGTGGCATATATTTTAATTTTGCTTTTCATTCTATTTAGCTGTCCATACACTTAAGATTATATTTAATTACTTCTGAAAACATTTATTTATGGTCTCATTTCATAAATCTTTGTGTTCCATGTTAAACTGTACAATCCTGTTAAATAATAAAAAATCAGATGAATATTCTGATTGTATGGAGAGGACTTGGCATCTACCAATCAGTAAGCTGCTGTTCAAGTTCCTTTTGCCTCATTGCCTCACTTGACTGTAACATTCACAGGTTTCTGGGGAATGTGGATGTATTTGGGGCCATTATCCAACCTACCCTGATTATTAAAAGATTATCATGGTAGCCATGTACCTGCAAGAGTAGGGAATCAGTTCATGGAGCAACTGCCTGCAGAACATCGCTCTAGGGTGGTAAGAGGCTTTCCAACATAAATAGAAAACCCTGGAATATATTCAATATAAAAATTCATTGGTCCATTTATCAGTAAACATTAAAATCATCACTACTGCATTGTGGGCAATCCTAAAATGTTTTCACATGTAAATGTCCCTCATATTAAATAGGCCAAGAGTGGCTAAGCTCCAACAGGTGAGGCTAGGGCCAAATGACAGGAAGTGTCAACAGAACCAGGCTCCGCTCTCCCAGACTCACTTTATACCCGCAAGAGTGTTGTGGCCTGCGTTAAGTATTGGACTTCCAAACATGCTTTTAGTTTAATAAAGCACAGTGGAAATAAAATAATAACAACAATAATAGTAATTATTTGAAAATGGCTATTCCAAAAACACTATGATTCTGTTCAGCAATCCCTTGACAAGCTATAAGAGTGAGGGACTTCTTTTCATATATAAACATTAATAGTTACAGGACTCCCTTAAAGGGACTAGTACACTGACCCACATATAATCACTCCAATACTTCTTTTCTTGAAAAGCACTATCTAGTCAGAGATATTGGGTTTTTCGGGTGTGTGTGTGTGTGTGTGTGTGTGTGTGTGTGTGTGTTTAAATTTATTTATTTCAGAGAGAGAGAGAACACATGGACAAGAGCTGCAAGGGGCAGAGGGAGAAAGAATCTCAAGCAGACTCCACAAAGAACATAGAACCTCAAATGGGACTTGATCCCACCACTCTGAGATCATGACCTGAGTGGCAATCAATAGTTGGTTGCTTAACTGATGAACCACCCAGGCACATCTCCTTTTTTTTTTTAAACTTTGTTGTCTCTTAGTAAGTAATCAATTATGATAATGGGTTCACTAGAATTCAAGAGTAAACAGAAGTTTTGAACAAATTACAGTTCTTTGCAATGGCTTAATTTCTAAATGAATTCTTACATGTTTAGGCCTATTCTGGTAAAGCAATATTAATTTTAATATAAGTAGCTTAAAAGTAAATTAGCATCCTTTCTCATCCCGCCCACCATTCACTCAAATTCTTAACCATAGTCCAAATTCAATTGAGTTCTAGGTAAACAATAATCATATGGCAGTTTTTCAACTTGTATGCAAATTATGTTGTTTTTAGATTTTAACTCAGAAGTCCATGAAATCCTAACACATGAATTAAAAATATCTATGTCAGGTAAATAAAATTTGAATGCTAGCCATTTATTTTTATCTATATTGATTACATAAATGTGTGATTATTTGCTAGAAAAAACATCGACAGTTGCTCATAGAATAAGAAATCTAATCTTCACAATTTGTGTTTTGGAAAAAATACAAACTCCAGACTATGCCTGACTAATAGGTCAAAAGCCAAGAAACAAATATAATATATAATATCCACCCTTTAAGATTTCTGGGATTTTTGTCTGTTCTCTACAAGTGAATCCCATTTTTTACTTCCACCTACTCATTGCTACTGAATCTTCTCAACATGATTTCAATCTGAGCCTGTTCCCCCTCAGCTTCTACGTATTCCTGTGGTTGTGCATGGTATCATAATTCTCCCAGGCTTTCAAAGCTAAGAATCTGAGTCATTTCTACCTTTTACCTGTTCTTCATGCCAAGGTGCTGGTAGACATCAAACACCTCTTCTTCCTTTACATATACTTGGATTTTTATTTCATTTCCAATTAGTGACACCATCACCCTAGACAGAAGCCATATTAGTACTCACTTTGGCTTTTTCTTTCTTTCCTTCTTTTTTAAAGATTTTATTTATCTATTTGACAGAGAGAGAGATCACAAGTAGGCAGAGAGGCAGGCAGAGAGAGGAGGAAGCAGGCTCCCCGCTGAGCAGAGAGCACGATGCTGGGCTTAATCCCAGGACCCTGAGATCATGACCTGAGCTGAAGGCAGAGGCTTTAACCCACTGAGCCACTCAGGCGCCCCTCACTTTGGCTTTTTTAATGCTCAGTTAATGTAAGTGACTGGGCTTAACACACCTCTCAGGCCAGTTATTATACAAATTCTCTAAAATATTGATTTTATCATTTTACTCTTAAAAATCCTTGATGGTTGTTCCTCAACTCCTTCACCATGTTTTTGAGTCCTTTTGGTTTTGAACCTCATTTCACTAATGCAGTGTTTGTCCCATAGCTCATGCCTCCTCGGCCATGACAGAAATTTTAATTTTCCACTGCCCCAAATCCTGGTCTCCATTTATGATGCTTTATTTTGTTGTCATGGAATTTCCCATTAAAATTCCACAGGAATTCAGATTATTCTATATAGCTTTCCATAATGTTTGAAGTATTTTACACAGTATAAAACGCCATTCTGGCTGTCAAGACTGAAGCAGTACTTGAGTACGGCTTGCTTAGAGTACTCTATGTTACAGGTATCTGATTCTTCGCCACTAGCCAGGCTTTGCATAGAAATCAGATAAGTTAGTAGATGATGTCATTGTGTTAATTTTGCTGATGATAATCATCCAATCTCAGAATGAAATTTTTGTCTGGGCTTTGAAACTATATATATTTCTTCATTTTCATTACTAAAAATAAATTAAATGTAGTCAACAGATTCAGGCAAACAGTTGTTTTCATGGCATTTGTAAGTCATCATTTGACAAAATCAAGTCCATTTTATATTTTTAACATTTTTATAAGTTAAATAAATTGATAAAATATATTCGCTACTAATATTACATACATATGTTGCAAAATTTTACTGGTCTCAAAAAATGCTTAAATTTAGAGCAGATGCATCAACTTGCTTCAAAATTTTAGAACTATAAATAGAAGATTATAAACGTGAGATTGTTGGAGTCTAGGGAGTGAGTTTTAAGCTGTGAGATGTTTAGCTGTAAAGACCAGAGGTTTTAATATTTCAAATGTCCCTCCAATGATTTCCTAAAGGAATCAGGTTGACTTCTTCTTAAGGACACCTTATACAAATATAGGCACTACAGTTATGAAATGAGCATTTTATCCCCCTATAACCAATGCCCTATCATTAAAGTCAGTAAAACTGAAATTGTTTTGAAGAATGCAAGTAGTTACGCTTGGAATTTACAAAATTGCTTTCAAACTGCACTCCTTCTTTCTCTAAATTAACTCCCCTGATGGATTTTTTTTCTGGCAGTCTTTTTCTGCTTCCTCAAGCTATAATTAGTCATTGAAAATTGTCTTAGTGCATGCCTGGAAGACATTATAAACTCCAGTCATAGTTCTTCCTTCTTGTTAAGAAAAGTCTCTTTCCAAATGATATAATCTCAGTAACCTAATGACCAGAAAGTGATTTTGGAACATCATGACCACTATTTCTCTTTACAAGGCTGTAGCAGTAACACAGGTAGAAAATCAGCCGTGCTCGGTCCTTTTAAAGATGCCAGGGAAGCGGAAGCACAGCTAGTAAATCCAGAACAAAAACTTGCCTAACCGTGTACATTTTGTGAACAGAAAAAAATAACCCTATCTTAATAAGTATTTTCTGTCTGTGTCCAGTTATAAAACTAATAAACTATAAAGGTTGATAAAATCGAAACCAGTCATTCGAAATGTGTTTGCAGTTACACTGACACTCGCTTACAGTTTCAGGCTAAAGCAACATTTAAATGCTAGATATTTTATATCTGCAATTTTGAGAGGAAATGCTGAATCGGTTTAAAACAGCTTCAAAGATGTAGATATTCATGTGGGAATTAATTGGCATGAACAAGAAAGAAATTTGCTGAAATGATTTACATTTACCTGTTTATAAAATCTCCTGGGTATCACACTAAACATCATCCAGTGCTTAGTTGTAACTTTGAGCATTTTTTCCATTAATCACAACTAAAACACAGATGTTCTGACAGTAACAAATACAGAATGTATCCCACCTTCTCTGTGTGGTTGTGATGAGAAAAGCAATAAAAGCAAGTAAAGCCAGTAAGTCACAACATAAAGAGAACAAATCAGTGTGCCCAGAAGTAGGACAACTTTCTTCAGCAGTCCAAACTCCTAAGATCAGATTTTCTGTGTCCTAATTTGGGAAACAGCTTTTACAAAAGCTGAATGCTTCAGTTTTTGTTCTCAAACATAATACCCTTTAGTCTGTAATTGTTGAGTATTCTGCAATTGCTAATTCGTGTTAAGCCTCCCTGTAGACCACACCTAATGGGAAGTGATTAACATGTAATATATAATATACATTCTCTACTAGAAATTGAACTTTTCATTTGATTTTGTGCCCTCACCCTGATGTGTATCAGAGTACTTTGCAATAATTACTAAACAAAGTCATAATAAACAAAAATTCTAGTCTTCCCAAATAATCTTCTAAACTTTTTAAACTAATCTTAGTCTTTCTCTTTTAGCAAGCCATCAATGTATAATGCATAGTATTCTAAGTTTTAAAGAAAGTAAACTAAACAGAATAACCAGGTTATGTGTTCCTATAGATGCATAGCTAATGGAACAATAAGAGGAGAACTTTAATAAAAATGATGTAGACCACGCAGGAGATAAATCACACATAAAGGGCAACTAACAAAAATAAATAATAAAGCAAATAAATTATGCCTTATGAATTTAAAAATGAATACAAGAATAAAAAATGTTATTAGAGCTTTAGAAGATGAGCTAGAAGCAGTATTTCATAATTTAGAGTAAAAACAAATTTTAACTTAAGAATTTAAAAAAAAGAGAATTTGCGAGCAGATCCAAGAGATAAAATATTTGATTAAAGCAGTTATCAGAAAGAGAAAACTTATGGAGGGAAACAGTAACTGAAGAAATAATCAATTGAAAAAAATGTTATCGTTTAGATTGAAAAGAATCTCTGAGGACCAAACAAGATTTAGCTGTGCAATCTTCAATAGATATTTATTCAACAAATACTATATGCCAGACACTGTTGCAAGTCAGACACTTGCAATGATACAGTAGAAAGTATGCAATGTCAGTAGGGGAAGACAGATAATAAATATGTTAATAATTACTATATTATGGAAAGAGTGCACATCAGGGCTTAGAGACTGCTGGAGAGATGCTATTTTTCTTCTATAAGTTTTCCTTTCCATTTGATCAGATTTATACATAGAGTGATGTATAAAAGCCTCCTTTAGGTAGAACAACAAAAAAAATTACAAATAAAGAAAGCCTGAATTCTATATTGAAAAGGCCTACTATGTTTCTGGAAAAGTGATCCGCAATGATCATTGCATGTCCTCATAGTTTGTTTGTTCCTTTCTAGGCACACTTTATTTTCTGTAGTTTCTCTTTTATAGAGGTGGTTGTTATGCTTCACAGGATAGATGATAGATAAATAGATGATAGAGAGATAGATGATAGATAGATAATAGATAATAGATAGACATAACTGCTATATACATGATTGATATATCTTTATTGTCAGTTACGGCTTTTAACACTTAAAAAGTCCTCATTTTTATGTTTAATTATTTTCAGATTGAATTTTGCGTTGGCTGACTCTAAGATCAAAATCTGATTTTTGTTACTTATATGTGCTTTGTATAATCTGTATGCCTTTATTTTTAGAAACTCTGAATCATTTGCTTTAGGGGTGTCTCTTGTATGTAGCATATCATTGTGTTTTGCTTTTTGAGCCATTTTGAAAATTATTTTACAAGGGGAACTAAGCCATTCACTTTGATTGATACGGCTGTGTTGGTTGGCCTATTATATTATTTTATGTTAAATTACTATGTGTATTATATGGTGTTTGCTTTCTCTAGTTGAATGATTTTCTTTGCTTTCTAATAGTTAAAATTTCATTTGAAATTTGGACGTTTGCATTTTTGTCCTAGTGGTCACCTTCCTACTTATACCTTTGTAAAAATGTCCTTAATTTTGTGTCATCTTTTACTACCTGTTTTGTCAGTGTGTAATGCTATCTTTGACTTCTACCTATTTGTTGCTTTTTCTGTACCCTTTCTCCTCTCTCATTTCATTTGCATTATATCTACTTTGTCAGAATATAAGAAGTGCATATTTTATTCTTTCCTATAGTATTTATGTGCTATTTTTCTCTCTTCTGCTCAGCTTTGGGTGACTCCTAGATCTGCAAGTACTTGTCACCAATATTCCTTTCGCCAGTCTCCCCACTCATGTCATAGTTTGATGAATTTCATCGTCTAGTAGATTGCCGAGTAAGGGTTCATGGTTAAAGAATTTTCTGAGTTTTTAATGACTAAAATGATTTCCTATAGCCTTGGTATTTGAAGGACAGTGTAGCTAGTGAGAGCCTTTTGTTTCACAATTTCTTTCCTTGAGTTTTTCCTTGCTTTGCATGCTGCTTTTGCCAGAATTATACCAATTTAATTCTCTTACCCTTGTATGTTATTTGATCTCATTTGTCTGAAAGCTTTGAGGATTTTCTAAGTCTTTAAGCTCCATGGTTTAATAGGATATGTCTCAGAGTTGATCATTTCAGTTTTTCCATTTCTAAAAATGTGTTCTGCATGTATATTCATATGGTGAACAGAACTTTTTATACAGAGCTATTCTTGTAAGCAATGCTTGTGTTAGCAAAAGATTGGAAACAACATAAATGTCAGCCAATACTTGACTGATTAAATAAATTATTATACATCCATTGAGTGGAATAATCTATACCTATTTTAAAAAGTGGCAGTCTTTTATGTTCTGAGGCAAAACTGTATCCACAATTTATCCTATTCACCTTATTCCAATCTGACTTTTATTCCCATAGCTCCACTGAAACTGCTCTTGTCAAAGTTACCAAAGATTTTCATGTTGCCAAAATCAATGGATCCTTTTCTGTCTTTATCTTACCCTACCTATAAATGATTTATCTCTCAATTAGCCACTGCTGCTTTCTTGAACATTTTCTCCTTGAGATTTTGTGATACGTGCTGGCATTTCATTTCTCTATACCTTATCATTTCTCCTTATTCTCCTTTATAGGAGAATTCTCCTCCACTCAGCTTGTAAATGTTGGCATACCTCAGGACTCAGTCTTGGTTCCCCTAATTTTGCCTATAAGCGCCCCTCCCTGGAGATCACAGTCATCAAACACAATAGAAATCACAATTAGACATGTCACTCTCAAGCCTAGAATTCTTCCTTAACATTCCATTGCACTTATTATAAGATCTAAATGCCTTACAAAAACTATAAGATATAAATGCTTTGGACCCTGCCTTTGTCTCCTTTCTCACCTCCTCTATTCTTTCCCAACCTCACAATCCACAATGATCCAGCAACACTGGTTTGCGACATTTCCCAAGACACATCATACTCTTTCTAACATTAGGAATTTATACTGGTTATTATCTATTCCTAGAATGCTCTTTCCATGGTCTCCCAGTGGCATTTTTTATACTTGAGAACTGAGCTTAAATGTCACCGCATGAGAAAAGAATTCCCTATCATACACTGAAGTGTTACTTTGGCCTTCATTATGGCGAGGACAAAATAGATGAGCCATTGGGATATAGGAAGAAAATACTACACTGTTGATTTGTATTTATTTTTACTACAGCCTTTCAATTATCTGCAGTGTGTATATTTTATAATTTATAATACAAAAAATTGTATACACTCACATATGTATATGCAAATATATATACATTTAAACAAATACGCTTCTACAAGGGGTGTACAAAATTGTTAGTTACTATGTGTACTTGATAATGTATGTTTAAAACCACTACTCTTGGGGCACCTGGCTGGCTCAGTTGGAAAAGCCTGTGACTCTTAATCTTGGAGTTGTGAGTCTGAGTTCTGCATTGGGTGTAAAGATTACTTAAATAAATAAAACTTTTAAAAAATTCTAACTATCGGGGCGCCTGGGTGGCTCAATGGGTTAAAGCCTCTGCCTTCGGCTCAGGTCATGATCTCTGGGTCCTGGGATCGAGCCCCACATTGGGCTCTCTGCTCAGCAGGGAGCCTGCTTCCCTCCCTCTCTCTGCCTGCCTCTCTGCCTAGTTGTCATCTCTCTCTCTCTCTCTCTCTCACTCTGTCAAATAAGTAAATAAAGTCTTTAAAAAAAAAATTCTAACTATCTCCAAATACTACTCTTGAATTACTCTGTTTTTATCCTTTGGGACTTGATTATGAGCTATAGTTATTTGGAGTGCATTTAACTATGTTTTGTTTCCCAACTAGAAAACTCCATAACAGCAGAAATCATAATTGCCATATTCACTATTGTATCCTCAATATCTAGTATTATTTGAGTGATTAAATGAATGAATGGAGTATACATATATTTATAAATATATATAGATAACACATATAATTTATTCATTTGTTATGGTATAGCATATATAACATCAGCTGTAATAAAATATTACGCAATTGTATATGTAATATAATTTTTATATTAGCAACAAAGGCTTTAAAATTATTATGAATTTAAACACAAAATTTACAAGATTTACAATTTTTTAGAAAAAAATTAAACTTTTATTTAAATACCTAACAGAAACCCTGAGTAGATGGAGAGAGAGACTGTTCTCCTGGCTAATACAACATAAAAACTGCAAAGTGTCTTTTTTTGGGGTGCCTGGGTGGCACAGTGGGTTAAGCTTCTGCCTTTGGCTCAGGTCATGATCTCAGGGTCCTGGAATCGAGCCCCACGTAGGGCTCTCTGCTCAGCGGGGAGCCTGCTTCCCCCTCTCCCTCTGCCTGCCTCTCTGCCTACTTGTCATCTCTTTCCTTTTTGTCAAATAAATAAATAAAATATTTAACAAAAACAAACAAATTGTCTTTCTTTTATGAGTATGTGAATTTGGGACAATTACTATCAGAATCCTAATTTTTTTCTCTAAACTGGACAAAATGATCCTGAATTTTATTGGAAAAATTAGTATTGTAAAACTGCTAAGAAAGTTTTAGAAAAAAAAAGAGGTAAATATGATATTGGGTAAATGAGTCGATAAGAGTACAACTCAGATTCATACATCATTCATTAAAAGTTCCAAAATATCGGGGCACCTGGGTGGCTCAGTCGTTAAGCGTCTGCCTTCGGCTCAGGTCATGATCCCGGGGTTCTGGGATCGAGCCCCACATCGGGCTCTTTGCTCGGCAGGAAGCCTGCTTCACCCGCTGCCATTCCCTCTGCTTGTGTTCCCTCTCTCGCTGTGTTTCTCTCTGTCAAATAAATAAAATCTTTAAAAAAAGTTCCAAAATATCTACTCAGCTAGATTAGTCCCAAATGGAAAGGAATTAGTTAATAGTACCAATGGAATGGAAATTGACTCCTGCATATACTACTGCATGCTACACGTTAACACACATTTCTCCATCATTGTGGTTTAAAAATGATAATGGGTTCGATCCTCAAATGCTCTTAATTTAACATGTATCAAGAAAGTAAATATTAATATTGTTTCTAAAATTGTTTGAATGAGTAAATTCCAACTGATAAAGATTTAGGAAACAGAAGGATAGTATCAAAATTTCTGGATAGGAAGGAGTAGGTACATATTCCAAAAGTGTATTTATAGTTATATTTTCACATTTGAAATTGGAAGTAAGCTTTTAGAGGATAAATCACAGAATGTAAAACCCAACACCATCTTTTTTGCTGGTGGAAATATATTGAAGATGGTGCATTTCTTATCAGTGAAATAATAAGAGAGTTTACACTCAAATCCAGAGTCAGGGAGAAATATGAAGATACATGTAGATATAGATATATGGAGATGATAGATAGATAGATAGATAGATAGATATCAAAAGATATATATCTCCAAAGGAGACCTGTGATAAATAATTCACTCATAGTGGGAAAGGAAGTTTTGAGTTTTTAAACATCTTACTTATCTTTTCAAATGTTAGCTTGTGGTTAATATATCAAAGCAAATTGCATTGAAGATTTCAAGGCAGAGAGATACAGGAAAGGTGTTATATACATAGTCCATGGAAAGACTATATTTTTAAAATTTTTTATTTATTTTTATTTTTTAAAAAATATTTTATTTATTTATTTGACCAAGAAAGAGAGACAGCAAGAGAGCGAAGGAACACAAGCAAGGGGAATTGGAGAGGGAGAAAAAGACTTTCTGCTGAGCAGGGAGCCCAATGCGGGTCTTAATCCCAGAACCCTGGGATCATGACCTGAGCTGAAAGCAGACACTTAACCAACTGGGCCACCCAAATGCCCCAAAGATCATACTTTTAAAAATCTCTGTTCGGTGTATCCCTTCTCCAAAGTCTCTCTTGGCCATTCTGCTATCGTGGTGTATCTCTGGGTCTGTGTGTGTGTGTGTGTGTGTGCCCCAAATATATGAATATATTTATCTATATGTAAATATTCAAACTCACATTTCTCCCAGACCCTGAACTACAGTGCAGGTTCTCCCTGTGTATCATCCAACCTCAATGGCTTGCCTCAACCCCTCTCACTGAATTCCACTCCCCCGATTCCATTAACTTCCAATTTGATCCAGAGGAATTTACTCCACTTTAACCTCTAATCTCAAACTTTCAAATCATCAAAGTGATCAGATTAAACAAGACTTTAGATTGTTAGCACACATTCTCCTGAGAATATGAAGTGACTGATAATAAAATATGTACTTGTTCTTTCTTCCTTCTCCCTGCCCCCCCTACTCGAGCCCATTTCCTGAACATATACTTGTGCAGTCACACAGGCCTCCATATTTGGTTTAATGCTCTGCTGTCATCTTCTTGAAATTCTCAGTAACTCTTAAAAAAGAGGTCCTGCATTTTTATTTTGCACTGTGTTCTGCAAATTGTGTAGCCCGTTTTGCTATCCTTATTGTCTCTGTCTCTGTGTCTCTGTCTCTATCTCTCTGTCTCTCTCTCTCTCTCTCTCTCACACACACACACACACACACACACACACGCACACATTTTGAATGAGGGTTTGACAGATTAACTACTCATAGGTATAAGCCTGTAAAACTTAAACAATAGTGCTACACCAAGAGGAATGCACTCATTATACAGAATGATTTTTTATGGAGAAATACTGAATTCATATTCATATTTAACCATGTTTCAGATCACAGTAAAGCATGGTATTTGGAAGATGAGATTTTAAAAAGAACAATAGAACCAGAAATGTTTAACTAGACCAGGATTCTTAATGCCAATTTTCTACCTATAACAAAGCCAAACTGCATCAATCCTTAAGATTTTGAGGGAAATTCCAGTAGGAATTAATTAATAAATGTTCAGAGAGTTTGAGTTCCTTTACTAAATGACAGATTAATATTGATTTTATGTCTGGAATCCAGAAATGATTTCTTTTTCCTCTACCACTTGCAATGCCATCTGATCTTATCTCATGTGAACTAACTCTAGGTAGAATTGAAAGTAATGCTATGAAGTATGTAAACTTTAGGGAATCTGAGTCCTCTTTTATTGTGCTTGATTTCTAGCTAGTCTTTCATTTTCATGTTGTTGCTAAGTGCTTTTCCATCTAATTGCATAGGGACTGATTTGTTTAGCAACCTCGGTTTAGAATTGGGCTTTTTTCTCTCCACTGTGGACACCATTCTGGCATTGTTTTCTTGCTTCCATTGTTTCCAACAGCACATTTCATCATTCACTTTTCCTCCCTTCACCCCTCCCAGATGTGAGTGATATTACCCTTTGATCATAAATATGGTTCCAACAGCTGCTTTGAAACATTCATTGTCAGTCCACTTTTCCTTTAGGGCTTTTAATGATAAAAAGCATGGGACACGGATCATGAAAAGAAAGTAGGTCTCTGGAATTTATGGTGCCCTCCGTGGGCTAAGGAGACGATGAATGGAGTTCAGAGCTATGGAAACAGTAAGAATTTGAGCGATCAAGCTTTCCAGAGTAAGAGAACTTCAGAAGACCGGTCATGGCATTCTGCAAAAAATCTCCCTTGAGGCATTACCTGAGTGATAAAATTAGAGGAGCAAAATCATAAGAAAACAAGCAGAAACTTCTTCTGAGATATTAAAGATGTGAGCAGATATTTGAGTAGTTTGGTAGAGCAGGGGAGACGACTGGAGTTTAGGTCCACTACCAAACAGGGTTTATAAAGGCCTCAGGCGCTCAGGTGAGACTCGTGAAGGGGCAACAGCTATGGAATAGAAGCAAACCAGAAGTAGACTGTCCTTACCCGAAACACCCATATGCGCGTGCTGTCCTGGCTGGCAAGAGAGAAGGTGACGTCATCCAGAGTCTCAGCACTTTTTTATTTACAACCTCTGGCATTCAGTCAAAAATTACCATATATGGTAGAAAACAGGGGCAAATGACTGAGAAACCTAAGAGTAAAAAAAAAAAAATAAAAGTAGACCAAGAGAAGTTTTAGATATTTGAGTTATCAGGAGTAGACTTTAAAACAACTACGTTTAGGTCACCGGGGTGACGCAGTTGGTTAAGCAGCTGCCTTTGGCTCTGGTCATGATCCCCAAGTCCTGGGATCCAGTCTCTCAGCATCAGGCTCCCTGCTCAGCAGGGAGTCTGCTTCTCCCTCTCCCCTGACCCCTTTCCCCTGCTCAAATAAATAAAATCTTTTAAAATAAATAAATAACAACTATGTTTAATACGCTCCAAAAATGAATGAAAAGATGGAACATTTTCACCAGAGAACTTGAATTGAATTTTAAAATCAAATAGAAAACAGAGACCTTACAAAAAACTGAAATTTCGATATAGAGGAATTTAACAGATTAATCACAGAAGAAGAAAGAAAATATATACCCACAGCATTATCTACATGTACACATACAGCAAATAAAATATATACGGAGAAAAATAAGAGATATGTGGAATCTAGATAAATAAGCCTCACATATCTAACTGGAGTCCAAGAAGGAGTAAAGACAGAGAGGGAAATAGAAGTATGAGAAGAAATACTAGCTCAGAATTTCCCCAAACTGATGAAAAACATCTTCACTTGATATATTCAGGATACTCTATGAATCGCAGCCTGGCTAAATACAAGGTTACACCTAGGTACATCATACAAAACTGCTAAAAACTGAGACAAAAGGAAAACTTTAAGTCATATAAGTAAAAAAGACATATTAGTTTCAAAGGGGTAATTATAAGACTAAAAGCTTACTTTTGAAACAAAATAATAGGGGCACCCGGATGGCTCAGTGGGTTAAAGCCTCTGCCTTCAGCTCAGGTCATGATCTCAAGGTCCTGGGATCGAGCCCCACATCAGGCTCTCTGCTGGTCAGGGAACCTGCTTCCCCCTCTCTCTCTGCCTGCCTCTCTGCCTACTTGTGATCTCTCTCTGTCAAATAAATAAATAAAATATTAAAAAAATAATGAAGGCCAAATAAAGACCCTTTGGGTAAATAAAAACTCAGAGAAGTTAAAGCCATAGTTCCTGTCCTGAATGAAATATCAAAGACAATTCTTCAGACAAAAAGAAATAATCCCTGATTAAAGTATAATAATATAGCAAGAACAAAAAGCACTGGAAAGGGGAAAAGTTAGACTATATCAGAAACAAATATTAAATATTAAAACAATAATAATAATACACATGCAGTTCAAAATATATATAGAATTAATATTTGCAGAATTAATAGTGTGAAAGTTGGGAAGGAAAATTTTTAAAGTACTTTAATCAGAAAATGTAAAAGTAATAAAGATGCATTTTAATCAGTAAAAGATATCAATTGTAATATATAGGGTAAGCATTTAAAGAACTAAAAGAATAAGAAATAATCTATCCTTTAAAAAACTAAATAATGACATGTGGAACAAAGAAACAGATGGCCTACAGAATATAAATATATAAATGATAAGATTATGCAAACCCAAATATGTAAGTAACAATATATATAAATATACTCTAATTCATAGACAAAGAAAGATTGTCATACCGGATAAATAAAAACACAACTATTTCTGTTTAGAAAGATATAACACATGAATATAAATGTATTATATTATTTATGTCCACATATTAGTAGGTACAGAAAGCATGAAAACACAAGGATATTAAAAGACATACTAGGAGTGCCTGAGTCCGTTAAGCTTCCCACTCTTTTTTTTTTTTTTTAAAGATTTTATTTATTTGATAGAAACACAGCGAGAGAGGGAACACAAGCAGAGGGAACGGTAGCGGGAGAAGCAGGCTTCCTGCCGAGCAAGGAGCCTGATGCGGGGCTCTATCCCAGGACCCTGGGATCATGACCTGGGCCAAAGGCAGACGCCTAATGACTGAACCACCCAGGCATCCCCTCCAGTGTTATTTCTGTATGCAGTTCTCTTCTGTCTAGTAATATTTTGTGAAAATTCTACCTGCTTTAGTCTCCACAAACTCTCAACCCATCTCCTCAATTCTAGGAATCCTTGTCTGGAAACTCTCCCAAAGTGGTATCAAAGGGTCTCACTTCATTTGTTTCCCAGTCTCCTAAATCACTTTCTTTCATTGCCTGATACCCAGTATCATAAATACTGTTGTTTTTCTTATAATTTCCCTATTCTTTGTTGTTTGGGGGGCATAGTGTAAATACAGTATCTGTAATTCCATTTGACTATAAGCAAAAGTACTAAAAAAATATTCAAAAGCAACTTTAGTTATTTTTAAAGGAAAAATATCAAATTCATTAAATTCTAGCTGATATAA
Source organism: Procyon lotor (assembly GCA_028646535.1). NCBI lineage: Eukaryota > Metazoa > Chordata > Mammalia > Carnivora > Procyonidae > Procyon > Procyon lotor. The sequence goes on along the minus strand of CM053614.1, from coordinate 53,829,944 downwards.
TCAAAACAATGTCTAGCATTTAGTGAAAAAAAATTATCTTTCAAGTTGAGAGGGAAAAAATCACTACTATCCTCTTGAGAAATTATGTTTTCTTGTCAAGGCAGCTGTGGAAACCATCTGTGCATATACCCACGATTTTCAGCTATGTAATATCTTAGTTATGAAAATATTCAGTTATGTAATATCTGGTTAATCTCCTGATCTTTTTGAAGGCAGATCTGTGTAATTAGTGACTGAGCCTGGAAGGTACTCTTGTGTAATGAGCTACTTCCCAGACGTTAGCAATGAAATGCCTTCCTGATGGACATACAGGTGACAATGTCCTTTGTAGACGCATCAAAATCTGTTAAAAAAAACACCAAAATCTGGTTTTCACCGATTTGCATCATAGGAAAGTCCAAATATATTTGCTTAGAATGCATTCTTTGCTGACCTGACACAGGGTAGGGTTACAAGACCATGTTTTCCTTTTGATATGATAATAGTGATTCAACCATTCAGGTTGGGATTCTTGAGACTTCTCAAAATATGGGATCACTATTTTGCCTTTCAGGGTACCCCTGTATTAGGAGATTATGTAATTAGGAGAGGGAATTTTCAAAATGAAATCGTAATCCAGTTTATCCAGCTGTCTTGCTCTAAGCAGTGGTGTTTGCAATGCAGACTAGTTTTACCAGACCTGAAATAACTAAGGAGAGAAAATAAAAAGAAACTAAGGCTCATAAGTGAAGTATCAAAAATAAGGGGCAAGAAATGATAACTTGATATTCATAGAAAATAAATCTTAATCGATACTCTAAATTCTTTTTGTTTTATTGTAAAAAATCAATTTAAATTTTAGCACTCCACATATCCTTCCTTACATGGAACATATTTTGCCAAACAAAATTTATTCTTTCTTTAATGATTGCTCATTAAAGAAACTTCTTTAGTTCATTAAACTTCATTGTTCATTAAAGCTAACTTCATTAGCTTCTTCAAAAGCAGATTTTGAGACTAAGGCTTGAGTGTGAATAGTTCAAGAGATGATTCTAAGAGTCGCTGGTGGGATAATGGAAAAGTGAGACAGAAAAAGGAAAAGAGTCAGTATATGGTGTTTAAATGAGTCAATATCTACTGTAAGAAACTAGGGTTTAATTCTCCTGGACACTTAAAAATTGACAGTAAGATTAAAGTTGTAGGAGTACTTAAAAGTATCGAAGGATTGGCACTTGCAACAATATGGATGGACCTAGAGGGCGTTATGCTGGGTGAAATAAATCAGAGAAAGACAAATACCACATGATTTTACTTATACATGGAATCTAAAAAACAAAATAAATGAATAAACAACAAATAAAAGACAGAACAGGTAAACAGAGAGAACAAACAAATGGATCCCAGAGGGGCAGTGGGTGGGGGAATGGACAAAATAGGTGAAGAAATAGACATTCCAGTTATGGAATGAATAAGTCATGGGGACAAAAGGCACAACGTATGGAACGTAGTCAATGTATTGTACGATATTTGTGTGGTGACAGATGGTAGCTACACTTGAGGTGAGCATAGCACAACATAGACTGGTGGAATCACTGAATCACTATGTTGTACACCTGAAACTAATGTAACGCTGGGTGTCAACGATTCTTCAATTTAAAAAAAATATAACTGAGCAGAATAATTGTAACATTTGCTACAAAGATCGAAGATGTTTTTATTACTCAGTTTCTTTATTCCTCAACTCTTAATAATTATCCAATAAATCCGCTGATTTAGAAACTTTAGGAAGGTTAATTCTCTAGTGAACACAAACCATAGTTTGAAAGTTTCTGTATTTTAAGGAATGTATATATGGGTGAAAAGGGGTTGTATGAACTCATTTCTTATTATTTTGTGTTCAGATTATTAAGCTGCCCTAGGAAAACAAAGTGGCAAAAACTGAGTTATTTCAGGCTTCTGATAACTTCGGCTTTTGTTTTAAGAGCACTTTGACTCTATTATACCTGATGTCCTAAACTCTTATCCAAAATCAGCTTTCATTTGCAGTAAAATTGTGAACAAACATTGCCCCCTTATATGTTCCACATGGAAAGATTTTATCATATGGCCAGATATTCAATTTATCCCTTTAGTAATTAATACATTTACTCTGTTCTATCATCTTGCTTTATTTTGAGTCCTGACTTCCAGACTGTTCAGAGTTAAATTTTATTCTTCCAACATAGCAATAATGTTAATCCTAATGGCTGCATATTTACTTCTTCCTCCTTTTTTCTGCTTCAATTTTTTTAAAGAAAACTTTAAGTGCTCTGTGTACTTTATTTTAACACAGTGATTTACTACTGTTTAAATGGAACATTTTGTTACCTATGCTAGAAGAAAACGTTTCTAAGCCAAATAGACTTCTGTGTAATCAGAAAAAAAAAAAACCAAAACATTTCCTACAAGTGAGCTCTTCTCAGTCTCCTGAGAGTAGTGAGATAAGGAATCTTTGGTGATTTTCCATTCACCCTAGGACTAACAGTTAAAGGTAGAAAGAATAACCACAAAGAAGCAGGAACCGACAGAGGATGAGCACACATTACAGACTTAGTCGTCATGTACCTTATGGAAGATCTACCCCATGACTTGGCAATCTGGATTCTTTCTCCCAAGGAGTAAAAGCCATAATTAGCAATCCCTTCTCACAGCAATTTGAGGGTTTTGCTGTTGTTTTTGTTTGTTCTGCTGGCTACCTTGTTGGTGAAATGAGCTGTGTACTTTCTTCCTAAGCCATTATGGCAAGATTACTCAGAGCCAGAATATAGACCCAAGAGAAGCCTACCAAATCCCTTGTGGAGCAATGAGTGGAGTCAGTCCAAGGCCAGGATTCATGATTTCCAACAGAAACACAGAAATCAGGATATAAGAGAATGAAAACACTACAGACCTTAAATGGGTCAGAACACTAGCTGCTTGGGGGAGGTGGCCCCAGGAAATAAGAGAAACATAAATAGCCCACCACTGCTGCTCTCCTAGTGCTCTTAAAATTACAGTTAACCTCATGTTAGAGTTGTTTACATGTAAGTCTGACTCTCTCACTGGACTGTGAGCCCCTCCTGGGCAGGCGCCACATCTTACTCAGCTGAAGAACACCCATCACGTATTTTGTCTTAAATATAGTAACTTGGTCCTGTGAGTATTTAACTCAATTGTGCTAAAGCAAAGGTCAGGAAAATTAGCCTTCACAGATGTAAGAGAAATATTGCCATTCAAATCACAGCTGTGTACATGGCTTCAATACAACATGCTTACTTCCTCTAAAAGAAAGGATAGGAAAAGACTGCTATGGTGTTACTGTAATTATTTCACCAGGAAATTGATAACCCCAAAGAGCCCATTTGTGGCTATGTTGAGGAGTTCTACATATCAAAATAAGCCGTTTTTCAATGAGATCATTACTGCAGACAAACACAAGACTGTTGGAATGTTATTTAAAAGTTTCAATTCCTTTGACATGTCAACTTAAACAACAACAAAAAAGTACACTGGAAGAACTCACTGGAAGAACTTCAGCTAAATATTCACCATTACTTCCCACCCACATGGGTAAGAATCACAAACACTCTGATCTGCACTATCCCCATGCGTAGAAATCTATGATTTTTCTTAAATAGTAGAGCTTTCCTACATAAGCTCAAAGTAAAAACACTATAGAAACATATACCCCTAAAGAACTCCATCAGGTGTTTCCAAATGTTTTGGAGAGCTAACTATGAAATAACAGGGAATTCAAAGAATTATGGAATGAATAGTATGAGGCTAAAATATAATCAATAACAAATTATTGATAATCTCATCCTAGTTCCTTGCTAAATAAAAAGTTAAGCCTTTGTCTGAATGATTATATGACATGATAAACATTACATTCCTAGTACATGTTCCTTCATTGTAGAACGAGTAGGATAAACTGTAAAGACATTTTTTTAATGTCTTAAAACCTGATATTCTAAGCTTTAAATTTATCTCACTGGCATTAAGAATTATTTTTATGATTACATAATTGTTACATAAATTTTATATAATTTATTTAATATTTATTTATAAATATTTATTATATAAGCCTCATATAATTATATAACATATGAGTATAAAATAACTGTATAATTATAGAGTGTGCCTGTTTTGAAGATGTTGAAATAGCCTCGCTCAAAAAAACAAAGACAACAACAAAAGAACTAACATACTGGAGCGTCTGGGTTGGTTAATAGTCTGCCTTTAACTCAGGTCATGATCCCAGAGTCCTAGGATCCCTGCAGCAGAGCAGCTGCTTCTCCCTCTGCAACCCTACCCCTCCTGCCCCCAGCTAATTGTCTCTGTCCCTTTCTCTCTCTCTCAAATAAATAAATAAATAATCTTAAAAAAAAAAAACTAACATGCTTAAAGGACACACTTTTTTTTTATTGAGATACAACTTGTAACATTATAATAATTTCAAGGGTACAAAATAATAATTTGATATTGTATAAACTGCAAAATGATCACCATATCCATGATATGTCTAGTTACCATTATCACCATATGAAGTTAAAATTTTTTTCTTGTAATGAGAACTTCCAAGATTTACTCTTAGCAACTTTCAAATATGCAATGCAGTATTATTAACTATAGTCACTGTGATGTACATTATACAAACTTTAAAATAGGGAAAAGGGCTTGAAATTATTTTTAAATATGCAGAAGTATATTTTCACCTGACAAATTGGATTTTCCAATCTCACAGTCAGTCAATATCATGATGTTTAAGATTCAACCTATCAGCAAAAAGATATTTAAAGCTAAAATAAACTAAAGAATGCTATTTAAAATAGTAAAGTAAATACAAGGTCAGGCTAAACCTTCCACAGTGCTCTAAATTCCATCTTCCCCTCCGACCTCAAAGAATTGTTTCGTGAGTCATTCCTTTTCTCTGCCTTCAATCTCCTCTTTTCCACTGAAGCATTTCCCCACTTCCTATTATTGTGACCACACTTCTATCTTAGGACCCCTTCCATTAGCCCTAAGAAAAATAAAAAAATTAGACTTCCACCATTCCCTTATAGGGTTTACCATCTAAGGGAGAAAATAAAATTTAGCCAAAACAAATTAATATATAGTTAAAATCTACCCACTGCTAAATCCATGGAATTATTCTGTGTGGTTCTGTTTATCAGTAGCATTTGGGATAGTTTACTACCTTCTTTTTAAAATCCCTCCTTTTGTTACTTTCTGTGATAATCCCTCATCATCCTTAGTCTATTTCTCTACCATCTTTGTAGTTGTGTTCATCGGTCTTTGTTTGTACCTTCAATGCAAGTGATCTTCCCATGGCTATCAGTTTTCAATCCCTATCTTGCATCATATTCTAGTCCTTGTTAGCTTCACAACTGCTTCTTTTAAAGCTAAATATACCCTTCCAAATGATAAATCCATGGGTCACATTTCATAGTATATCCTAGGTGACATATGCATCACTTGCTTTATTGCTAGCTTTTCCCATGCATTGCCCTTTCTCCACCTACTTGTCCACTCTCAGTCTTTTGTAGTGCAATCAGTGTCTCACAGTTCTCCCCATCTTTCTAATCATTACCATTCAATTTCTCTTTCTCCATCTTTGTTGTTCCTTCTCCATTAGTTCTCTTAAATTCACAGGATTCTGTTTTTAGTATTTCTTTAATCTCACTTTATTTGCCCTTTTCTATAACTTTAGTTATAAGCTTATGAATTCTAAATCTTTACAGATAAACCAGGCAATCACTAAAATTACAAGGAGATATTTCCAATTGTGAACTAGATATTATATCATATCTCAAACCAGAATAGAACTCATCAGGTTACAGCTTCACAGAGATGTTATTTTATAATTAAAATAGTTATTTCACTGTGTTGGGATCACTGGTTTGTCTGACTCTCCAAATACAGACTATGAACTCTTTAAAGGCAAGGACTTTCTGTCTCTATACTCCTTTTTTTTAAATTTAATTTTATTTTTTTAGTGTTCCAAGATTCATTGTTTATGCATCATACTCAGTTCTCCATGCAATACTCTTTAAAGTCTAACATATCACCTGCCTTTTAGTAAGTGCTCAAAAGAGTATAATGATGTAATGAATAATGTAAATCCATAAAAGGCATAGCTTTATTTCTGAGACATGAAGCCACAGTGGACCAGAGATATATTTGAGACATGTAGAAAAATTAAATAGATCTATAGAGATAAACATTACAGAGTTTCCTTTATCATCCTTCCATTATTATCAAGTTGACCCAAATTGATTAAAGTATTCTAAAATTATTGGTTTCTGGAAAAAGTATTCCATACTCTTAGCTTTTAAGATAACAGAGCAAAGTCCTTAACAAAGTTTACTCTCCTTTCTAATTACATTTTGTGTTTTATCAAAAAAGATAAAATCAGGGGTATTTCTTTCCCTTGGCCTTCTGGATGTGAGAAGTGAACATCCAGCTCTCCCTTTTCTCTACGACATCCCAAGGATTTCTGAATTCAGATTCAGAAAAATTTAAGTTTTGTTTGAGTTTAGATTTTTTAAAAAAGCATCAACATCTTTTCTTGAAGTAAAAAATAATTGTATAGTCTTTAAGAAAGGATATAGAATAAAGCAAGTGATATCAAACTGTGAATCTCTAAACCTCTGTAACAACTGATTAGATTGCCTTTGATCTCTCTCTGTCTCTCTTTCCCTCTCAGCAGCTTAATATAAAGATTATCAATATGGATTGCCTTTAATTTTACAAAAATACCTTAAACTGTATAAACAATGAAGAAAACAATTCTTCCAAAAATACTTAGCAAGAACTCATTAAGCAGCTCAGGATTCAGACATGAAAAGTGTTCACACCTTCTTGAAAAAGGGAATATAACAGTGGTGGGAGAGAATATAAAACTTAAAACAAGAAGAAGAGAAGTTATTTTAAAAAGAGAAATGTATAAAATAATATCTGAGAGTTATTTTTAAAAATAAAGCAGTTAACCTATTTTACCTATGCCAAAGGATTATTTTCATTCTTTTCTTGCCTTTTTTACTAACAGGACATAATTCTATTACATCCTAGCAACATCAATGCTACTTTCAGTTGACATAAAATCCATACCCATTGGAACTTTGTGAGCACCAGACACAAGTTTCTGTGGACAATATCTTGAAATATGTGTAGGAAATGATGACTCTCACACAAAGGAGTAGCTGGATTCTTTCAACAGGCATCGATCTCACAGGCAGTTTTCAATGTGGTATTTTAGGTGATTGAAATATTTATGTGTCCTGTTACAAATCATTTCTCAACTGAGAAATAACACTTTCTGATAAACTATTGTTCTATTTTTTCCAGTCTATGTTATCTTCAAAGAACTGTTGTCGAAATAGATATTTTTTTCAATATCAATCAAATAAGGATAAAGAGAAGCAAAATTAGCTTAGGATAAAATGCCATGAAAAGACACATATTTTCTCAAGCTGTGCAAAATTCTAAGATGCAATCAACAGAAAGGCAATACTTTGCACTTACATACTGCTTTTTACCAAAGGCTTTCAAAGCATTTTTAAAACACAGTCATTAAGCCATATCTATAGGCACAGAAACAACACACAAAAATTGTAAAGCAGCCAGGAGGTTGAAAATATCAGCAAATACTAAAACAAAACAAAAGACAAAAATGTCATCAGCACTTATGACATCAAAATCTCCTCACCTTCATCAATTATAGAACCTTCATTCTAGACCTCTATACAAAATTTTCAAAGATCTACTACTTTCATCCCACATGTTCTTACATTTTGATTGCCTCAGGAATCTCACAGTATAATTAAGAAGTGACAATTGTCTAAGCATATCAACAATGGTGGGAAGAAGAAAAAGAAGTAGGTATTGAGGCACGAACACAGCAAGCTTTAATAATGTAGAGCAGAAGAGCGAGCAGATGGCTTGAGTTTGTGGACATCTGTTGAGAACTGGATACTTATTAGAAGGCAATGAATTATGGAATGGCTTAAAGCTTCAACCTGGAAGATTATTCTAGCAGACATGCTTAGAATGCCTTAGAATGGTTGCAGGTTAAATAAGAATATCATCATCATCATCATCATCATCATTAGAGCATTTTATACTCTTTAAGACATTTCATATGCAATGTCTCGCTTCTTCTTTTCAACATCTCAATTTTGCTTGTCAAAAATTTGAAACAAAAAAAAATTTGAAACAGAGTTTAATGTCCCACTCAAGCACAAATTAAAGTGTCAATGAAAGGATTAGCTCAAATATCCTCTTCCTTAGACTTGTAGTTTTAAAACTTCCAGAGAAGAGTCAAACTAGCTTAGAATCAAAATCAATTTGAAGACAACTAAAGAAATTATTTTGGAAGTATACGTAAGCTATTTAGATGTTTGCTAAACTCACAGTTAAAAAAATGGTAGTGTCAAATGAAATACTCCAAACCAATATGCAAAGAAATCCAATTTCAGTTTCCTCCAACAGGATTTTAATGTGCACAGTATTACCATTCTTTTTATTTTTATACAAGAAATATATAAGAAGATCCAAGTTTTAAACAGAACATGGTTTGTTCCTCAAAATTCTGCTCATGATTCATTTCTCTTACCATATATGAAAAACGGATGATAGACATAAATTCAATAACTAAAACGATAAAGCTTCTTGAAGAAAATAAGAAAATGCTTTTGTGATTTTTTTTGTTTAGGCAAAATTTCCATTGAAAAGGACATAAAAAACACTAATAATAATAAATAATAATTGGACCTCATCAAAATTAAAATTTCTGCTCTTCAAAAGATGCTGTTAAGAAGTCAAAAGAAAACCCCAATTGGAAGAAAATACCCACAAATCTTATATATGACAATGACTAGGACTTAGAATATATGACAAACTCTCAATATTCAAAAAACAAAACAATCCAATAACAAATGGGCAAAAACACTTGAAGAGATACATTACCAAAAAAGACAAATGAATCGTAATTGAGTACATAAAAAGATACTTGACATTTTTAGTCATTAAAACTAAGTGAGACATCATTGCATGTCCATTAGAATAGAAAGAAAAAATATCCTTGACAATGCCAAGTGCTGACAAGGATTTGAAACAACTAGAACTCATACATTTCTGGTGGGAAAGTAACATAGTACAGTCTCTCTGAAAAATAGTTTGGCAGTTCTCATAAATTTAAATATACATTTATTGCATGACCCCAGTATTCTCATGGGAAAAGTGAAAACACATCCACCTAAAACAACAACAACAACAACAAAACTCTATGTCAATCTCTTCAGCAGGTTTATTGATAATCACCAAAAACTGGAAACAACCAAAATTTCCATCAACTATTGAATAAATAAATGTATCATTGTATATTCATCCAATGAAATATTACTCATCAATGACAGACACAATACAAGCATTATGCTAAGTGAAACAGTCCAGTCTCAAATATTTACAAACTGTATGATTCTATTTAAATGACATTCTGCAAAAGGTAAACTAAAGGACAGAAATCAGATCACTAATTGTCCACTGATGAAGTAAGAAAAGATTGACTCCAAAGGGATAAAAGGTAACAGGGTGATGGACAGCTTACATTTCTTGTTTGTGGTGGTGGTTAAATGACTGTATATGTTTGTCAAAACTCATAACTGTTCATCTTAAAAAAATAGATTATAACTTTAGTAATCTGATTTTAAGAGTAGGCAAATGAGATTTCATGACTAGGTTGCTAAATGGTTCCATGTCTAAAGATGGCTTCCAATATATGATGACCCTGGTATTTATACCCTTGTGTATCCCCTCCCATATTGAATTTGGGCTCAATTCTCTTAAGGAAAATGAGGCTATGCCAGACCAAATGAGTTTCTAGGACTGCATCCCCAGCTGTCATCATGTGAAACAAAGAACTACCCAGTCAATCCACAGAGTCATGAGAAATAATAATTGACATTGCTCAACGCTCACCTTCCCACTGAAATTTCCCAAACTAACCATCCTTTCCATTTGGAACAGTATGTCACTAGTGCTTGAATAAGTATATAGATTCTGCCAATGACAGCTAACATTTATTGAGTGCCAGGCACTGCTCCAACCCATTTTATGTATCAACTCACTTAATTCTCACAATATCTATTTGAGGTAGGGTTCATAACCAGCCTTCCAAACCAGTGTGACATAGAGGCAACATAGCATGCTATTTGAGGCATGGGCTTAGGAATCATACTGTCTAATCACATCTTTGCCACTTACTAGTTCTATGGTGTTGAACAAGTTATTTAACTTCTATGCCTTGGGTTTATCATCCCTGAAATTGGATTAACGAAGTACTGCCTCCTAGGTTTGTTATAAGAGTTAACTGATTTAATATATAAATACTACATAAGGAAAACACTCCAAACATGTTAATTATCATTGCTATGGTACTTTCCCTATATTCAATATGGCGTAATAAAAAATCACAGGGTTTGGAGTAAGAACAGCTAGGTTTGAATTCTCATTTCAATACTTATCATCTGTTACAGTTTATGCAAATCACCAAAATTGTGCAGTTCTCAATGATAGCACTGATACAATGGGACTAAAAAAAATACTAATACCATTTTGACATAATCGCTTTGGGGTTCATGTGATAATTTTGTGAAAGAGCTATATTAATTTTAGAGCCCTATAATCAACTACCAGACATTTTCATTGCATGGCTTTTTTTTTTCAACAATTACATATCATATCTCACTATTAAATGCATTTCCTTCTATATCAGGAATTATCACATCTACATTTTTGGTAGAGCATAGGGTTCTGCACAGTCATCCAACTGTCATTAGATTCTTCTGCTTTCTCACTCTCAGGATTTATGAATAGGATCTGACCCTTAAGGCACTGCCACTCTGAATAGTGCTGTTACGGAAATTAATGTAAATTGGTAGAAGTAAATGTCCTCATAGGTAAAATGGGATGAAAATACTTTCCCTGCAAAGCTGGAATGAGCATTACTGAAAATCTATATTCATGCCTAAGACAATGCTGGTATAAGATAGATACTCAATTAATATTAGTGCCTATCCTACCTTAGCTAAACTTTGAAATAATCTTTTCATCTCACAAAAGCAAATAAAATATAGTTTGTATCAGTTGCTAACACTCCTCTAAAAATAATTCCCTTTACCACTAAAATTTATGCCCGTTTACTATGTTGTAACTTTACTCTCAAAGATTATGTTCATTGCCAGCAAAATCCTTTGGGAGTTTTTTCTTAGGAGATGCATGGAAATAATATGTTTCCCTTCTGTTTCGCCCATCTGTGGGCTCCCTCCCTATCCCATTGTTACATTGAAAGACTGAGAAGGCCATTTCCATGCCAGGGATTTGCTGTACCCAAGGATCAGGTAGGCCTCTGTACAGGACGAGTGACAGTGCTGACGGTGAGCCACAGAACCATATTGTCATGGAAACTGTTTACCTAAGGGTGTTTTATTAGATGACCATCATGAAGGCAAATGGCGATAAACTGAAAGGTGTGTCCATGCAGGAAACAGTCTAGAACACTGTGCACAGCAGCATTATTGGTCCTGTTAAAATTCAGCCTCCCAGTTAGTAATTTTCATGATCCTACATTTTACCTAGTAAGCATGTCAGCAGGCTACACTTCTCCTAAGTAATTCTACTGTCTCTTCTCCATATTGCATTATTTTATCATCAGGGATCTCGCAAATATCAACATAAAAAGCTTTGCTATTTTAATAACATACAATGCATTTTGAATACAATAAGCCTGTGAAAATCACACTTTAGTCTGCAGTTTCATTGAAGCTTACACTACATAATGCTACAGTAATTCTCCAAGGTACTTTTCAAAGACTGCCAAGAATAAATGCATTTTATCTATTGTTAACCATTCTACAGGCAGCAAGATCCTGGAGTGTGATATTGGCTTTTCATTGTTGCTCATACTAACAGTATCCCATATGCATATGATAAAACATCAGGAAAACAATAAGGAGTCTTTCAACAAATTATAACTAAACATAAATGCGACTGAGCCAGCTTTATGCATGAGGTGATTTGTTATTTTAACATAATAGAACCAAATGAGGAATCCTGACTAGATGAATACCAAATAATGTTTATTTGAGGAACAATGGTAAGTTTTCTGGATTGCAAAGATAAAATGGAATTCCCATTGTAGTTATCATTTCAGTTTCATTTATTCACTGGTAATTCTATGGATCCTAGCAAAAGTATATATACATAGTCTTGCCTTAAGTAAGCAGAAGACTTTTGAAATGAGGGAGAAAAGGCATACCATTTATATTAAATTAGTTAATTTAAATTCCTATCGATGTGTTTACATTTAAACAATTATAATCAAGGAATTATCATGCCACATTATAAAGTCACTTACTGTACCCTATTACAATTTTGGCAGTGTTTATACCTAAAATTTTTTAACTGATTATCTGATTCCAAAGGTAGCATCCAGTTCGCTAATTGTGCAGATATTTTTTGGAGGCAAAGTCAACATCTGGAAGTGTCTAGCATAGCAACAATGTAACCAGATGTTGCTATGTACATTGAGTACTCTGAAAAGTGATGAATAATTCTGGGTCTCTGGAAATCATGTTAATGTGGAGCAAGATTATGGTTAATCCATATGGTTTTATTGTCACTCCTATAGCTAGCACAAATCTCACCAACCCATGTCCTATGAGATTTATTGAACAACTCTAGCCAAATTCACAGATAAGCCGCATTTACAGACTGAATGGGCATGAATATCTGAAGTACGGTCAGACAGTGACATACATCATTTAGTCATTTGAGATATTCCTTGTTCAAAGTCAAAAGTGCTCTAATGAAGCCAAAGAGTAAGGTGCCATCTGGCTCTATAGTGGGAGGATCTTCTGGAAAGAATCTGAAAATTGAAATAAAGTGAGACACACAGAAAAAATTTGGTCCAGAAGAATGAAACTTAAATGATGTGTGTGATTAAATGACGATAAAATATATTTTATCATGCTTCTATTTATATCTCTTGGCCCTTGAAGTAGAATTCTATTTAAATAACCAATTAGCTGATTTGAATAAACCCACACTAACCTGTGATAAAATATTAATAGAATAAATAACATGAATGTGATACTTATATGCATTTTATATATGTATTTATATATACATATATGTTTGTAAGATCTGGTGAAATACTAAGACCAAGAAAAATAATGCTAAGAAATTTAGATCAAACTAAAAACCCTTATGGATAAGCAAATTTGTTCTCTTCTTTTCCCTAATAAAGTTATTTCTATGTTTCAAATACCCTATTAATAAATCTCAAGGAATTGCCACATGTTTTGTACAGCATAATTGTGTTTCAATAAATACTGTGCCACAAATTGGAGCATGGTATTTTTTTAATTGGGCAGAGTTGCCATGACAGCAGACTTTGTGGTCACAGTTTGAACCATACCAATATAAACTTCTCATCACTTTTTAATGTTATTTTGAGGAAGTTGTATACAACAGGAAATGAAACACAACTAAATATATTACCTGAGTTAGAGTTGCACTATCACACAAATAGCAGTATTTCTGTGGCAAAACAGTGCAGGTGTTAATACAAAACATATTTTTGCCTGTAAAAATATCTGCCCTATTTTGTCCTAATGAAACACAACAACTTTGTACCACTTCTTTTGAATTTACCCTGAAACGTGCAGATAGATCATTCAACTTAGAAAAGAAATGTTAAAGCAGTATTGGGAAATCATAAAACATAATTGCTAATCTTCACTTCTTTTAAAAGAATCTTTTGCTTAATACTGATTGAAAGGAATTCTCGAAGGGTTCTAAATTTCATCGAATATTACAAGAGGTAACCATTTATATTCATTCTGAATATAGTTGGGATTTTCAGTGAGTGGTGGTGTCACTTTGTGAGAGCTTACCTTAGATAGCTGTTTATTGCATTGTCAATTAAATTTCTGCCCTTCAATCCCTAAATCTCATTACCTCATTTATAGAAAGAAATAAAATCCAAACAAACAATTAGAGTTGGAAAGCAGATCAGTAGATTATTGCTGCATCAGAGGAATATACTCCTCCAAACAACAATCATTCATACTTCTGAGATTTGCTCGAGTACATGTTCGAGATTGTCCTGTTCACTTTTAATGACACATTTGGGAAAAGTTAGTTTTTATGATAGCTTTCTTCCTTTTCTTGGAAAAAAAAAAGTTAAATGGACAGATAGATAATAAATATAGGTGTGTGTGCGTGTGTGTGTGTGTGTGTGTGTGTGTGTGTCTATATAGAAGGAAAGGAGAGAGAGCATGTACATAATATGAGCCCCACTGGGCTCTTTAAGCACAAATAGATATGGAAATACTTTAGACTCTTAGGATATGATATACAATATCAAAACATTCACTGGTAATTGGGAGATCTAACCCTCATGGTATATTAAAAAGCATTAGTATGTACTTACTAAACAAGAAAATGATGAGAAATTATTATCTAGGGATAAACTAAATATATTATAAGTATTATGAGCAGGAAGAAGAAAAAAAGCATTGCACAGAGAGACTAGAAAGTATATACAACCTAAACATGGTCTGAAAACCTTGACTTTTCTAGTAAGATAAATGAAGAGAGTTTGTACCTCTGTATTCCAAAAACTGTCTCAGGGAGAGTAAATTCTGATTATGCAAATCTAGACAGTTCTGTCAAAACTATTCACTTTGAAAGCAGTTACTAAACCAAAGTGTTAAGACTAGACATACGAAAAAGAAAGATAAAACTCTAGCAAAGTTGTTTTTGGAGATATTTACATGACATTACATCATCTATGGAACACTTCATATTTTCACTGCCAGTAAAAGCTATTACTTCGTGACTGGCATTTGAAAATATGGCCTAAAAGAGAAATTTCCAAAAATTAGTTTCACAAATTAGAAATGCCATTATCTCAACTATTGGGCAGAGGCTGATACCACATTGACCCATTGATTCATTTATTTGCCGTTTAATAAATATATTTGAGGCATATGCTGTGCATTCTATTCTGACCATTGGGATTAAAAAAAAATGTCTTCATGTTTGATGCATTCCCTGCTTTCAAAGACTTCAAAGTTTGGGGGAAATAGGCAAACCTATAAAATTCATTAGTGAAGTTCTATAACAATTAGTCTTTGGCACGAATGCAAAGGAAAGATACTTAAGAATCAGGGAAAGGTTACTATAATGAAAAGACTCTTAGGCTAAGATCTGAATAATGAGGAAGAAAGAAAGGCAATATATCAATGGGAAAGAAGTGTTGTAAATGTAGTAAGAGAGGATACTTATGAATTGTATTTTCTCTACCATTGAGAAGACATGATAGTATTTTGAGAGGTCACATAACCAGAACTGACTTTGAAATTCAAGGTCACAGAGCTTTTTGAAGTGTAAGTGATGAACATTTCTGGCATTTACCTACTTGAAACATAAAAATGAAAACCAATGGTATATATATATTACATTAAATAACCTCATAAACTCATTGGATATGTCTTTTCATATCTGTCTCTATTGTTTCTTTTGGTGATTTACCACAATTCTATCCTTTTCAGAGGCATTTAAGGGAATACAAATTTGCAACCCCGATCCTAACTTTGTAATAAAGTGTATGTATTAATGAATCTCAAAATTGTAGTTTTACTACATTTCCCCGGGAGAATATTAGGCTTACTGGTTAAAATAAGTGATTATTTCTACTGAACATTTTACAGATGTATGATACATGCATAAAAGTACAAATATCATAAAAACAAAGATTAATGTATTTTCATTAACATGTCCATGTAATTGCCACCCAGATCAGGAAATAGAATATTCCCAGCACCATGGAAGCCCTTCATAATTCCTTCCACCCACCACTCACCTCCTCCTCTCCAAAATAAGCAAACAAATTGAAATAAGTTCCAGTTGCTCCACATTCTCACTAACACTTGATATTGTCAATCTTTTTAAATCTGGAAATCTAATAAGTATATAATGGTATCTTATATTCATTTGTGTTTGTATTCTTCTTTTCTATCAAGTTGTTTATCCTTTTGTGTTGATTTACTTATATTCCAGGTCAGTAAGTTTATATGTGAGGTATATATTAATATTTTAGGGCTTAAATTTACCATCTCATAATTTGCTTTATATTTGTCCTATCTACTCTGTATTTCTGTTTCTTTCCCTTCCTTTCCTTCCTTCCTTCCTTTTTGCTGGGCAGGAGGAGGGGGGGTTGGATAGATCATGTATTTTCTCTCCCTAGTCCTTGTGCCCCTGATCTCTTACACTCCGTTTTATATTATTCACCATTATTCCTCTACATAATTCATTCTGAATATATCCTAATTACCCTAAATTCCAATTTATGAACTCTATCTTCAATCTTCTAGCTATTGAGTATTGAATTTAATTACATTTTCATTTCTGAAGTGTATGATCTTGGGTAAGTAAATGTACCTTATAGAGTGCACACAAAATTCAGTATATGATGAAGTGGATACAGAAAAAGAACTTCAGAATCTATTTGGTTTCAGTTCACTGTTACCTCCAGATTATAAAAAACTAGATTTCCTCCACGTTATATTCAGATGTTTCTTAAGACTACTAATTTATTACACAGTTAAAAATGCAAACACTTTTTAGGAGTGGACATTATAAATAGCTATCCAACATTTAAACATTCATTCCTCATAATTTGGTTGGAGCCTAGATTTTGTTAAAGAATGCATTTTTCCCTCTTACAACAACAACTTGAGAAAGCTGAATGCATCCCCAACTACTGGGTGATGTGTCAAAACAGCCCAACATGATCAACTCATAAACCATACTATTATCAGGATTAAGCCAACAAATGCATGATAGCTTCCTAAAAACTGTTATTGAAACAAAATAATGAACATGAGCTAAACTACTCAAAAGGAAGGTAATAATTTTTACTTCAGGAATAGGTGAAAATTTTTCTCTTCTCTTTAGACATGAAGAAAGAAGCACATAACCCCATCTACTAGCATATTTAAGTAAGAACTTGAAGAAGGAAAGTATGACAAGTTCAAAACAAAGAGAATGATAGTACCTAACATCCCAAATTCTTGCTACTCTAAAATGCACTCCAAATCTAAATAAGAATGGTAGGAAGAATGAAGTAAAAGATTTTATGATATTTTACTTTTTTAATTTTAACAACTCATAATTTCTCTTTGAAGCTAAATCTATCCATTTACATATGACAAGTTGAAGAAACATGTGTTTTTTATTTTATCAATACATAATTGCCGCATTAGGATTATGAAAAGAAAGATTAAAGAACTCTAAATTCCAGAATCTGCTTTTCAGTTGCCCTGCATTTATTCAATCTTGTCCATTCACCTTTGTGTATCCAGATGTTGCCTCCCCAAGAGGTATATAGTAATATGACCTGCCCTGTACTACAATGCACTCATTTCCTTTAAAATTTTTATTACTTTCTTCACCCTGGCATTCTTGCCCCAACTTCTTTAAAGATCTCATATAAATTTTCCTTACCCCATGAATAAAATTGGTGCTTTGAAGAGATGATTATTCCCTATGCTTCAGATTCACAAGTCCTGTAATCGTAGTTATAGGTAATTGTATTTCAGTATCTTATAATACTATTAATTTATACTCATTTAAATGTGTTTAAAGAAATATGCTTAGAAGTTCAGATACCAGCTGTAGAGGAATGTGTCCTGAATGCTTGTTTTCAATTTAAAAAGCTTGATATATTTTAACAAAGTAAAATCAATATCATCAAAAGTAAACAAGGATGGTACAAATATTTGAACACACATAACCTTTCTTGTTGGCAAAATTTTACCTTCCAGAAAAAAGTTAAGTTTGTAGAATGCTAAAAAAGCAAATAAGGGGGAGAAGGCAGACGCAACTTGGAAGGTTTTCAAAGAGACTTTGAGATGCTATTATGTAAACTGAAATGTTATTACATATCACCATATGATAGAGGTGCCTTGAATCATCTATAAGAATCTGATCTTGAGAAAAGAAAATGAGGAGGAGGAATAAAGTCATACAGTTTTCTTTTCTTTTCTTTTCTTTTCTTTTTTAGGATAGAGAAAGATTAGTCTGGTTACAAAGGAAAAACTATTGGGAAGATATTGTTCAGCATATTCATTAAATATTTTGTTTGAGAGAAATGTCTAAGTGTGCAGGTGATGATGTTACTCCTACTTGGCATCGGTACAAGGCAACGGCCTGGAATAAGCCCAGGGTCCCCCTGAAACCAGCCCTCCACCTGCATATCCAGCTTAGGATTCCATGCTCCCACATTCAACAAACTTTGCTTCACATTTTTAAGGTCTGAGGGGAGATTTAAAGGCCTCAGCACTTTTGACAGACAGAAATTCTATAGTAAGAATAGAAAATTACAAAACATATGAATAAGATAAATTTGTATTGCCAAATGTGGTGTTAAAAAGCTCTAAGCTCCTAACTTTATAGAGATGTTAAATCTGTTTCCCTCTACTTTTAAAGCAATTCAATGTAATTAAAAGTGTAGCTTAATTCTTAGGCTTGCTAATGTGAATAAAAGGGCAAAAGGTAAAGCATTTATATCAAAATTTTATAAGCCTGACTATGAATATCATGAGGCAGAAAGTTGTATCTCTTGCTCACGGAGGTATCCCAAGAGAGCCTGGAACAAAATGAGTGTGCTATAAATATTTGTTGAATGAAAGGAACATTAATATTTTCTTTAAGTAGGCAAAATTCTTTTTAAATAGTTCTGCTCAATTCAAAGCAAATATTTCTAAATGAGTGGATTCTAATATTTTGTAATAATTATTTTTGTTGTTTTAATGCACCTTAGAATAACAAGCTATGGTGCTGTGCTGTGTCCATGCCTTATTTCAGCTCCATAGCAACTCTGTTAACCAGATATTTTAACTATTTTAACCCAGGCAGGCATAAAGAACAGAGAGGAAAGTTAACATGCCCACGGTGAGACAAATAGAAATTTACAAAGTCATGATTTGAACCCATCTCTCTGACTTCTAAATTCAGAGTCTCAGTGCCTGTGCTAGATTGATAGGAATACCAGATATTGATTGACTAGAAACCAACCTGGACATATATAGACTTTCATTTTAAAAAGGACAAAAACCACAGTGTGTGGTTGTCTACTACTGCATTTATCAGAGAGTAAATTTAAACACTTGGATGAGTTTCTCTTCATTCTATTTTTTACTACCTTTGCTACAGTAGAGTAATATAATTATCAGATGAAGTTTCCTCATCAACTGTTCGGAAATATTTAACACTATGTAGTGACAGGTAAGATAAGACACTGCCACAGTTTAAAGAACTCCAATTTATCTGGTAGTGGGGAAAGGAGAATTGTACATATTTGTATTAATTTTTCTCACTTAAAAAACTTTGATGATAATCTGTGAGGCAAGAAATACAGGAAATATTTTGTAATTCAGGGTGAGAAAGGATTTACTTTTCTGGATTTTGCCTCTGGCCAAAGTCCTTCTTATAGTTGCAATGACTTCATTAGTCTGTGTGGAAGATGTACAATTTTCTCTCTTTGCATTCAGAAGCTCTGCTTGTCAGCTTTTCCTCACTAGTTCACAAACAATAATGCTTGAAAAGAAAGGTATAAGAAGTATTTGTTTTCTAGCATTTCTGAAATAAGTACCTTGAATAATGCCTTTTTCCTCATACTCAGAATAAACCAAAATACAGAAATCAGCTTCCCTGAGAGGTAGCAGAATTTCAAAAGGCCTTTTTAGGATGGAGTAACCTGTGGTTGATGAAATAGAAGTATACTTTCAATGCCACCGTTTATTTCTAAAAAGGATTCCGTTAAGCATCAACAAAAGTGAGGCTGAATGACTTCATTTGAAAATATAACCACTGTTCCTTCATCAAAAAAGAAACTCACTGCCCAAAGGAGAATGAGAAAATTTAGCTCTTAGAGGAAAGAAAATGTAAGCATTGTTGCCCAAAACTTGTTTGTTCAAGTTAAAGGAGTAAATCAAAGAAAAAGTGTTCTTGTAGCATGTGGAGTTCCATTCCTTTGACCGGGCTATGGATTGCAGGCCCTCATTGCCAGAGGAGAAGCCAAGTGAGGTGCTGGCGGTTTCTGTGAAGGTTACACTCATTTAAAACTCGAGTCACTCGAGGAAGAATCACTTTTCTGTATGAACAAGTGGCAGCGCCCATCATGTCATTTTTCTCCTGCGCTCGAGCTAGTGCTCTCTCTCCTCCACTCCCTTGCTCCCTCCCACTCTCACCTGTGCTGGGGTGGGGGAAGTGCCCAGCCTTCCTCCCATCCAGGTTCCACATAGGAGTTCAACATTTCCCAGGAAAAAGCATGGGAGTCTGGGACTCGAGGAAGGTGCCAACAGTAGAAAACTTGCCACCCGCAGGGGCTTTTTATTCTTCAGTGAAGTAAGTACCTGCTTTTGATCTTCCCTGTGAGCTGTAGAGCAAAAATGGCCCATATATCATTCATGCAAGGTTGAGCTCATTTCACTGTAGTATCTTTTCCTGGAAATATTTTTTTCCTTCTTCTGGAGTTCAAAGGAATAGACACAAGGCCGCTCCAATTACCAACATTTTGACTACTTCTTACTTTACTTCTAAAGCTACAGATTGCATCCCAGCTACCTCACACATGTTCTACTTCAAGGAAGGCAAACACGAATGTATTCAAGAATCTTATATTTACTCTACGTGAATGAAACAGATGGATATAAGACGTAGGGAATGGGAAGCTCTAGTCGCTTGGACGGTACATTTTTCATGAACGGATTGTCCAATTCAGCTTCTACAAAACAGAGAAATATGCATGCTCTGCAGCAATTTGCAAATCCTGCTTTATCTTTTAAGTTTCAGCTGTGAATACCATATTTGACAAATATTTCTTTTTTATTTGTTCGTTTAAGTAGGCTCCATGTCCTGTGTGGAGCCCAATATGGAGCGTGAACTCACGACCCAGAGATCAACACCTGAGCTGAGATCAAGAGTTGGATGTTTAACCAATTGAGACACCCAGGTGACCCAAGCAATATTTCTTAATTCAAATTACTTAGAGAACAAAACTAATTGATCAATACTGCATTATGACAAGGAAGCCCTTGAGGCATGTGCCCATTCTTACCTAGTCAGTTAGAAGGATTATGGTTGCAGGCTATTTAAAATATCAACTTAATCACTGTACATTCATTAGCTAAGGGATATTCCTTCCAAAATGCTATGAGAGAACCAAGTTTTCTAATAGTTGACCTCTCCAAAGCAGTAGTGTTTCCAATGGATTTAGAAACAGAAACATTTAAAACTGCAAGAGGCCTTAAGAATGGTGTAGGTCAGCATTTCCTAAGTAGATAATCCATAAAACACTGTAGTATCACATTTAATTTTCACATAATTATTATAAAGTGAAAATCATTGTAATCCCCATATTGGAAAGCAGAAGAATATTGCTTGGAAAGACTACTGATCTAATAAATGCAGAGCCAGGATTCCATCCAGACCAGTTTGAAATTAGGGCACAAAGTCAAAAGAAGACCAGCAGCAAATGGAGCCACAGATCTCATGGACTGAAAACACGGCCTGAATACTTTTTTTTTTTTTTTTATATTATATATTTTTTCTGTTTATTGAATGGTTTTAATATTCAAATCTAACATTGAACTTTATTTTTTTTTTCTGAGCTTTTTTTTTTTTAATTTTTATTAACATATAATGTAGGCCTGAATACTTTTAAGTCTCCCTTCTCAGTATTTGTGGACTGACCTGTTAGTGGACTTTAAGTAGACTCAGCCACAAAGCTTAAAAATTGAAGAGAAATTCAACTGGGTGATTAAATAAGAATTTTAAAAATCTTTATTTGTTAAAACCTGAAACAGAAAGAGGCTGTTGACAGAACACCAGGCCTCCTGGAAAGAGCTGCATTTTTAGAGGGTCTGGATTATCTTTAGAGCTCAAGGGAGATTCAACACAGTCTACAATTCCAATCTTCACCAACTTTATATTTTCTTTGTTCAACTCTGGTTCAAGATTTTTTAAAAATTCTAAACACATTACTAAAATAATCCTTTCTAAAATCAAGGGATAAAAGCTTACATACAAAAACTGGTTATTTTCTTATCTGTCTAGATTATTTCCATGAATATTTATCACTAGCTTTAGAGAAAGCCGATTCCTCCTTCATAGCAGTTGTGCATATGAAATTTGTTTGCACCAAAGAGTAAAATCTATTGCGTCTCTATTCCTACCAAAGTTGCTCATTTCTAATATGCTGAGTAGAGATATTCCCTTTGAAATAAGGGCCTTAATTGACAGGAAATGCAAATATTTATTTATTTGTTTTTTGTTTGTTTTTACTTAATGACAACAATACACATACTGAATACATACTTTTATTTTCACTTGTACAGGTTAGTTGATCCAGTCCTAACAGTACTAATTTTAATGTACAAATTTTATACATTTTATACTGGCTTAATCTCATCGGCCAAAGTTCATTCTCATTTTTATTCTCTCCCCACTCTCTCTGTTTAAATATGATCTCAAACCCCTAGAGCAGCACATTGCACTGAGAGATACAAAAACTCCTGGTAGCAAAAATATAGGAATTTGATGTGATAACAAAGTGCTTTAGGGAAGCATGTGGTATTAAAATCCAATGCAGGCTCATTGTTTATTTATGAGGATGGGACCATGATTTTGCAACAAGTTCTCAAAGGATATGCAGATCATTATTTTTTTCTACAATAATAATTTAGAGGGTACAATTAAATAAAATATTTTAAAACATTGTAATCAAGTTTTTGTCTGAAAAATTTTCTTAAATCTAGATGGGGCTGTAGACTAATGATCTATTATTATGTAACAAATTACCACACACTTAAAAGATTAAAGCAATACACATTTATTATCTCCAAGTTTCTCTGGGCCAGGAGTCCAGGAATAAGTTAGTGGATCCTCTGCTTAGGATCTCACAAGGCTGCAATAAAGTTGCTTGCTGGGCTCTGTTCTTAGCTGGATGTTCTGACTAGAGAAGTATCAGCTTCCAAAATCTCTTAGGTACTTGGCAGAAGGTATTGTCTTGTGGGCTAAGAACCCAAGCTCCTTGCTAGATGTCACCTACAAGTTGCCCTCTATTCTTTGCCATGTGGCTATTTATTTCATCTAGGAAAGTTAGAGTTTGTTGATTGAGTCAGCTCGCAAAAATTATTGTCACAGAATTTTTAATATAATTTTAACCCAGTGATTTCTCTTAACTTCAAATTTTCTTTGGAATAACAATAGCAGCAATATAATAAAACAAGTTTTCAAAACACATTAGCAAACTAAAGATCTTTCTAGCAATCTAAAATTTAGAAATTTGGGAAGCCTCTTTTTCAGTCATTAATTTACTGGTTTAAAAAACACAGGCTATATTCATAATCTGGATGCCAAAAATAAGTACTTTAGAATGTTAAAGGGATCATTGTTAACATATAAAGAAATGTTTCAAAGAATAAGGTATGGAAAAAGGAAGTTTGAAAATTTCACCAGGCAATATCCTTTTGAAAAGAAAAGTCAGCCCCAGGGAGAATCAAAGATTTTTCTACATCAAAAGAGGCCAAACAAGGTGTCTTCCTTTTTATTAAACCATGTGATAATATGTAACATGAGGCTCATAATTTTGTCAACCACTGACCTTTTTTCTTCTAACACCAAGCTTACAAATGCTTTAAAGAATACTTTTACCCATAAAGGTGAATCCAATTGATTATTACTATTTCAAAAGAACTGCTTCAAGCAATCTTTTAAGTTCACAACTTTAAAGAAACAAAGATCTTTGACCACCTTCCGGATTTGAGTATCATTTTCACTATGTAATTTTATCCATCCTTTAGAATTTTATCTTATTTTATGATAACTAAGTAGAAAAAAATGATACACTTCCCCCTCCCAAAATTAGAATTTCCTATCTTCTCATCAGACTCATCTGATCATTTCAAGGATCATCCTTAAAAATCTTTTCCATCTCCTTTCTTGTCCCCAGAATGTCTACTGACAGACTAAATATATATAAAAATAAAAAACCAAACCTCTTTGAAATAATATATTTTTCAAACTAAGCTCTCTCTCAATTGAAAATGTAAACAGAGTTTGTGTATGTTGGTTTCATCACACAGACTTGTGCTGTATTAGGAAAAGGAGTACTATTACATATACCGAAACATCCAATATAGATTAGTAGACTTGGAAGTGGGCACAGCTCAGGAGACATAGAGAGGCCAACGTGTGGAAGGGACAGGAGGAGAGAACTGAGGAACTGAGGACGGGATAAGCCAACTCGGCTTTTATCCCAGTTCTTAGACTGCAATGAAATCTTCATTTACTAAACCATTCAGTTTTGTCCAGGACAGCAAAGCAAGGAAAATGCTCTGGGACTATCAGTACAGCTATTTCGGAATGACTGCAATATTCTCCTTGGAATTATAACCGAAGTAGGAATTATCATTGTTCTCTTTTAATTTAGATTCAGTTGAGCAGATTTATTAATCACCGTGAGAATTATTTTAGCTACTGTTCAGTTTGATCTATATCTAACATGTACCTGTATATGTTATTTTACTATATACAACCTATTCAAACATATACAAGTAAGCAGCTATGGGAATGCTTATGGGAATAGGACCATTGACTTTAGTCAAAGTCATTCCATTTCCATTTGTCAGAGAACCCTTTGGCTAGAGCAACAAAAGTTATCGAAGGTTGCCTATATTTAAGAAAGAAACAGACAGAAAACAATGACAAAGATATCTGGCTTTTCTTAACATAAAGAATCAGTTAGTTTATAATTTTTTGTTGTTGGTTATACATAAAAGATGCTATCCTTAACAGATTGGTATATAAGTGCTCTTTAATGGAGTTTCATTTTACTTCAAGAAATATAGAGTTCAATGATAGAAAAAGATATGATAGGCGCACAAATTGAAAAAAAAGTTAAAATATTTACTAAATTAGCCGTAATCCAGAACACCAAAGGCTAAAATTATGATCGTGAGCCCATAAGAGTATCAACTCTCAAAAAACTATATTTTGTACAAATACTGATTAATCTCAATTTATAGAGAGGTCCCCCACCTCTCATTCTTAAAGGTATCTTTACAACCTTTTATTATAGTATTACTTAATTGAGATTGTTTACTTATATGTCTGAAGTTCTAACAGAGCAGGGGCAATTTTTAATCATCTTTATAATACAACAATTCAGAAGAGTGATTGGTGTGGAATTGATTATCAATAACTATTTTATAACTAAATGAATAAGTATATTCACATTTTGCTAAAGAGGAAGTACTTTCCCTAAACTCATCCACCTACCATGTAGTGAAAATAAAATTTTCAACCCCTGTGACAGAATCCTTTGCTGTTTTGTCTCTATCAAACCCTACCAACAATCAGATATTTATTTTTGGAAAAGCCACTCTCCCTTTTTGGCTATTTATTTTTCATATATAGAACTAAATGATAGGTGGCCAAGAGACACATGAGAAGATGATCATCACTAATCATCAGGGAAATGCAAATAAAAACTACAAGGAGATAACACCTCATACCAGTCAGAATGGCTAGTATCAAAAAGACAATAACAAATGTTGGCAAGGATGTGAAGAAGAAGGAACCCTTGTGTACTGTTGGTGGGAATATAAATTAGCGCAGCCATTGGAAAACAGTATGGAGGTTCCTCAAAATATTAAAACTAGAAATACCATAGAATCCAACAATCCCACTGCTGGGTATTCATCTGAAGAAAATGAAAGCACTAATTTAACAAAATATATGCACCCATATGTTTATTGCAGCATTTTACAATGGAAGGAACCTAAGTGTCTATTGATAGATGAATCAACAAAGAAGATGTGGTATGTATACACAATGAAATATTACAGGCATAAAAAAGAATGAAAGTCTTGCCATTTGCAACAGTATAGATGGACCTACAGGGTATTATGCTAAGTGAAATAAGTCCGACAAAGAAAGACAAATACCATATGATTTCACTTATACATGGAATTAAAAAAAAAAAACCAGAAACAGATTCATAAGCATAGGAAACAAACTTGTATTTGCCAAAGTGGAGAAGGATGGGGGATAGGAGGTGAAATAGGTGGAGGAGACTAAAAAGTATAAATTTCCAGTTATAAAATAAGTCACCGGGAGGAAAAGTACAGCATAGGAAATATAGTCAATAATATTGTAACAATGTTGTATGGTGACTGCACTTATCATGGTGAGCATTTCATAATGTATATAATTGTCGAATCACTAGGTTGTATACCTGAAATTAACATATTATGTGTCAACTACACTTCAACTAAAAAAATAGAAACTATTAAAAATAACACAGTAAGAGGTAAACCACCTGGTTTGAAAGTTCTTTTCTAGTTCTAACATTTTGATTTTAATATTTATCCTGTTCCCACTTGGATGTATAGAACTGTATTTGTTACAACAAATCATGGAGAGTGGTGGTGTTCGCCCTATAGGATTCTCATCATACTGATAACATATACCATCATGGAAAAAACAACAACAACAACAACAACAAAAACCAAAAAAGATAAAAATACAAAACAATCTGACTACAAATCAGTAGTTATTTAACAAATAATTAGTATCAAAATATCCCATTTTATTCAATGGCTTTGTTACTTCAGTTGCTGGTGATTAACTTTCAGGTAATATAAAAACTAAGGTCCTTAAAATTTTAGGTCAATCAACAATGTCATTTAGTGACATATTTCTCTCCTTTCCTGTCACAGGTTGCCTTGGGTTTTCCTCTGTATATTCTGAAGCTATTTACCAAGACAATTGTCTTCTCTAAACACTTTCTCTGCTTGCGGAGCATTGAAATATTTCCACAATTTCAAAAAATCAATTCAATAAGCATTTTCTTACTATTTAAGATGTGCACTATTCAATATGAAAAAGGCTAGGTATTTATAAAATAAAGTGGGGAAATTGCTAATAACAAAGGCAGTCATGTGGTCTGGCATTCATTCCTTTTAAAAGCAATGCTTTGGGCTTCATGTAAGAGAAGAGATCAATCATGCTCGGACAAAACACATGAAATTCCAAAACCTATAGAATTTCCATTACTTCAGAGACTTTTTCTTGGAATTCTTACTGGTATATTTTAGGAAAGTATCCTGAAAAAGCAGTATAGAGGAGTGGTTAAGAACTTGGGTTTTGGAACCAGACAGCCTGAGCTCAAGTCTTAGCTCTGCAATTACTAGACTGCTTTTTAGTTATTTACTTGATTTTTTCCTCATACTTTAGTTTCTATGTATGTATGTATTTATTTTTGTCTTTTTTAAAGATTTTATTATTTATTTAACAGAGAGAGATCACAAGTAGGCAGAAAGGCAGGCAGAGAGAGAGGGGGAAGCAGGCTCCCCGCTGAGCCGAGAGCCGGAAGTGGGGCTTGATTCCAGGACCCTCAGATCATGACCTGAGCTGAAGGCAGAGGCTTTAACCCACCAAGCCACGCAGGCACCCTAGTTTCTCTGTATTTAAAATGGGGTATAATAATAGTACCTACCTCATAGTCCTGTTGTAAGAATCAATGTTAATAATAGTAAAGGGTTTATAAAAGTTCTGGGCATATAGTTGGTGCAGTTTGAGTGCTTGATTCATAAATAAGTCTGATTATAATGGCTTTCTATGGATATCATGGGTGTACCACAAAAAACTTCAACCTATAACAGAAACTGAAGAGATTATGTAAAGAGTATGATGGCCAAGTGGCTAAGCCAATGAAGGATGATGAAAGCTTTACAGGCAAAAACAATGAGGCAAAAAAAAGATGGGGAAAATTAGCCATTTTTGTACTCCATATACTGTTAATATCCAAAACATGTAAGCAAACCATCTGACTTTCTGTAATATGCAAGAGCAGCAATGGATGCTTACAACTTGTTTTAAAGTATAAAATTTTAAACTGCCCTGAGATCTAAAGGATTCTTTTTGAAAAGAAAATGAGCTGTTCTATCTTCCAAATGAAATATCAAATAAAATGTTGAAAAAGCTTCTTATCAAACAAATGCTTTGTGCTACATTTTATACCTGGGCAAGAAATAAAGAAGCACCTTTGTGTTTGGAACACTAAGAAATTTAGGTTTGTACTGAGATAGAATAATTTTATAACAAAGTATGAAATGGCAAGCTTGGACAATTTGCCACCTACTATAATTACTTTTAGAAGAACACACTAAAAGAACATTTTGATAAACACAATTCCATGCAAAAGACCATTAACATAGACAAAGTATTTAAAAAAGAAAATGCAGGGGGTAATGCTGAACAAGAAAGAATAATCATGGGTTTCATAAGCAAGTTGGGTAGAAAATGAATCAAAGAGGTGAAAATAAATCATGGGAAATCTGAGAAAAAGATTTCAGATTCTGGAAGAAAAAGAAAAGGAGGAAGGGTTAAAAGGACATTAAGATACCAAAGCTCACCATATATACAGCAGAAGCTGGGAAAAGGGATATATATATATATATAAAATACATATATATATGTATAATTAGATTTTATATATGTATATGTGTATATACATATACACATATACATATATATATACGTATAATTAGAAAGACATAATAAATGACAAGAAAATATGCCCAGGATATAAGTTCATACTAATTTTTTTTTTAAAGATTTTATTTATTTGACAGGTCACAAGCAGGCAGAGAGACAAGTAGAGAGAGGGAGAAGCAGGCTCCCTGCTGAGCAGAGAGCCCGATGCGGGGCTTGATCCCAGGACCCTGAGATCATGACCTGAGCTGAAGGCAGAGGCTTTAACCCACTGAGCCACCCAGGCACCCCAGTTCACACTAATTTTTAGGCAAAGGTTTAAATTATTGTTAAAAGGAAGACCATACTAGCAAAGATTAAAAATAAGATCTTAAACCTAAAAGAAATTTAGGTATTATCCAATGTAATCTTATGAATTTAGAGATTAGACAAATAAAGCTCAGAAAGATATGATGATTTGCTTAAAGTCACAGGTTTATTGTATAGAGTGCTGACACAATGAATCAAATAACTGGATCCAAGCTCTGATTCTACTAACTAGAATATAATTGAGACACAATCCAAAACTATTAGGACCCTATGCATTTCAAAAACTCTTCAAACTTGGAGAGGTAATATAGTACTTATACCATATAGTCTAATATCCTCACTGAAGTCTGGGTTAATATTTGGTAATCAAATACATTTCTACAGCAAAACAATGGTTCAAATAATAGCCTCTCATAAGTCCAGGTATTCAGATAGGACTTTGCTGCCACAGTTCATATCAGGTCAAGTTCTGCCGCTATATAAATAAGAAAAGAGCTTTTGGTTTTAATCGCTCTCATAGAATTTTTTGACTTTGACATCACACATGAAGGACTATGGAGTTATATATACCTATTAACATAGGGATAGAGGAATTACAAAAACATACCTATTCTCTAGATATTCTCATATTTATTAAAAGATAGCATAAGTAAAACAATGATTTAAAATATATTTAATAAGTGTTAAAAAGAAATCCATGAGAATGATAAAAATGCTCCAAGCAGGACCATGGATGTAGAAGGTATCAGGGATGGCTTCCCAACGATGCTGAGTGGAGTTCACAGGAATAAGTAGAAATTAAACAACTGAATACAAAAGGGAAGAATATCCCAGGCAAAGTAAAGAGAATATGCTAAGACAGAGGGGACAGATAATTCAGCTGCCTTGAGCATTTCATATAATTCTATTATGTTGATGAATAAAAGAATGACAGGAAAGAGGCTGGAGAAATAAAGGCCAGCACAAGAAAATCTTTATATATCACACATTTAGAAAGATAGGATACGAACTATGAAAATATGGTTAAAAAATACCAATGTTGCATTATTGGATCGTAACCCAAAGTACAAAATAAATATCCAGGAGTCCATACTGATATAAATAAATATTTGGACTTTTTTAAATAAGGGAGAATAAACAATCTACTGTGCAGAAGAATTCCAAATAATTTATGTGATACTATCCCCTGAAGGAAGTAGAGCATTAACCCACATCCCTGAAGTATAAGTTGTACACAGTAACTTTTTCTAAGAGTACAGTATAGGGAGAGAAAGAAAAAGAATAACATTACAGTAGAGAAAGCTAACAAACACTACCTCAGTGAGGTGACCAAGGTTCACACCTACACTGATGTCATTTTGATGGTAGGGCCCCCTAACATGATAGGATGTAAAGAAAATTACTTCTGTGGATGTCCTCCCCAAACCTATAATCCTGGGCTAACTTTGAGGAAAACATCAGCAAATCCCAACTGAGGTGTATTCTACAAAATTTCTGACCAGTACTCTTCGAAACTCTCAGTCATCAAAATTAGTAATGTTAGAGCCAAGAAGAAACTAAGGAGGTACAATGACCAAATATAATGTAGTATCCTGAGTGGATTCTTGAGAAAAAATGGACATTGGGTTAAAAAGTAAGAAAATCTAAATAAAATTTAGGATTTTATTATTTAGGAATGGACTATATTCCTACTATAAAATCTAAATAAAAATATAGACTTTTGTTAATAATGTATCAATATTGATTCATTAGTTGTGACAAATGTGCCATTCAAATGTGAGATGTTACCAATAGGGGAAACAGTGTGTGGAGTATATGGGAACTCTTTGTACCATCTTTGTAAATTTTCTTTGCCTTATTATATCATGGAATTTTCTTAGTCCTTTTCATATTAAAGTATCTACTTCAAATCAGGCTGCCCCAGATTTGGAAATATTCTGCCTTTGAACTTCTCCTTTGGAGATGCTACTGTGGTTCTGTCAATATAGGATCCTCCCTTTCTGTAGTAAGCAAGTAATTTGTCTTTGGTTGGGCATTGGGTTATATGGTGATTTCTTCAGTAAGTCTGTAATCAACATTATGGAAAACTCATATAAGTAATAATTTTGACCTATAACTCTTTTGGTGTAGGAGGATCTAATATATTTTGGTCAATGAGATTATATATCCCTACCAGATACTCTCCCCCTTCTGATTAGTAATGTAGGTATCATTAGAGATTTTAATCATACAAACCAGTCCTGGTACTTTCCTGAACTTTAATATCAAACCTCAGTCTTTATTGCTCCCAGGCCAATATACCCCTGAAATTATGCAAAGAAAAAAAGAAAACCCAAGGGTTTTATGGATTATATTCCTACTATAAAAGATAATCATGACAGTTAAATTATAGTGGCCACTAAATACTCTATTATTTTGTTCTTAAAAAATGATATAGTGTATTTGTGAGGAAATACACAAACGTGAAAGAGCAAGGAAACAGAAGGGAAAAAAGAAGACACTTTCAATTACTATTCATCTAGAAGTGAAAATGGGAAAATCATAACTAATTATTAAATCAAATCATGTTAAATCAGCACTAGATATCAGTAACTGCTTTGTAATTTGATAGCCTAGCAAAGCAGCCATTACCTAATGATGACAGCTATTTACCCAGATGGCAAGTCACAGGAAATTGGAACGACTGCCGCACCACACAGCATTAATCAGGACAGCCATCAGGAATGGCCCCTCCAGAGCACAAATCAGTCATGATTAGTAGAGGTGGTTCAAGTTCAAAGAGTTGAGAAGTTAGACAGCATGCTTTTTGGTCCCAGAACCAGGACTCTTCTGTTCACCAATCTGTTTGCCTCAGTTTTATGAGCTGGTTAGAACACGGCTCAAAGGATACAAAGCTCTATGTGGGCTAGGTGACTTGTTCTAACTCAGCTATCTTAAGTCATACTAGAAAAATTTTAAATGGCTATTTTTTAACTCAGCTAATCCAAAATGAATGCGTGTTTCAAAATATAAAACACACCACTCCTTGCTCTCACCTCACCCTTTACCCGAGCCCTGACACTCAACTCATCTCTGAACCATAAGCCTTTTCTGATTTTTATTCCACCCTCAAACATGATGTCAACTATGAATCTAATGTGTTTCTTTTTTTAAAGATTTATTTACTTAATTGAGAGAGAGAGAGCAAGTGAGCAGGGGGAGAGGCTAAGGGAGAGCAAGACATGGGACTCTATCACAGGAACCTGAGATCATGACCCAGGCCAAAACCAAGAGGCAGACACTCAACCAACTGAGTCACACAGGTGCCCCCAAACTGTATTTCTTATCTCATCTTTCCATTTCTTGAATCTCAGAGACTGAAAAATAAACTGTTACGCATACTAAAATATTGTATGAATAAAAATGTTAAAGTCTAAAAATTTATTTTCAAGTTCATGTTAAAATGTTCCTGAATGGAAATATTCTAGGCCAGATGTGCCCATTACTATGGTTAACCTAAAAGGATCAAGTGAAATACAGAATAGTGTAATATAGAACACGGAATACTGCTTCTATTCTTGGTGCTTCTAAATGATTTCATTCTATGAAAGATGGCATCTTTTTTTTTTTTTAATTAGAAAGGGCATGAGCAGGTCTCCAAATGGGTTGCTATGACTACAGAAGTAATCCAGTGGTCCTGTGGGATAGGCAGATATTGTAAATTAGTATTCATAATATTTTATCCAGAAGACTGGAAATATCCACTAGAGAAATGGGAAAATGTGTAAAACAGGACAGTTAGAAATGGTTCATTGATTCTTTTCAATGAGATGAAATCTCAGCAAATAGAGGAACCTCTGAAGATATAGGTAAGAGGAAATAGCTATACTCCATGACAAAAATTTTTAGAAGAGCTGGTTCCAGGTAACAAATATTCCATAGCTACTGATGGTCTAGATATAAGTAAGGATGCAAAGAACCAAAAGAACTTCAAGCATATTAATCTACAAGCAGAAATCAAGAAAGCTTTAAGCAATGTTGTTTTTTTGCTTTGTTTTTTTTTAAGATTTTATTTATTTCTTTAACAGAGAAAGAGAGATCACAAGCAGGCAGAGAGACAGGCAGAGAGAGAAGGGGAAGCAGGCTCCCTCCTGAGGCGGAGAGCCCGGTGCGGGGCTCAATCCCAGGACCCTGAGATCATGACCTGAGCCAAAGGCAGAGGTTTTAACCCACTGAGCCACCCAGGCGCCCCAGCTGTAAGCATTCTTTCATTGTATTTTTTTCTCCAGAAAACTGTGAATTTTTACAAATATAATTTATACTCGATACAGAAAGACTGGAACATTAACATAAGAAAAAATACATATATATAAATCTCCTAGGGGCATCTGGGTGGCTCAGTTGGTTAAGTGTCCCACTCTTGATCTCTGCTCAGGTCATGATCTCAGGGTTGTGAGATTGAGCCCCAAGTTGGGCTCTGTGCTCAGCAGGGAGTCTGTTGGAAATTCCCTCTCTCTGTCTCTCTCTCTCTCTCTCTTTCTTCCTCTCCCTCTGCCCCTCCCCTGCTCATACTCTCTCTCTCTCAAATAAATGAATAAATCTTTTTTTTAAATCCCATAATTTAATTAATAGAAATAAGTATTTTTGTATCATGTGCTAAACATAATTACTACTTACTTAAAAACCAAAAATAATATTTTCATTTCAGGTATAGAAGGTATTAGTTAGGGAGAGACTCTCTCACTATAAAACAAATGAATAATAAATAGAACAAAATAAAACTCATGGACTTATTATAGTGGGTAATCATGATTTTTCCAGCTTTATCGAGGTATATTTGGCAATCTAAAATCATACATATTTAAGGTGTACAACTGATGACTTAATACACATATACAATGAGAGATATTTACCACAATTAAGGTACTTAAAATTAGCATATCCATCACTGCACAGTTACATTTTATTTTGTTTTATTTTTAATTTAATTTTATTTTATTTTTGGTGAGGACATTTAAGATCTACTAACCCCTTAGCAAATCTCAACTATACAATACAATGTTGTTAATTATAGTTACATTGTGGTATATTAGAGCTCCAGATCTTATTCATCTTGCATAATGGAAACTTTTTTATTTTTTTATTTTTTGGTTTTTAGAGAGAGAGGGGCAGAGAGACAGAATCTTAAGCAGGCTCTATGCCCAGTGTGGAGCCCAATGCAGGGCTTGATCTCACAACCCTGAGATCATGGCCTGAGCCAAAATCAAGAGTCAGACATTTGACTGAGCCTCCCCAATGCCCCTAACTGAAATTTTATACGCTTGGACCAACATCTTCTCATTTCCACCTACCCTCAGCCCCTGCGACCCACTATTCTACCTATGCTTCTAGGAGTTTGAATATTTTTAGATTCTACATATAAGTGCAACCATATAGTATTTGTCTTAATGCTTCTGGTTTATTATACCTAGAATAATGTCTTCCAGTTTTATCCATGTTATCACAAATGGCAGAATTTTCCTTCATTTTTAAGGCTGAATAATATTCCATTGTGTGTATAAATGTGCATATACATATTTTTTCTTTTATCTAGTCATCCATCAAAGGACATGGGTTGTTTATATATATTGTGAATAATGCTATGATTGACATGAGAGTGCAGATACCGCTTAGATACTGATTTCATTTCCTCGAATAGACAGCCAAAAGTGGGATTGCTGGGTCATAATGTAGTTCTATTTTTAATTTTTTTAGGGACCTCCATACCTTCTTCCATAATGGCTGTACCAATTTACATTTCCCTGATAATTGGTGAAGATGAATACCTTGGCTGTTGGCTATTTATATGTCTTTTCTTGAGAAGTATTTACTCAGACTCTTTGCTCATTTTCTTACTGGGTTATTTGGTTGTTTTCAATTGATTTGTATGGGTTCCGTATATTTGGGATACTAATCCCTTATCACATGTATGGTTTTCAATTTTTTTCTCTTTTTATTTTTGATCATTGCCTTTTCACTGTGTTGATTGTTTCCTTTGCTAGGCAGAAGCCTTTTGTTGGATACAATATTTTTGCTTTTGCTGCCTTTGCTTTTGGTGTCATATCCAAAAAATCATTATACCGACCACTGTTCAAAAGCTTTTCCCCTATGTTTCCTTCTGGAAGCTTTATGGTTTCAGATCTTATTTTTAACTTATTAATCCATCTTGAGTTCATTTTTGTATATAGTACAAGACAAGTGTCCAATTTGAATTGTGTTTCTATACACAAACAATAAACTATCCAAAAAAGAAAGTAAGAAAACAATTTCATTCACAATAACAAAAAAAGAATAAAATACTTAGGAATACACTTAACCAAAGAGGTGAAAGACTTGTACACTAAAAATTATAAACTATTAATGAAAAAAATTAAAGAAGACACAAATAAATGGGAAGACATTCCATGTTCATGATTTGGAAAAAAAACAATATTGTTAAAATGTCCATACTAAACAAAATGATCTACAGATTCAGTGCAAACCCTCTCAAAATCCCAATGATATCCTTGACAAAAATAGAAGGAAAAAAAATCTTAAAATTCCCACGGAACCACAAAAGACCTTAAATAGCCAAAGCAACTTTGAGCAAAGAATAAAACATCACACTTTCTGATTTCAAAATATATTACAAAGCTACAGTAGTCAAAATTGTATGTAAAGTAAACTGTTTGTAAAGTAGTCAAAACCTTACGGTACGAGCTTTAAAACAGACATATAGACCAATAGAGCAAAACAGAGAGCCCAGAAATCAATCCATATATCGATAGTCAACCGATCTTTGACAATACACAATGGGTTAATACAGCCTCTTTAATAAAGGGCTTTAGGAAAACTGAGTAGTCATAGTTTTGAGCAAACAGGAGCATATAGCGTAGCTAAATTCCTGTGGCTAAATTCTTAAAAATAGCACTATCCTAGGGATATAGAATCTTAAGCTAGCATCAAAATGTTCTTGTTGCTTTAATTATAACTCTTAATTTAAGCCAGGACGTTCAATGATGGGTGAAGTTGTCCCAGGTCAGTGATAAATCTTGGATCTCAGCAGAAGTGGATAAAAATCACCTCTGCAAGAAGAACCCTGTAACTTAAGTCCATATGGTTTGTACAGATGAAGATCAAGTACTGATCTCACAATCACAGGTAATCTAAATGCATTAGGAGGCAAGTCAGCATGAAAATAACAATATTTAGAAATTTAGAGTCCAAGTATAGCTGTTTGACACTGAATATAAATTATTGTCTGTGCTGTATAAATTACATAAATTAAAATTAAATAAAATGCAAAAATTAGTTCCTCAGTCATACTAGCTATATTTCAAGTGCTTAAGAGCCATATGTGGCTAGTGGGTATCAATCATATTGGGCAGCACAAATATAAAGTGTCTTTATTATGACAGAAAATTCAATTGAGGGGCGCCTGGGTGGCTGAGTGGGTTAAAGCCTCTGCTTTCAGCTCAGGTCATGATCTCAGAGTCATGGGATCGAGCCCCACATCGGGCTCTCTGCTCAGCAGGAAGGCTGCTTCCTCCTCTCTCTCTGCCTGCTTGTGATCTCTCTCTCTGTCTGCCAAATAAATAAATAAAATCTCTAAAAAAAAAAAAAAAAGAAGAAGAAAATTCCATCGAACAGTGTTGGTTTAGAAGGTTTATATCTACCTAAGAATCACAAAGATGACCAAACAATAACATACTGTCAGAAATTATTAGATTTTAGTCCACTGATTATTAAGTATACATTTAATGTGATTTGACAAATACACATTATATTACTAACATAAAAATCAATATATAAAACATTGCTATCTCTCCTACAAGTGCCCTTGTGCCCCTAAACCCAAAGTTTAAGGTTAATCTCTTAACCCATAACCCCATGGTCACCATTAAGCTGCCTTCTGTTATAATAATTTTGTGGATTTTTTTCCTACTAGAAATTCACATTAATGAAATCACATAGTGAAGAGTCCTTTGTGTCTGACTGTTTTTATTTGCCATAATGCTCTGAGATGCTTCTCTGTTGCTTCATGTACCATTATGTTTTATTGCTGAATTGTACTCCATTGTATGGAAGTACCATAACTTATTTATTCATTCACTAATTGGTAGAAATTTGAGTTGTTTCCAGCTCAGGGCAATTAATTATAAATCTGCAATGAACATTCGCATATATATCTGTTAGACATGTATCATTTCTCTTATGTAAATACATAGAACTAGAATAGCTGAAAAGGTAAGTATAATGTAACTTGAGAAGAAACTGCCAAACTACTTTCCAAAGTGGCTGCACAATTTTGTTCTCCCATAAGCACCAGCAATATATGACATTTTGAGTTTCTCCATGCCATTGACAGCACTTGGTATTGTCAGACTTCTTCATTTTAACCATTCTAGTGGAGGTGTGGTAGCAACTTGCTGTGGTATTAATTTGCATTTTTCTAATGAATAATGATATTGAGCCTCTTTTCCTATGTTTATTTGACACTCACATTTCTTCTTCAGAGACATTTCTGTTCAAAATTGTTTCCTTTTTTTAAAAAGGAAAAAAATGAGCTGTTCATTTTCATCTTACTCAGTTGTAAGAGCTATATATATGGTCTAGATATAAATCCTTTATCATATTTATGTTCAAAGTATTTTCTTCCAATCTATGGCTTGTCTTTTTTGTTTCTTAATTGTAGCTTTCATAAACTAGAGATTTTAATTACACTTAATTTCAATTTATCAACTTTTTTCTTCTCTGATTCATGATTTTATTGTCTTCTCTAAGAAATCTTCAACTAATCAAAAGTAATAAAAGTATTTTTCCTATATTTTCTTCAAGAAGTTCTATAGTTTTACCTCCTCTGTTCATGTATATGATATATTTTGAGTTAATTTTTATATATGCTGTGAGGTGAAAATAAAGGGTAATTTTCCCTTAGATACTAATTGTTCCAGCAATATCAAAAACATTTCCTTCCCCATTCAGTTATCCTAGTGAATTTTTCAAAAATCAATTAACCATGTATTTGTGAGCAGATTTCTGAATCACCTTGTCTTATGTGCTGACCTATATATTTACTCCACTATGACATTGTCTCGATTACTGTGGCTATTTAGCAACCATTAAAATATGGTGATCTAAGTCCTTCAACTTCTTTTTCAAAAATTTTTAGTTTTTCTAAGTCCTTTACCTTGTCATAGAATTTTAGAATCAACCTGTAAATTTTACATCAACAAAAATAAGCCTGCTAGGATTTTTTTAAAAAGTTGTGCTGGATTTATAGACCATTTTGGGGAGAAGTGCCAACTTAATAAAATTAAGTCTTTCATTCCATGAACTTGGCTTATTAATATATTTATTAGGTATTTTTACATTTATTTCAGCAATAACATATAGGTTTCAGGGCACAGCTTTTGTTAAGTGTATCCCTAATTACAATCTCAGTTACCATGGAGCTGTGCAAAGTGAGAATATGCTTCCTATTTGCATGTATTTCGGTGAAGATGACACCATACAAATGACTGTCTGTATTTCATATGCCTTTATCTTATTGTAAAAGGTATGTTTTATTTTAATTTCCAGCTTCTTGTTGCATTCTATAAAAATTCACTTGCTTTCTTATACTGACCTTATATCCTACAGCCATAGCAAATTGATTCACTAGTTTAATTACTTCTTTTGTATATTCTTGTGAGTTCTCTGCATACGTGATATATTTTCTGTGAATAAAAATAGTTTTACTCATTTATATTCAACTTTATGCCTTTTGTTTCTCTTTCTTCCCTTATTCCACTAGCTGGCACATCCAGTAGAATTTTGAATATAGGTGACAAAAAGGGACATCCTTGCCTAATTTCTAATAGTATAGAAAATTATTCCATTTTTATTATTATGTGTAATGTTAGCTATAAATTTTTCACATTGTCTTTTTGTCAAATTGAGGGAATTCCCTTCGATTTTTAGTTTGCTAAGTATATACTGAGATCTAAATATCTTCTTGTTCCCTGTGTTTCAATTTTTTATTTCCTTTTCTAGTCTTCTTTTGGATTATTTGAATATTTTTTATAATTCCACTTCAATTTTATCTATTTTTAGCCACACATGTTTTCTTACTTCAATTAGTTTTGGAAAAGACCAAAAATTAGAAAAAAAAATCTTCTATGTTATTCACATACTTAGCATTCCTAGCATTTTTCATTCACTCTTGCTTTTTCTCTTGCTCTCTTTCTCTTTCTCTCACTCTGTTTCACCAGCTCCTTCCAATCTGTCACTCTCATTCCAACTTTCAAATTCTAGCCCCCTCAGCCTCCTAGAATTTTGACTTTTGTTCTTTCAATTCATTTATACTTTGTGTTGGTTCCTCTCCTTGCACTGTAATCAGGAAACCATCTCCAGCTCATGTCATTTGTTTCTCTTTTCTCAGAGATCACAGTCCTGTCCTTCCTCCTATTGTCCATTGTCTGAAAACCATTATTTCACTTATTTTCCAGCTATTTGTCCACTTATTTACAGTGGACAGCAATTCCAATGGCAATTAATCCTTCAGAGGCAGAAGCTGATATTCATTTATTGCTTTTAGACCTGACTTCTACTTTGATATTAAGATCATGAACATTACTCTCACTTTGTCTTAGTTTTCTGGTACACAGTCAAGAATTGCCCTTTTCATTGTGACCTACTCTGAAGTCGTCATTTAATAGATGTATTGAGTCAATTTTCATTTCTTAAAATGACAAACACATTTGATTTTTGCAGTGTGGTTTTATTTGCTTTGTTCGCTTGTTTTTTAAAATATTTTTTCATGTTTGGTCTGTTTCTTTGTTCTTGATATTTGTGTGTATGTGTAATTCTTATATTTATGAAGTGTTGTTACTATTGTTCTATTATGACTAGCTTTACATTTTTACATGGTGATTTAGTCTCAATGTATGAATATTAATTTTGTATTGTGAGAAACATTAAAATTAACTTATTTCCTCTCCTATCCTTCCCCTACACTCTCTTCTTCATCATTGTATATTAGTCAGTAATATTTTCTAATTTAGTACCTTTGTAATGATGAAGATGCTTATATTTGATCCATTAGATTAAATAATATACTTTGAATCCCAGCTACTAGAAATGAGGCCATCTAAGAAACTACTTAATCCCCACCTTGCTTATACCTGTTAAATTAATTATATAAATAGGTCATTAGACTGAGGTGGCTCTAATGGTGTGGCAGACTACTTAAACAAAATCCATGCCTATAAATGCCTCAAAGTTACGATATCAAAACCTAAAGACAATGGATCACAAACAGCCTACTAAGCTATAAGTTATAGCCAATCAAACAATTTTCTCTATATGTCTTTCCCCTAGCTTCTGTTAGCAGAGCACTCCTAATGAGTTTTGGTTTGGGCACTGCCACATTCTAATCCATTTTTACTCAAATACACTCAAAATTTTCAATATGCCTCAGCTTATCTTTTAATACTCACTTTCTACCAAATATGGTTAGACATGCCATCTCTACTTGGCCATGACATACAACATTTACATTCTATTTTATTCTCCTAATCTATCCACTATAGATATAATTCTACAGTTAAATATTTTCAGTTTCTGTTGCCAGCCCTTTAGTCATGGTATCCCCAGTCACCTCTTAGCCGTGTAAAGTTTGTCCTCTAGCAATTTCTCAAGGAAGGCTTATGTAAAAACTTTTCCTAAGTCCTGCATGTTCAATATAGCATTACTGTGACCTTTATAGCTGACAAGCAATTTCACATGTTTATACTCTTCAGAACATACTTTTTTCTTTCTGTGTATATGTTTCTTCATTGTCTGCTGATGTTGAATGTTGGTGAAAAGAAATGTGAAGCCAATCTGACATTTCGCCCTTACAAGAGATTTGGTATTTCTCTTTATAAGTTCAAAGTTTTCTCTTACCCCAGTGTCCATAATTTTATTAGGCTGTGTCATGTTGC
This sequence comes from Procyon lotor, assembly GCA_028646535.1. Taxonomy (NCBI): domain Eukaryota; kingdom Metazoa; phylum Chordata; class Mammalia; order Carnivora; family Procyonidae; genus Procyon; species Procyon lotor. Next base: position 53,789,046 of record CM053614.1, on the reverse strand, counting down.
TAACCGGGTCAATTTTTCCTGGCACACACCCTTTCTCAATGTGTAAATTTAGCTCTTGTGTTTCAGGGAAGTCTTTTCTTGAACAATGTATTTACTATTTGTTCTATTTCATTATTTTGCAATTCTTCTTTGAGATATTCTCCAGGATACATTTGGTTTCTTCAGGGGCAAAACTGATAAATTAAATGGAGGTATGGTGGGGATGACCCCTCACACATCCTTTAGCACTAGTTTCCATACCCACCTGCCAGTGTAATTTTATTTTGACTTACTAACTTGGACAGAGGTAGCTTAGTTCCAGAGGCTTTTACTTGGCCTGTCACACTGTGATAGCTCTTACCACACAAGCCTGAGGCCCAATGTGGGATCTGTACCACTACCAATGTATGTCTGTCCCAATTATATATTTAGGTACCAAGGAAACGATCAGAGAATAAATCTGCAATAGCCCTGCTGTGAATTGGATCATGGCCAGGACCCTATCCATTACCTAGCCCCCATATGCTCCCATTTTAATAAGGAGACCATGACAACTATTTGGATCTCTGAGTATGAATGTCAACATGAACAAGAGTCCTCAAAACTTTCCCCTTTCCCAAGAATATAGTTACTCAAGTGAATAACTGTAGGCTCCTTTGTGGATGAACATGAAGATTTATGACTATGTATGTTTGCAGTATTGCATACACTTTTCCCTGGGGATATAGCCTTTTTTTTTTCCAATTTGTAAATTGCAGGTCTGAAACTGGTTGAAGCCTGGAAACTGGGCAGGGATTTTGGTTTTTCATGGAGACAACCACCCTTAACCTCCTGATCATCCATCTTTTAATTCTTCTGATAGTTCTCTTTCTGATTGCCCATCTATTATGCCCCCAGTGACACCATTCTCTGTGGATGAGGACCTCTTGGCTGTCATTTGGACCTTGCCCCCATTATATTCATTACAGTTAGTGCACTTTGGACAGTTAAGTTCCACCTATCATCCCACAAGTTCTGTATCTGGATCATATTGTCCTCATTGCTATCAGTGAGATTAGTTAGGTAATGGACTCACCTACAATAAAACCTGAGCAACAGAGGAAAACAATCATTGAACTTCTTAATGATTCTGACGACTTTCTTACCAGTGCTAGCCTTATGACCTTGGTAAATGGTGCATCCCCTGAACATTCCCATAGGACACAGTAACTGGTGGATTTTCCAATATTCTATAGCATACAACTATAGAATATTCTATAGCATATTCACTTTAGCATGCATACTAGTGAGTTTTTATCTCTTCTTCCATTGTCTGACATAGAAATTTTAGCATTTTTAGCTCACTTAAGATAGCCACAGCATGTTTATACATATTTCCTGTGATCTCCTGCAGAATGTGAAATTTTGAATTTCAAAAGAGTGCCCCCAAATCAATAAACTTCCCCTTATTTGATTTGTGTCCTGATCCCTCTGATAAAGCATCTTCAGGATCCAGTCTGCGGGCATCCTCCAACTCCTGAGGCTAGCACTTGCATTCCTTTCTGGTAGAGGAACTTTCCTTCCTTGTTGGTCTTTATACTTGGTTCTGATTCAGTTGTGCTATGAATTATCCTAAGTATAGTAATAGAAGAAGTAGGTATATATCCCCAAAATAGCTCAGATGTCTTGTTGAGGAGGGAAATCTGCATGATATGACTTTTTGAATAATGTTGCTGCACTGCTGAGAATTCTCTCAATAACTTGTGTTCACCACTGCATGGCTTATGCCCTATTTATGGTACTTTTGACTCCCTCTACAGATAAAGAATTTTGTCGATTTGTTTTATTTTTCTTTCTTCTTTTTGGTCTCAATATTTTCTATGGAGAGAAATTGAAGATTCTGGTTTATGCAAACATACTCAATTCAAAGTTCAACATACTTTTTATATAATAACTTGGTTTCAAGCAATTCGGTAGAATTTGAAAAACACGCATTTTTGTGAATATTTGCACATGTCCATGTATTGCCTATGATTATTGATATTAGGACCTTTTTTTTTAAGATTTGGAAATTATAGCTGAATCATCTGGAATTCATTATAAAACAGTAGGAAGCCCAGCAGTATCTAGACAATATTTGCGAATTTAAAGGAAGATAAATATTTTATTTTACAATCATTTTGGAAGATAATCCCTCATTATCTTTTAAAATTAGAAGTACACAAAGCCTTTGATCTAGTAATCCCCCTTTTAGGAATCTACCATACACAAAATATATATTGGCACAGGGTATTTACTAAAGCATTTTTATGACAGCAAAAATATAGAATCAGTTAGATTGGACTATATATCCATCAGAAATAACATGCAGCTTTTAAGAGGATATAGTTTTATATCCCTAAATTGGAAGGATGACCATGATATGTCATTAAATGAAAAAAACAAATTATAGAGTAGTATAATTTCATTTTTGTAAATATATGTATAAATGATTGGTTAACGACAGAGAATAGAATAAAGAAAAGCAAACTAGGATACACTATAAAATGATATTAGGGTATAAGTGGATAAAATTACTAATTTCTTCTCTCTATTTTTTAATTAGTTTACTTGTTGCAACAAGCATGCATTATTTATCTGACAAAAAACAATATAGAAAATGTGAAAGATAAAGAAAAGAAGGATTAGAAATATTCAAGGAATATTCAAGTACCAAGTTCTGGGAGTTTAACAAGGTACTAATGATATTAGAGGAAAAAACAGTAAGTTGACTTTAAATCTCAACCTACTTTCTCCATATTTTCTATTTTTCTGTTATTGTCTGCATCTATTAATAGCCATCAATTAACTTCTTCAGCAATCTGTCATGATTATTTGGAATGGCACAAAACCAAAGATGAGACTGCTACACTTGATGTTATGACTATGCTGGAATATTTGAGTTATTTGTCTCTTGTTCCTATGAGACGTTTAAGCAAGGAATATGTTAATTCAGTCATTGTTTGGTTGTGAATGAAGTTTTCCTCTCCTTTATGATCCTTGAGGGATATTCCAATTCTAATATCCTCTCTTCGATATGGCATCAATGTATACAATTTATACAACCAATCCTCTCCCCACCCTCAAGTTTTATGTGCTGTAAACAGAGGGCAGCAACCACAAAAAGTCTCTCTTCTTATGGAGTGTATGCTTTAGTGGAGAAATAAACACATAAATATAGAGTATAAATGTCAAGAAAAGGTGAGTGCAGTGACAGAAAATAAACCAAAGTAAGAGGATAGAGAATAAACCAGGTATAATCTTTGACAGGTTTTCCGGAAAGTTCTTCCTCCAAGGAATTCACATTTGAGGAAAGCCCTAAAGGAAAAATTATAGCAATTCATAGGACTATTGGTGGGAATAACTTTTGGGGAAAAGTTAGTATCAAGTATAAAGGCCCTAACAGGAATGGATGAACCATTATAATCATATAAAAAAACCTTAGCCTTCCTAGGCCTAGAGAGATGGCAGGAATTAGCATATTAAAAGTACCACTGCCAAATGGACCAAAATGGTGGCTAGGGCAGGACATGAGGCAAAGTTAGGGTTAGTCAAGATATTGATACAAAGCAGCTTCTCTCAAGTTTAGCCCTGGCTCAGAAGTCATCCAAGGTTTGGGTTCTAATTCAACCAGCTCTACCACTCTAGGAAATATATTTAAAATTTATTACCTGTAAAATAAAAATGATAATACCAGTATTCTGACTGCTTCATAGACATATTTAAAGAGTAAGAGCAAAGCACTTAGATGTCAGTGGAGTACACCCAACACTGGAGCACCTAAATATACAAAGCAAATACTAAAAGAATTGTAAGAATAAATAAACAGAAATACAATAATAGTTGGAAACTTTAATATCCCACACTCAACAATGGATATATCACCCACACAGAGAATCAATAAGGAAACAGTGTATTCGAAATTCCACTATAAACCAAATGGACCTAATGGACATACACAGAACATTCCATCCAACAGCAACCAAATACACATTCTTCTCATTCACACACAGAACATTTCCTAGGATAGGTAATATGTTAGGCCATAAAACAAGTCTCAACAAATTCTAGAAGATATAAACTATATTAAGTATTTTTGCCAATTATAGTCGTATAAAACTAGCAATCAGCAAGAGATGGAAAGCTGAGAAATTCAGAAATATGTGGAAATTAAATACACTCCTCAACAATCATGAGATTGTTCAAGAATCAAGAAAGCAGAAATGAAATCAGTAAGTAACCTAATGTTGTGGGATGTAGCAAAAGCAGTTCTAGGAGGGAAACTTATAGCAATGCATGGTTGCACTAACAACAACAGCAACAAAATCTACACACTAAAAATTATATGACACTGATGAAAGATATTGAAGAAGACACAAATAAACCACCCTTGACAGACATAATTTCCTTTATACTTTCCTAGTTTCTGTGACTCCAAATATTTTCCCTCCATCTCAGAGGAAAATATTCTGGCTTAGGCACTTGCTTTAAAAAACAGAGGTAGTTCCTCAATTTACAACAATTTCCATAACAGACATGTTAGTGCTACCCATCTTTCTCTTGGAAAATTGTCCTCTTTCTTTTATCCATCTAAATCATACTGACAGAGACTGCCAAGCACAGTATTTTACTGCTTCTAAAGAGATGGGAATATGACCCTTGATGGAGCAAATCATAATATTCTATGGTATTTTTCCAAACTAGAAGAAGGAGAAAAGGTTCTTATATTTCAGTTTCCAAGACTGTGATTCCATGAGCTCCTTAACTTCCCTGGTCATGATTTTAGCCTAATGGAAATAGCTAGTTTAAGACCCCGAAGTTGACATACATACAGAAGTAGGGGATAGGAGAAAGAGAATAAAATCTTGATGAAATTGAGTCACTGGTTTTATCTTTATCCCAACTTTTTCCATTTAGTTAGTTTGGTTACAACTGGAAGTTCATAAATAGGCTTTCAAATCTAAGCTACCTCAAATGTAACTTGCTTCTAAGCAACAGAATATGACAACTACGTTTTAATATCACTTCTATGATTAAATTATAAACAAAGTTCAAAGGATTTTGCAGATACAGTTAATGTTCCTGATTAATTTATTTTAAGTTAATCAAAAAGATCATCCTGAATTGGTTTATTTTAATCAGAGGAGCCCTTTGAAGAGGGTCTAGAAGGAAAGAAGGAAGGAAGGAAGGAAGGAAAGGAAAGGAAAGGAAAAGAAAGGAAAGGAAAGGAAAGGAAAGGAAAGGAAAGGAAAGGAAAGGAAAGGAATGGAGGGAGAGAGGAAGGGAGGAAAGAAGGAAAGAAAGGAAAAGAAAAAAGAAAGGAGGGAGGGAGGGAAGAAGGGTGGATGAAAGGAAGGAAGGAATTCTTTCCTGCTAGCCTTGAAGAAGCAAGGCACCACGAGTTCGAGTTCTACAGTCACAAGGAACTGAATTCTGCTGACAACCGCGTGAACTTAGAAGAGAATCCTGAACTCCAATAAGGATGTTTGTAAGTAAGTTTGCTGACATCTTAAATGCAGCCTTGTGAACTCTGAGTAGAGGAGTCAGGTAATCTGTGCCTGCATTCCTGACCGATGGAAAGAGCAAGATAAGAAATACTTGTATTTTTTAAGCTGCTAAGATTGTGGTAATTTCTTACTCAGCAATAATAGAAAACTAATACAACATATTATTATATCTTAAGCATGAATATTAAGTAAGGGTATTTCTCAAAAGTTCATAGTTGTGTTTCAAAAGTAGTTATGGAACTTGGAGATTCTAAGTTAGAAAAATATCACTTTTTCCTCTCTACCTCCTGTGGACAAAGAAGCAATCATAATCACAAAGAACGACCACTTACAGGAGGCAGTATAACTCTACTAAATAGGGTTGAGAGCAATTAGCATGAGTGGCATTTTTACTTCATCAAGATTTCTTGAAGAAGTGAACTTGGCCTCCAGAATATAGATCCCTGATTCTTAAAAATGAAAGATAAAGCAGAGTTCTTGGCTTTGAGACTCCATTTTCCATGTCACAATTATAAAAGCTTCTTCATCTAATGCAATGCTATCCAAACATAAACTGTTGATTCATATAGCTAATGCCAGCTACACTGTGGGAACAATAAGAACAACAATAAGAAGAGCCTCCTGAGAAACTTCAAGATGATAATTCCTCAGCACAAACTCAAGAAAACAGCACTTTAGGTAACTTGTGTTGGTGGGCTTGGGTTATTTTCAGGTCATTAGAGACCTGGAGCTGGAGCATAGAATAAAATAGCTTAATTAATTCTAAGGAAAACAAGTACTTACTAAGTGTTCAATATGTACCAACCTCTATGCTTCTTGTAAATTCTTTCTTTCCTCATCAAATTTTGGGAGGAAAATATTACCAGCTCTATTTTAAGCACACAGAAAACTAATTCTCTTCAGGTCATGCACTGTGACATGACAAAACAAGGACTGAAAGACAGGCTTGTGGAGTATTCGCTTTTAGTCTCCACAATACTGTCTCCTATAGGATGCAAGCACATAATAAGTGGTACTCCTAAAGCATGCTGAGAAAAATATGAAACTTGGGTGAGGTTCTTTTATGTGAAGGCTGAGTTAAATTTCCTTCTCAGAAGAAACTTTTCCAAAGCTGGAGAAGTCATATTGAATTTCTTTCGATTATAATAATCACCCAGGTAATGTTATTGGAGGATATGTGGTAAAGATATGATACAGCCACCTCAAGAAATGGACAGTCATTCTTTAAAGAGGAATGGAGTGGAAACCATTAGAAAGAAACTGATTCACAATATTTAAAATCACTGCCCAAAACATTCATATCAAAGAAAGCATCTAACTGTTAAAAGTTGCTATCCAGGAGAAGAGGCAAGATGGCGGAGGTGTAGGAAGCAGAGAAAGCATTGGTTCCCAGAAGTTCAGCTAAAGAGGCAGAAAACCACTCTAAAAGCCAGCAAACACAACACGAGAGAGAAGAGAATAAGAACATCAATTCCAGGAGCAGAAAATCGACCACTTCCAGAAAGATAGGATGGATGGAATCCAAAGCCACGGGAAGAGAGATCCTGGGGATAAGGGCCGGCTCCCAGCAGCAGCAGAGCCGCGGAGCACAAAATCCAGAACTTTTAGTTTGCGCCGCTGAGGGACATCGCTCCGGAAGCTAAGAGGGGTTCAGTCCTCGTGGGAACAGTGTGGATTCAGGACCTGTGGGGTCACCGAGGGACCAGTGGAGCCCGAGTGCGGCAGAGCTCCCAGGTATTGGGGCGGAGAAGCCAGCAGCAGAGAAGGAGCCAAGCAATGCTGCGCCTGTTTAGGCTTACCTTGGACTATATGAATTGAGAGAGGGTCAGACTGTTGCACTTCAGCGGGGACCCCATGGGAGGCAGGTCCAGAGACACCCCCTCCTTCCTTCTCTGGGAGGAGCGGTGTGGGAGCGTGCAGCAGGAATCTGCTGGTTTAGAAACTCCAGACAGGGCCACGCGTGCCACAGATAGAGGCGCTCCACCACGGGCTAGCTGCAGAGAGCGCCGCCACAGACAAGGGAAACAGAGTGACTGACTGCTTTCCTCTGAGGGCGTGCAGAGGAGCATGGCACCGAGCACTTGGCTCCTCTGGGCTGGGGACTGGGAGACTGCCATTTTCATTCCTGGCCTCCAGGGTGGTACAGAAAGCGCTCAGGGAACAAAGACTCCGAGAGCGAACCTGAGCAAAGTGCTTGGCCCATCTCCTGGCAAGGGCAGTGCAATTCCGCCTCAGGTAAAGACATTTGAGAATCACGGCAATGGGCCCCTCCCCCAGAAGATCAGCGATATTATCCAGCCAAGACCTAGTTAATCAATCAGTGAAAACTGCGGAACTCCAGAGAATCTTTCTCTCTCATCCATCTACTCTTACCTTGACAAGGCTGAAAAACTCACCACAAAAAAAAAGAAGAGACAGTACCGATGGCGAGAGACCTAGTCAATGCGGACATTAGTAATATGTCGGAAGTAGAGTTCAAAATGACACTTATCAAGATGCTAGCAGGGCTCGAAAAAAGCATAGAAGATATTAGAGAATCTCTTTCGGGAGAAAT
>CM053614.1:53762935-53780488 GCA_028646535.1 Procyon lotor | reverse complement strand
TTTTGTGAATTTAGGAGTCTCTTATGGTTTGTCTCCTTCCCCATCCCATCTTGTTTCATCTCCCTCCCCCACCCCCCACGACCCCCTGACTTGCCTCTCAAACTCTTCATATCAGAGAGATCATATGATAATTGTCTTTCTCTGATTGAGTTATTTCGCTTAGCATAATCCCCTCTAGTTCTATCTATGTCATTGCAAATGGCAAGATTTCGTTTCTCTTGATGGCTGCATAGTATTCCATTGTATTGATAGCAGCAATGTCCACAATAGCCAAACTATGGAAAGAACCTAGATGTCCATCAACAGATGAATGGATAAAGAAGATGTGGTATATATACACTGGTTTTAATATATGGCTGGTAGTTGCATAATTCCATGTGCTCCCAAGTACAGTCTGAACTACAGATCAACTTGGGAGTCAAAGTATTCCTTCTAATTAAAGAAGCTTCTTTCCTAAGTTACAGAGAAGAACATTTAGCGTAAAGGAAATGTCTAAGAAATCAATCTCAGTAAAATAATGAGTCTATAAGTGTCATTATGTGTCAGCTACCAAATACTGCTGTTTTCCTTTCTGACTCACATGTTAGGCGTGATTCTGAAAAAGTAACTGGTGTAATCCTTTGAAATAATAAGGAAATAAAATTGAAATTAGAGCCTTATAAATGTACAAAAGTGTTATATAACCCAAAAATAAAATGCAGACTCCTCTCTGTTCTTCCTTGTTCGAAGATAGTAACAATTAAAAAAATATTCCCTTTGAATAAGCCTCATATATTTGCAAATGTATAAGAAATAGTCTTTAAAGGAGTCAGAAAATCTTTTTTGTTATCTTATCCACGATCTCAAAAGGTGAAAAAGTAGTTTCACTTTTATTCAGTGTTGACTCACATGTGATAATCGGAAATTAGAAGGACAAAACTGACACCGGGAAAGGAAAAGTTAAATGCTGGATTCTGAGTTCTGTTCAAATTGGAGAACACCAATGTGGAGACTACAGCTCTCTCTTCTCTGCTGTGAAGCAGCAGTTTGAAGTACTCTTGTGTAGTATAATAGAATAATTGACCCAATTAGGGCCCTATTCATCAGAAATTAGATTTCTGCAGGTGCCAAGCACAAATGCTTTGAAGGGCCTTCTCAGCTTCTCACTAGCAACATTGGGAAATTGCAGGCACAACAAAACTGCAAAATCTGCAATTTAATATATTTCCTCAAGGTATCTGCTGAACCTCACTTTCATTTTAGAGACGGATGAAAAGGACAGATCTTAGGGTCTGTTCCCTTGCCAAGACAACCCTTTCCCTGTAAGCCTATAGCAAGTCATCCTCTAACCCAGCTTTAAAGAAACACATTCAAAAACAACTGTATCCTGTGATTGAATATTCACCTTTCACAGAGCATCTCATTCCAAAGTCTGTCCAATTCAGGTCGTCTTTTTGGAGACTAATATTGTATTCACCATGGAAGGTTGTAGGACCCAGAATGGCCTCAACCAATTCTTTGAGATTTTATTCCTTCAGATGCAATTCATATTACATAAAGATTTTTTCTAAAAAATTGGGCCTGGGAGTCTCAAAACAAGCACCGTTGGTACTTTATGGTTTCCTGTGAGTATTGGATAGGAAAGAGGGAAGAATAAAAAACAAACAACAAACAAACAAACAAAGACAAAAACAAAAACCCTTCTCTGAAGATCAAGGGATTGTTGAATGCATTTCAACCCTTTAGTTTTTTTTTAACAAAATATTTCCTTTCACTGACATGACATGAAGAATTACACTCCCCTGACCTTCTTCTCTTTTCCACCTTGAATGTGAACACAAAATCACTCTATTTTTTATTCTTCCCAATTTTCTTCCTAGCAATATTATCTGAATTATATTTAGATGTGTGTGTGTTTACTTGCATTGATTTCTATATCTCCCATTAAAATGCATGTTCTAAAGGAATAAAGACATTGTCTTGCTTATTTACTGCTGTATCCCCCATTTCTAGAGCCTAGAAAAGCATAAAGCACGGGGTGGAGTCTCAATACATGTTTCTTGACTGAATGAATAAAAGATACATAAAATTAGCACATTGAAGGTACACTGATACTAAAGGAACCAACACCCCTGGCCTGCTTCATGGGTTTAAAAGAAATATTGCACGGAGCACTGCGTGTGGTGCATGAACAATGAATCTTGGGACACTGAAAAAATAAAATAAAATCTATAAATAAATAAATAATAAAAACAACATCAAATTTAAAGGAAAAAAAATATTTTGGATCCCATAACCAAACAACACAGGGTTAAGTTTAGTTTCAAGCCAGATTGTGGCTTCTCCCTATTTCTCAAGTCACTTCCTCAGCACTGGTTCCATTTCCAGGATGAACACGGTCACAATACGACAGAAGCAGCTTCAATCTGATTCACACCGACCCCGAAGGTGAAATACCTTTTAATCTTATGGTAAAAACGAAAACAAAGTCCAGGAAATTTTATCCTATTGGCTCTGTTTAGCCTAACTTGTGTAATATGCCTTCCCTAAACGGATCATGATGACCAGGAGGCTAGAATGTGTTATCGGCTTCGTTTTGGCCCTGTGCTTCACCCCCATAGATAGGCTAGAGACAGCTTTACCCCATGCACATGAACGATAGTGGAGAAGCCAAGGTCAAGTTTCCCTGAAACAAAATCTGAGTACTAATGCTACAAAGGAGAAGTGAGGTCAGAAGGAAAACTTAAAATGCCAATTATTACCCTTGAACTCAAAATCAGAGGGCATCTTTTACTTTCATCAAACTCTCTGAAGCATATTCAAAAGTTTATCATTTCTTCCATTTTGCAACTGTCTCTTTTTTTGGCTTTCACGTGACTCTTACAACTACTCCATACTTTGATGGTTGATATTTGGTTTACATATTCAATTATTTTTATGCTGCCTTCCCTTTAAATGCTGACATGCTCCAGGGTTTGTTCCTCACACCCTTCTGTCCTTACTCTACACACTCACTCATAGTGATTTAATCTACACGTAGAGCATCATCTAGATGGAAATGCTGATGACTTCTAACTCTCCATCTCCACATCTGACCCTTCTCTAATGCTACAGGTGCTATAGACCAAAATGTCTACTAGACCTCACCACAACTGAAAAGAAGTATATCCTAAAATAAATTTATATCCTCTCCCTTCTTCCAGCTATACTCTGATTAAAATCCAATTTCTCTCTCTATCTTGGGTACACTTAAATGGACTCAACTACCAAAAACCAAAACCTACTTCAACTTCAAACTCTCCGTCTGACATACAGACACCAAACCCAACCAGTTCCATTTCTTAAATATCTATATAATAAATACATCATTTCTTCTAAATCCATACCATTATTACACTGTCTTGGATCAAATCATTTCCTTTTTTGCTTACTTAGATAATGGGGAGAATCTAATAACTGATCTCATTCATTCTTCCTTTTTCCCACCCAGCCATCTTCCACATTTTTATTCAGAATATTTTTTAAAGTATAAATTTCATCATGTCTTCAATAATTCCCACTGCCTACACTATACAGTATCAAATTCTTTGTAGAGCATAAAGAACTGTTTGTTCTATGGCCTTGCTTTTCAGCCTCATCTCTTGCTTCTCCCTATAGGCACTCTGTTACCTTCATATTTACCCTGCTCTTTGACTATTCACTTAACTCTAATAGTAATGCCCTTCCTTCTCTAGGCTCTTCATCCAGTAGGCAAGTCTTGCTTATCCTCAGGACTCAGCTTAAGTGCCAATAGACTTCTCTGGGGACAGATTTTGGTATCTGGGGAAAAGACAGTAGTCTCTGTTCTCTGATTCAATATTATCTTCTGCAAACTTCTCAAATGCCATTTATCTACTATTGCAAGAGTTTGTGCATTTTCTCTCTTACACTAACGTGAGACCTCTCTAAAAGCAAATGCTATGTCTTACTCATTTTTGTGTCCTACAACCCGGGAAAGGACATAGTACAAAGCATAGGCATGGTTACAGAATGAATAACGGAATGACATCTTCTTACCACATGTCAGTTTCCTTTTCATGATCAGCAAAAGAATCTCTCTGAACTCAAGGAGGGCTCCAGATCCTCTCTTAAAGGACTCATCTAGTTATGTCAGGCCCACCCAATATAATAATCTCTTTTGATTCACTCAAAATGCACTGATTATGAACCTAAATTATATTTGCCAAAATCCCATCACACTTGGTATATAACATAACATAATCATGAGAGCAGAACCTCATTATATTGACAGATGCCATGCACACTCAAGGAGAGTGGATTATACAAGGGCATGGGTTATTAGGGGTCATTTTAGAATTCTGTCTACCACACTTGGGCATTTCTAGACTAACTAATGCTTTTTTTCAGTTCTCAACACACGTCACTAGGGTGATATCAGAAATTTTAAAATCAAGCAGAAATTGGAGGGAGGAACTCAAATGAACTCAAGAATCTAGGGTTTTACCAGGCTTATTAGTTGACAGTTTATTATGTTAATTATTTTTTAATTTTTTAAAGATTTTTATTTATTTGAGAGAGAGAGAGAATGAGTGGAGAGAAGGGGCAGAGGGAGAGGGAGAAGCAAACTCCCCGCTGAACAGGGAGCCTGACATGGGACTCGATCCCAGGACTCTGGGATCATGACCTGAGCCGAAGGCAGCACTTAACTGACTGAGCCACCCAGGTGTCCCTGTTAATTACTTTTTAAATACTTGTGTTAATTACTTTTTAAGTCCAGGTATGCATGGTTAGGGAAATTATGCACGTGCAAGGAAATGTCATTTTTTAAATAAGTAGCATATTTTTTTCCATTTTCAACATGCTTATATCTTTGTACCTATAGTCATAGCTACAATGCAAACCTTGTGAGAACAGTAAGAGTATCATTTTCATTTTTATATTGTAAGTACCTAGATCTCAATATTTAACTAAGACCCACCCAAGTAAACAGTTCTTTCCAATTCTGCTTAATTTAGGTTCTTTGCCTTGTTTGACCTTTGGATTGTCTGTCCCTTAAGACAGAGAAAAATGAGAAGGGCATTTGATGTATGCTGAAGATAGTATCCAGATGTCAACATAATTTGATTCCTAGTCCTTTCTGGCAAGAACGTTCTGGCTCTTCGGGCAACTAAAAGGAAAATATATGTAGGCTTCACTTGTGACAAACTCAAAAATGTCTTGGAAGCCATTGTTTCTTCAAAACCAGTTGAAGACAGTGATATCACAGTTATTCCTGAGGATTTTTGCTTCTTCAGCAAAATCAGACAAACAAAGACCTATGAAATAACACTGGCCTTCTACCATGGAGAAAGCTGGACTCAGCCCTGTGTGTGCTGGGGCATTCATTTGGGCAGTAGAGGTAACTTGCAAACTAACTTTCAAACTTCCCACAGAAAATTCCCTGCTGGCGCAGGTACCATGTCAAAGAGAACAGAAAAGTGAAAATAGAACTGACATGACACTTAAGACTCAGTGCCCTGAGTCTCCGTAACCAGTGGCTTCAATAATGAACTTCTTCAGTCCTCAGTGACGCACGAAGGAAAAATAGGGACACGCAAAAGGAAACTCACAGATAGCTTCAGATTCCTGTACAGTAGAAAGGCAGCTGCTGACTGATTAGTATCATACTTTTATCATTTGAAGCCAGCTTCATATTAGAGAACCATTTTTGCAGTTCAAGGACTAAAGCATGTGGAGTGCTTCAGAGAGTCCAAGAAGCCCTAGAAGTGCAGGGAAACATCTCACCAGTACACGCATGTAACATCAATGTTATTGGGGATCTTTCCTGCCCTTAGAGGCTGGGGAATTTACTCCCAAACTCCAAATTCAGGGCCTGGGGCACTGATAAGTCCCCTCACCCTGTGTGTTGCCTTACTTGTGTTTCTTTCTATTTGATCTGGAATCAGTGCAACCTATTTCCATGCTGCCCCACCTTTGGACCAGGAGTAAATCTCTGCCCCTCTCATTTTCTCCATGGGAAACACCCTCCAATGACATCAAACATATCATGAGTGTTAAGTAATATACTATAATTTGTGAAGTCACAAAGCAGGAGCTCACAAGATTTCCTGAATTTGACTTGCATCCTTCTTTGTTCTTGCAGTTACCATCCATATATTTTGACTTCTCCATATCTGTGTTTATCACATAGGTCTCTCCTCGTCCCATAAGGATCCCTGGAAAATAGCCTCCAGTCCCTACTTCCCTACAGGGCCCTTCCAAAATCATATGCCTTCCTCAGTTCTCCTGCACTTTTGGAAAATAAATATTTTCTATCTGTATGTATGTCTATGAGTCTTTTCCTCCTTCCAGAGAAGGTGAAAAGCTTTCATCCTTTTCAACAAGGGACTATGATCCAAAATGAGTAAGAACTATCACTTAGAGCTTATTGCCGTAGGGGAAATGTTTAGAAGCCATATTTCATTGTCAAGAAAGATGAATAATATAACATACAAGAGCCCCTGGTAAAAACAGAGTGTTCTCTCTATACCCTATAAGCAGTAAGCTCTGACTACAGGTTCTCTTCAAAGCAAGATGACTCTGCACTTTCTATCTAATCACTATCTTACTGCTCAGCCACTTCCTTGCCTTTTCCCATTGCTCCTTGACCCTGTCCAGGGTGCCTTCTGGACTCTCCAAACATTATTACTATTAGTCTTTCTGTTTCCAAATCCATGCTCTATCATTTGCTGGGTTTCATGAATTTGGGCAACTTCACTTATCATCTATAAATTAGGGTAATAATATTATTCACTCACAGGGTATTGTGGAGGTTAAATAAGTAAATATATGTAGGAAACTTAGAACACAGCAAGTCTTCAGAAAGAGTTAACTCTCCTCTTTATCATTATTACAAGTCATTCATCATCATCAATCAGTTCTACCTGAAGGATCTACCATGAATATACCACTTCTCATGCAGCCCTCTCTAGAAAAGTCTCTCAACTCCCACAACCAAAAGTCTGGGCAAATAAACTAGCCAGAATGCCAACTCATCAGCACATTTCTACATTCACATAAATGGCCAATCCAAACCAGAATATGAGAAATGGTTGAGATTTATTCTTTACTACTTTAAAGAAAACGATGAAGTTTAACAGATTGATCTTACAGGAATGAGGGTTTAACTGACACTAGAAAATACCTTATATTATTAAGAACTGCCCTGTAATGAAATGCTAGTTGAGGAGTTATCAGGATTCCTGTCCTGGATGCATTAATATGCATTGTGTTCCCCTTTTCCTGATAGCATAAGGATTCCAGACAAGGGACCTTGGACTTAATTTCAAAAATCCTTTTCTTATCTAAAATCCTGTGTATCCTGAGACTCCATGTTATCTGCTCATATTCCAAAGAAAACACATAAAAAACATCAGTAATTTTATATACATAATACAATTTTCATTAATTGGGGCAGGAAGAATGCAGCAATATTCGTTAGCAGACCTATCCTATATGCTTGGATCTGTAACTCATTTATGTGAAGAGGCCCTTAACCTCCAGCAGTGAAGGAGAAATAAGAGGTTGCATCTATGGCTTTCAAACACTTTTAAGCTGTAAAATTCTTTCTGCTAATGAAAATCAATGTACAAGTTCAATATATAACAAATAAATTTCCAGCTGGAAAGATTTCATTAGGAAATATGAAAATTTCCTAAATTGGTTAGGAAAGATCCGAACCAATCCCTTGCCTTGGCTCCCTACAACCCCATGTTTCCAGGGTCAGCCCTTTATGTTGCTTCATAGACTTTCTTCAAAGGTTTTTCTGAGCCAACTAGCAAAACCAACCAATCTGTGAAAAATGGCTTCTAGACTCTTCTCACCTTTTCGGGGATTTGTGAATATATATATATATTTTTTCATATATGAACATATATATATCTGAATATGAATATATATGTATATGAACATATATAGTTCTGAAATATATCTTTGAAATTATTATATAACTTTGAAATTAGCCATGTTTTATCCCTATCCAAAATTTATCCCTGTTCAAAAATATTCAAAACAAAATTTTCTTGTTTGTTATTAATAGTTCAGATCAAAGGATTTTAGCATTGAAATGGCATTGTTTTTTGCTTTATTTTTAGATTATTCAGGAAGACATGATGAAATAAATTGGTCTCTTGGTCTTTTGCTTCCCTATTTACATTTCAATTAAGTAGATATAAGATATTTTTTGTTACAGTTTTGAAATGTAGCAACTATGCTCTTTGCCATATGAATGTCTGTATTTTCATATATAGTGTATATTTCATATATAATTGACAGAATGTTATATGTAAGTAATAGTATATATAGAGAGAGACTATATCTAAAAAGAATTTAATAGGTGAAATTTGGCCGATTTCAATCTCATTTAAAGATATCATCAGTTTTCAAGTAGTAATATAAGGTGAGTATGCAAATATTACTGTGAAGAAGGAAAACGTTTTTGACTATGATGAACTACTAGCATTTAAAGAGACTCTAATGTGGGTATCAAATATCTCAAAATACAATTGAGTTGGGAAGAGTGAGGTTCATGAAAAAGGATGAAATCTGCAGATGAAGTATTCAAGATTTGTTAGAAGAAAGGATTTTCTAATTTTTTTTTCTTAGCTGGAAATAAAATTCTAAAACTTAACTTATAACCCAGTAAAAGAAAAGTTGAACTAAAAGAGTCACTAATATAAGTAGAAATAAGAAGATGCAGATGAAAACAAGCAATAACAAGAAATAATACGATACTGATGAAAACAAGTAATTATATGATGCTCATCATTTTCCATGTAAAATTGCTATTTTTTAAATATTACCATCATAACATACTTACCACTAGTCAAGACTTTATTAAAATACTCAATCTTGTTTAGGATGAACAAATCAAGTTATCTATGGGACTATAAAGAAAGCCCTGAAGAAAGTTAGAATTGTCTACTACTAACAACCTAGAACGTATCTTAAGACATAGCATCTACAGAATATTCCCTCATCTAACTAAATGATCATTATGGTGTTAACATCTGTAATGCCATAGCATTAAATTCTTGAAAGATAGATCCTAAGAAGAAAGCATAAATATGCACTATCATTGATGCCAATGTTGATGCACAGGCTACTCTAATAGCAAAGAGTAAACATGGGCTTTCACAGTTATCAAAATCTCTCCTAAAAAATTATCTCAGGCAAGAAGAAAGTAACTCCTCTTTTGTTTCTGTGTCCTCTATTCCCTTCATTAACCAATGTCTTGCAAGAGTGGTTTGCACTCTGTCTGCACTTCCTTAACTGTTGTGAATGCCTTAGCTTTCTGTAATCTGTAGTTTTCCTTTATTATTCAACTAAAAAGTCTTCACTTCAAATTACAAATGGTTTTCCAGTGGCAAATTCAATGGGCACTTTTAAATTATAACTTGATCTTGCTCCAGCATTTGAACACAATTTGATTAGATGTGATTTTTTATGACTCTGTTCTCTTTTGGTTTAATTTTTAACCTTCTGGGTATTATTTTCACCATTTTGACTGATTTTTCTTTTGCTATTTGCCTCTTAAGGTTAGTGCGCTTGCCCCAAAGCTCCATACAAGGCCCTTATTTTCCCTATCTATGCTTATTCTTAACAGGCAAACTCCTCTAGTTTTGTGCTTTCAGCTATCATCCATATAACAAATATCTCAGACAGCACTGAATCCAACCTTGGTTGTCCATCTGCCTTCCCACCCCACTTTACCAACTACCTAAATGATATTTCTTCATTTGGATATTCCAAAGGCAGCCAAAATTCAAAATGTCTAAAATGTAACTCACATTTCAAAATCCTCCTAGTTATTTTTATCCAGGCTTTCACTAGATGCCTCAATAAGGAACTTTAAATCTTTCTCAAGTCTTCCAGCTACTTTGCCTTTTATTTCCAACAGTCAGTGGATTACTACACACTCCTGATCTTCCTAAATTAATGTCTCTACAATTATTCCTTCTGTGCATTTCCCTCTGCCTTACTTTCTTCAGTTGTTCTTGCTCCAAGTCTTACATTCTCTAGTTCATTCTTCCATTGTTAGCTAAAATGATCTTTTAAAAATATAAATAAAATACTCATGATCTTTTAACAAAAATACTCATGATCTCCCTATGGCATGCAGAATATAATTCAACATCTTAACCATGACATACTAGTGCACTCCAAATTCTCACTACAGTCCCTTCCCCATCCTACCAATATATAGCACACACAACCTATTTTGCTTCTTCAGGTATTTCCCATTCTCTTTTGCATTTTCAATGTCTCTAACAGCTCTTCTCATCAGCATAGATACATGCTTATCAATGTTTTAATGTTTTAAATTTAAAATGTATAAAATGTATATTTCTTCCATCTCTGTGCCCCTCTTTAGCTATTAGTTCTTCTACATTTTCTCTTCTATTTAACTCTGCCACCAGCTATGTTAAACAACATTCTTATAATGATGAAATTCAGTTGGCATTACTCAGTCTTTATCTTTTATGAATATTCAGCAGGATTTGATATTGCTGGCCTTCTCTTTAAACAACTTCATCCCAAAGAGAACCTTATACGTTAATGGTGAGAATGTAAATTGGTTCAACCAACATAAAAAACAATACAAATGTACTTTAAAAAATTAAAAATAGATCTACTATGCAATCCAACAATTCTATTTCTGAGTATATGCCCAAAAGAACTAAAAATGGGATTTTGATGAGATACATGCACTCTCATGTTTATTGTAGCATTATTCACAATAGCCAAAACATGGAAACAAGCTCATCAGTGGATCAATAGATGAAAAAGATGTGATACACATACACAATGGAATATTATTCGGCAATGAGAAGGGAAGAGATCTTCCTATTCATGACAAAATAGATGCCCTTGAACACATTATGCTAAGAGAGATGTCAGAGAGAGAAAGGCAAGTACTGCATGATATCACTTATATGTAGAATCTAAAAATGTTAAACCTATACAAAACAGAATAGAATGGTAGTTACCAGGGGGTGGGGTGAGGAGTGCGAAAGTGATGATGTTTAAGGTCAAAAACTTACAAAGAGTAGTAGATAATCCATAGATATCTAATACACATTATCCTAAATATACATAATAATATGTTCTATTAAAAAAAAACTCTACCTCCTTGACTTTCATTCTATGACTCTCTTTGCTGTCGTATTTTGTAGGGAGGAAGGTTCCTTTCTGCATCTTCCTTTTAAATGATCAAATTACTCGGGATCCTTAACAAGCACACTTCTTGTCTACTTTTGAATCTACATAGTAGTTCAGGATGAATTAATCTACACCTATGGCTTTGTCAATCACTTTTTGGCTCTATTTCTCAAGTGAGGACTATAGTTTAGTTTTTTCTAAGTTACTAACTTAAATCTATATAAATTACTTGCTGGACATCTCTACCTGATAAATACTCTACCTCACAAATACCTCAAATTCAGTATGTCCACAAATTGACTCATTGACCTAAATTAACTCAAATCTAGGTAAGGTGGTGCCAAGACCATCCACCATCAGACAAAATTGAAAAAGTTACCACTCTCTCCACCACCATCACCACCAAAAATACAATACGAAGGACTATCAATGTTGTCTCCTAAATATCATCACATTCACCATCTCCATCATCTCCTCTGTTTTTATCCAAATCTTATGATTCTCCTACTTAGATCAATGTAGAGTCTAATTTTAAATTTAATTTCTAAATGCTAAATTCTCAGCCATAGTTCTCATGAACTACATAAGATAGAAAATGAGAACAGAGTGTACATGAACAATTAAGTCTGTAAAATAAAGGGTACATCCACATATTATGTATACCATAATTTTAGAGCTGAAAGGAAATTTAGATATGAACCAAAGTTCTCAAACAAGTGGAAATGGAGAAATAGCTAAAAGATTGTTCTGACAAGAAGAAACAATAAATAAAGATTAAAGTATATTCTTTGCTTTCTGCTTACAATTTTTTTTTCTTTTGGTGCTGACAAAGGAAATTCTGAGCCAGAGAAAGTTATATTGAAAATACTAGGCTTGAAAATCTTAGGCTTCTAATGAAAATCCACTCTTGTGGATTGGGCTTGTTCCAAGACGAGTTAAGCTGAGAACCTCTGTTAATGTTTTGTATACTAGAAGATTGGTGCTAGGGATGGAATGTTTGTGTCCTCCCAAAATCCATATTTTGAAACTCTAATCTCCACTATGATGACATTTAGATGTGAGGGCTTTGGGAATAATGATGTCATATGGGTGAGCCCTTATGCTGAGATTGGTGCCCTTATAAAAGGATAAACAGCAGAACTAACTCTAACAACTTTCTCTCTCCCAGTCTCTTACACTCTCTCTCTCTCTGCCATGTAAGGATACAGCAAGAAGGCCAAATGCAAGGTTCTCAACAGAAACTGAATTGGCCAGCACTTTGATCTTGGCCAGTCTCCAGAACTATAAGAAATAAATTTCTCTTGTTAAGGCATCTAGTTTGTGGTATGTTGTTATAGCAGCCTGAACTGACTAAGACAACCACTTTATCCAACTTTGGACAGCTAAGAGCTGGTAACATGTCAGGAAGGCAGTCCAGTTTTTGTTAATATCTTGTTTGTTTTGTCTCTAGAAGAAAATCCTGGGCAACAAAACAAACATTTGGCAGTGGGCCATATTTGCAATTTTTCTGTGGCTATCTAAATTCAATATGCAATTTATTTACTTTTCAGGTACAAAAAAGCTTACATGAATTTTTATTTCTTTATACTGAGCCAATACACACAATGCTTTTATTTTTTTTTTAAATAAAACAATCTGCTAATTGTTGTATCCCATTATTGAAAGGCATATGACTACCTATATTAAAATTAAGTTCAGGTGAAGTAAAAGATAACATAACTAAGAGTAGATAAAGAAAATAAGAAATCAATAAGTAAGCATTGATTTAGCAACTCACTGACATCAAAGCCAGTATCTCTGAATACCTCTCGTTGAAAAATGACTGCTAGAGCTCACCGTTGGGTCTAAATCCTCTCAGGAAGAAGGAAGAAATGTGTCTGCTATATCTGTCCTCTTTACCAGGAAAGAGAAAATTTTCCCAGAAACATCCTGAAGACTTTTTTTAATACCATTAACCAGAACTGTATCATTTTACCATTCATAGTGAGGAAACTGTAAGAACAAGTATGTAGCTTTTCCAGCCCTTATACTAGAGGGAAGAAAAAAAAAGAAGGAGACTGAAAACAGGTTTGGGGTTAATCTACTAATAGTATCTTATCTGCTATTCCAATTATCTACCAATGTATTCCGAATTTTTTTAACAAAGAAGCTAAGCAGATTTATAAAATGCAATTATCAGAACCCTAATATTTAAAATTTCCCTTCATGGAGAGAGTTTCTTTTTAAATTTAAATGTTTTCCCCCATATCAGACCAAATCATGGGACCCTGTCTCCTTAATAAATCAAGAAACAGCAAAGCAAGCAGATTCATAAGTCTTTGCAGACATCTTAGACTTACGAATTTTTTAAAAGGTTACTATATTTGTACATCAGCCCAGGTTCCCTGTATGTCTTTCAGAGGAATTAACTCATCTTTGGAATCCAGGGCTGGTTTCCTGAAATAAAGCCAACAAGAGACCTGGAACACCATTTCAGGAACAATGAGGTAGATTGGTTAAGATAGCAGCTGGGTCAAGTAAAAGTAAGTTCAAATCCTAGTTGTACACCATGCTACCTGTGACTGCAGGCAAGTTATTTAGCCCATCTAAACCTCTGTTTCCTCAGTAGCAAGATGAGAATTTTAACATCTACCTGGTATGACAGTAAGAGAAAATGCATGCAAATTGAGCCCTGAGATAAGTGGTTAGGGTTGTTGAGTAGACTACTAGTTGTCTATCCAATATCCATTTTCCCTATATACGTAGTTATATATATGGTTAAAGACTCTTACATATAAGGGTGACCAAGTGACTAGATTCTGATCAGTGAAATACAAGCACTGAGGTTTCTGAGAAAACATCTTTTAAAAATGGTGCTAAATAACTGGCACATTTTGCCTCTTGTTCCTTCTATTTTCTTGACTGATCCTAACATCCTAGCTACCATCTCCTGACCAGGAGAGGAATAATGCCAAAGGACAGTCTGAAGTTTCTTGAAATGGCTTGTGATTTTTTAAAAATTATTTTATTTATTTGACAGAGAGAGAGATCACAAGTAGGCAGAGAGGCAAGCACAGAGGGGGGAAGCAGGCTTCCTGCTGAGCAGAGAGCCCGATGTGGGGCTTGATCCTAAGACCCTGAGATCATGACCTGAGCTGAAGGTAGAGGCTTTAACCCACTGAGCCACCCAGGCGCCCTGAAATTGCTTGTGATTTTTTAAAATAAGTTTAGTATGTTGTTCTACTTTGGAGTATAGTAGAAAATTATATACTCATTTTGGGGGTTGTAAGTTTAGTATCACACAGATTGTCAGCAAAGAATGAATTCAAATATGGAGAAGCATGGCAAATTTAAAAGGAGCTCCCTATATTTATTATCCAAAAACGGAACAACAACAAAAGCAAAACACCTCACTGTCCACTTAAATGATACCAAAAAAGAAGGGAGGGTCACATCAATTCCTTCTGTTCTAATGAGAATTTGTCTTTGAACTATGTAATAGTTCAGGAAAGGCATGAAGACTGTAATATATCCTCATACCTGGTATAATTATTTTTTCACTGAGAATTACACAACTCATGTTCTTATGGCATAACACCTACAAAACGGACAATATTAAAGAAAGTCATCCTTGCTCAAAACTTTCCAGACAACATATTAATAATCTGCCATCCTTTAAAAGATGGAAAGTAAATCCTGGGCCAAAATCCACTAACAATAAGCAAATTTAAGCCCAAAGGAGTTACTTTAAAAAACTATAAATGTAATACTTTGACTTTAAGTGAAAAAAGTCCCTTCAAAAAGCCCCTTGTGACATTTTAATGATATTTACGATTTTACCAATATACTTCTCCACTTAAACTTCTTTCATTTCACTTTAGTATTATGATATTAATCTATTTCCTATGTTTATGGCAAGCTACTTAAAAAGGCAGATAGCTTTTCTTTAATGAAAAAGAAAACAAACAAAAAAACCCCCATAAAACATAATAGCTTAATACTTATTCTACACCAAACTCAACAGCAAAATAAATCAAATACTGGCAGCCTGATTCTTTCAACGAAAATCTTCAGATTTGTGTTCATTCATTCCTCTTCAATTACTACATTTCCTATTTAGGAGTCATCATTAATGTGGTAATTGTTGAAGCCAGAAGAATGGGCAAAATCCCTGAGGGAAGAAGCAGAGGATTAACTATAGAAGAGACTGACCTATGTTTTAAGCAATAGCTATAGAATAGTAGGCTATGGGAGAGAAACAAAGAGAGAGATTGTAGATATCAAAAAAGAGAAAAGTGAGATAGGTCAGAGCACCAGGATATTGAAATGCTGCAGAAGTCAAGGAAAACAGAAGTGACCTTCTGTTTGAAATCCATCTGAGACACTGAAGATAATAGAATAGCAAAAAAATGTCATTGAATCTAACAACAATATGGATATTCTTTTTTTTTTTAAAAAAAAAGATTTTATTTATTTGACAGAGAGAAACACAGCAAGAGAGGGAACACAAGCAGAGGGAATGGTAGCGGAAGAAGCAGGCTCCCTGCTGAGCAGAGAGCCCAATGCGGGGCTCGATCCCAGGACACTGGGATCATGACCTAAGCTGAAGGCAGACACTTAATGACTGAGCCACTCAGGTGCCCCAGTATGGATATTCTTGATCTCAGAAAAACAAACCTCAATGGATAGTTAAGATAGTATGAGAGTAGGTAGGTGATATATCAGCAAAGATATCAGTCAGAGAGGGGAAAATAAAATCCAAGTTAAGAAATGGTTCAAGATGGTAGGGTACAAAGAGCCTGAACTCACCTCTACCCCAGACTCACCAAATCTATAGCTACATATAGGACAATTCTTTCAAAAAGACCTGAAAACTCAGTGAACAGATCTTCTACAACAAAGGGTAGAAGACCACATTGAGACTGGTAGGAGAGGCAGGGACATAGTCTTTTTAAAATCTCCATCCCCATGCAACTAAGGGTGGGAGGAATGTCAGAAATACAGAGTATGTCCCTAAGGGATGAGGCGTTTGAGCCTTACATCAGGCACCCCAACCCTTGGTACCTGCATCAGAGAGGAGCCGCCAAAATGTCTGCCTTTGAAAACCCACAGTGCTTATGCCCAGGAGACCCAAAGTGCTGTAGGAAACTCAGACTTCTCTGTTAAAGGGCTCAAACATGGACTCTTTTGCCCCAAGACCCAGAGCAAAAGCAGCAAATTGAAAAATACCTAGACCATATATGAAAGAGACTCATTGGCAAATGTTAATGCATCTGCCACAGGGATAGGAGTCTGCTGGAACTCTCTCCAAGGACATAAGTGCTGGGAGGAACCATTTTTGTACTTTCCTTCCACTTTGCTAGTGCCAGCCCTACCAGGAGCCATTTTTGCACTGTCCCTTTCCCCTGCCAGTACCTGCCCTGCTCCTGCACTCTCCTATGGCCTCACCCTGGTAAATCCAGAAAGTGAGAATACAGTACTCAGCAAGGTTATCATTCAGAATTGAAGGGGAGATAAAGTTTTCCAGACAAGCAAAAACTAAAGGAATTCACCACCACTAAACTGTCCTAACAAGATGTAGTAAAGGGACTACTTTTAGCTAAAAAGTAAGGGAAAGAAAACATATGAAAGGGAAAAAAATCTCACTGGTGCAAAAGACAAATATATAGTAAAGGATTAATTACTTACAAAGCTAACATGAAGGTAAAAGTAGTAAAAATAACTATAACTACAATAATTAGATAAGGTCACAAAAAATTAAAAGATGTAAAATGTGACATCAAAAACATTAAATGGGAGCACCTGGGTAGCTTGGTCAGTTGAGCATCCAACTCTTGGTTTCAGCTCAGGTCATGATCTTGGGGGCCTGAGATGGAGCCCCACATTGGGCTCTGCACTCAGCATGGAGTCTGCTTGGCATTCTCTCTCACTCTTTCTCTACACCTCCCCCTGACTCAAATAAATAAATAAATAAATATTTTAAAAAAAACACACACACAAAATATCAGAAGGGGGAATAAAAATGTAGATTTTTAGAATGCATTGAAACTCAACTTGCTATAAAAGTAAAATAGACTGACATATGTAAGCCTCATGGTAATTAAAAACTAAAAGCCTATAGTAGACACACAGAAGATAATGATGATGGAATCTGAGTACAACACTAAGAAAGACCGAACCACAAGAGAGCTAGAGAAGAAAGGAACAGAGAAAATAGACATGAAACAATAAAATGGCAAAAAGTTAATACATATCTATAATTTATTTAAATGTAAATATTCATTTACACTTAAATTTAAATTTAAACATTTACATTTAAATTCTCTGATCAAAAGATAGCTGAATGGATTAAAAACAATAAGAACCATCTCTATGCTCCTACAAGAGATCTACCTC
>CM053614.1:53743606-53762435 GCA_028646535.1 Procyon lotor | reverse complement strand
CTCCTAGACTCAAGAAATGAACTAAGGGTGGCCGGGGGGAGGTGGTGGGGTAGGGATAGAGTGGCTGGGTTGTGGACATTGGGGAGGGTATGTGCTATTAAGTGCTGTGAAATGTGTAAGCCCGATGATTCACAGACATGTACCTTGGGGCAAATAATACATTATATGTTAATAAAAATTAAAAAAAAAAAGATTTCTGTTTTTCTTGAAAGATTTATGTTATAGATTCTTGAGGTACAGCCCTGGGTAAAAGCTGAAAAGTAAAAGTGACAATTTCTCCTAGAAGTTTATCATCATGGAGCACTAAGAAGATCTGAAATAATTCCTTAGAATTTTTCTCTTTTTATCCATTGACAAGAAACAGAATATTTTGAGAACTTCCCATTAGAAATTTGAGAATAGCTAATTTCTCCCTACCTAATGAAATTTATAGGTGGAATGGTTTGTGCCATTTAAAATAAATCCTACATTTATACATACAGTATATAAAATATCTTATTTTTTTAAAGATTGTATTTATTTATTTAAGAGAGAGAATCAGAGAGAGAGCATGTGCACAGACTAGGGGAGAGGCACAGGGAGAGGGAGAAGCAGACTCCACACTGAGGAGGGAGCATGATGTGGGGTTTGATCCCAAGACCCCAGGATCATAACCTGAGCTCATGGCAGATGCTTAACTGACTAAGCCACCCAGGACCCCTCAAAAATATCTTCTATTTCAAATGATAAATATGGTTTAAATACTGGCTCAAAATTCAAGTTAAGTATTAGTTTATAGAATCTGGATACTCATTGCTCAAATATATTTATATACATTTTTATTTTTTTAAATATTAAATATTTAATATGTAAAATTAAACAACACACTACTGCACAAACAGTGAGCCAAATAAGAAATCAGATGGCAAATCAAAATATGTCTCAAAACAAGAGAAAAAGAAATCTCCAAGATTATTGGACTCCAAAGAATATTCCAAATCTAATGGGATACAGCAAAAGCAGTTGCTAGAGTGAAATTTATGCTATAAATGCTTGTATTGATGAAAAAAAGTTCTAATAATGTTACACCACAAGAAACTAGAAAAAGAAGAAACAGATGAAATTTAGTAAAGGAATGAAATAACAAAGAAAAATCAGAAGAAAATAAGAGACCAGAATAAACAAAAACATAATATTCAAAGACTTTTCAAAAAAAGAGAGAGAGAGACAAGACTCAAAACCAAAGTGAGAAGTGGAAAACAATACAACAGAAAAACACAAAAACGCATAGTGTGATAACAGATTACTATAAATAATTATTCACTAACAAATCAGATAACTTGGAAAAAAAACCCATATAATTCCTAAAAGCACACAAGTTACTACAACCGGATCATGAATCTTGAATCCAAGAAATAGGAAATATTCTTAAACCAATAACAAGAATAAAAATTGAATTAGAAATCAAAAATCTCCCAGCACAGAAAAGCTCAAAACCACACAGGTGATTGGTGTATTCTACCAAACATTTAAAAAATAATTAATGTCAATTATCAAATATTACAAATAATAGAGAGTAGAGGGAACAATTCAAAGCCATTCCACAAGGCCAGCACTACCCCAATACCAAAGCAGGATAAAAACATTACAAGAACAAAAAAGTCTGTGTGGAAGTAGCCAAGATGTTCTTCAAAAGATGAATGGATAAAGAAAATATAGTTCATAAATACAACAGAATATTACTCAGCCATCTAAAAGGATGAATATATACCATTTACATCAACATGAATGGAACTGAAGGGTATTACGCTAAGTGCAATAAGTCAGCCAGAGAAAGACAATTATCATATGGTTTCACTTATATGTGGAATATAAGGAATAGCACAGAGGATCAGAGGGACAGGGAGGGAAAACTGAATGGGAAGAAATCGGAGAGGGAGACAAACCATGAGAGACTCTTGACTTCAGGCAACAAACTGAGGGTTTCAGAAAGGGAGGTGGGTGGGAGGGTTAGTGTACCTTAATAAGGGGCATGAAGGACGGCATTGTGATGGGATGAGCACTGAGTGTTATATACAACTAATGAATCATTGAACATTACATCAAAAACTAATGGTTTATTATATGTTGGCTAATTGAATTTAAATAAAGTAAAATAAAAATTTGGCTTCACACCAAAATAAAAAGAAAAAAAAAAGTCTAGTTTGTCCAATATAAGTAGTGCTACTCTATCTTTTGACATCCATTTGCATGATAACTGCTTCTCCATCCCCTCACTTTCAGTCTGTAGGTGTCTTTAGGTCTAAAATGAGTTTCCTGTAGGCAACATATAGATGGGTCTTGCTTTCATATTCATTGTGACACCCTATCCTTTGACTGGAGCATTTAGTCCATCTATATTCAAAATAATTATTGATAAATATGTATTTATTGCCATTTTATTATTTGTCTTGTCACTGTTTCTGGAGATTTTCTCTGATCTTTTTTTGTCTTTGTCACTTTTGATTTCTCTTTAGCATTCAGAGTTCCCTTTAATATTTCTTGCAGGGCTGGTGTAGTGGTCATGAACTCCTTTAGTTTTTGTTTGTCTGGGAGACTATTTATCTTTCCTTATATTCTGAAGGATAACTTTGCAGGATAGAGTATTCTTGGCTGCAGATTTTTCCCATTCAGAATTTTGATTATACCATGCCACTCTCTTCTGGCCTGCCAAGTTTCAGTTGAAAACTCTCAGGTAGTCTTACAACGTAGTAAGACAAGTAAGTAAGTAAGACTTACAAGGTAGTCTTACAAGTTTTCCCTTGTAAGTTAAGGACTTCTTCTGTCTTGTTGCTTTTAAGATTTTTTTTTCTTTATCACTATGGTTTGCAAATTTAATTACAGTATGTCTTGGTGTCTTGTCTAATTCACTCCTCTGCTTTCTCATTGCATTTAGCCTATTTCCAATCTTGTTTATTGCATTCTTCATCTCTGATTGATTCTTTTTTAACTCTTTTGTCTCTTTTGTAAGAGTTTCACTGATGTCCTTTATTATTTTCTCAAGTCTAGTGAGTATCCTTATGATTGTTGCTTTAAATTCTCCATCAAGCATATTACCTGTATCTGTTTCACTTAGGTCTCTGGCAGTGGCCTTACCTTGTTCTTTCACCTGGGATAAATTCCTCCATCTTGGCGTTTTGTCTAAGTCTCTGCCTTATTCTGTGTGTTAGAAAACCGTTTTAAAATATACACTCTAGTGTTGCCTGGGTGGCTCAGTGGGTTGGGCCTCTGCCTTTGGCTTGGGTCATGGTCTCAGGGTCTTGGGATGGAGCCCCACATCAGGCTCGCTGCTCAGGGGGGAGCCTGCTTTCCCCTCTCTCTCTCCTGCTTCTCTGCCTACTTGTGATCTCTTTCTCTCTGTCAAATAAATAAATAAAATCTTTAAAAAAATTAAATAAAATATACACTCTAAACACTAAAAACGCTGTCAGCTTTCTTATAAGACACATTATCATTTCATCAATCATATTTTTAATGCTGCTGCTGAATTGACATATACTCTATCAGTAAGCTTTAATTGTACATCTATTTGAAATATACATCCAAAGTATTTTATAGCACCATAAGAGAATAATATTTTTATGTGAATTTGGAAGCATCTGTTGAATCATTTGCTATTTAAAAATTAAATAGTTAAACACTGATTCATTCCTTAATCCAACAAAAAACATATCTATGACTTTGGCTTTGCAAAGACATAAATCTATTTCTTATTAATTGCTTTAAACCCATTCTGAGTTTAACAGATACAGTGGAACAAGAAAAGAATGCCATTTCCAAAATGGTTATAAACATTTTCTAAGATTAAAAGATAACTATCTATAATAATAACAGCAAAAAGGTATTTCCCTGTTTATTTTAGTATAATGCATTGTCTTTAGTGATGGACACCACTTAGATGTCTATTTTTTGTTTAGATAACTCTTACAGGGTTTGAAGTTTTATCTGAAGTTTTTCTATGCCAATTCTTCTGCAAATATGACAGAACATTTCACAAACTCAGCTCCTCTTTTGCTTTCTCTGTGATTTGTTTGTTTCAGGTTGTACTAAAATAAAGTTTCTTTCCTGTGCCATTCAAAGATTTAAAAGAGGAAAAGAAGAACACTAAGAGAAAAACTTAAAATATTTGATTTTCATTCACTTCTTTTTTGGCGTTACATAAAAATGTAAAGAATATTAGGTTAGAACCTTAGGTTAGAACCATGTCACAATGTGTACATAAGCCATTTTTTTTAAGCAGCTGACTACCTAAACTTGGAGGAGATGTAGAAATAAGTGAATTCCATAGGCAGTTTGACCACAAGATGTTAGTTGTTAGACCATCTTGAGTCTGTACATAGGCCATTCTTAAGACTACAGTTTGTTGGACAGATAAAAATTAGAATGATAAAAAAGTCATCTCTATCTAGCCACTATCAAGGGAAGGGGGCAGCATAATTATTTTTCTGGAATCCCAGGTATAGATAAACAAGTCAGTTACAAACAAATTGAGACCTAGAACAGATATATGGTCATCCAATAATTTAAGAGAACGTAAGGTAAGTTTTGGGCTTCATGACAGAAACACGTAAATGAGAATTGAAGATAATAAGAATGTAGAGATAGAAAGTAGTGCTGGGGAAAGAGACAAGGAGCCATAAAACTTGCATTCAGAGAATGCAATTCCCAAAGTAGAATATGCAGGGGAATACATGACGGTGGTTGAGAAATAAAGTATCCTCAAATAAACATTTTCTTTTGAAAACAGTACAATCAAGTAAAACACAGTATTTGAAAAAAGTGAAAAGAAATCCCTAGAGGCAGTAAATTATAGGATTTCAACTTTTCATATACTATTCTGTATTAAAATGAAAGAGAACCAGGGGCACTTGGGTGGCTCAGTTGGTTAAGTGTCCGACTCTTGACCTCAGCTTAGGTCATGATCTCAGGGTCTGGGATAGAACCCAGAGTTGGGCAGTGTGCTCAGCAGGAAGTCTGCTTGAGGATTCTCTCCCTCTGCCCATCCCCCCACCCTCTCTCTCTCAAATGAATACATAAGCCTTATAAATAAACAAACAAACAAATAAAATGAAAGAGAACCAGACTCTCTAGTTAGTTGATGCTATTCCAAGAGTGGGGCAGAGGCTAAATGAGTATCTGCTGGGCCAAAGGTGATCTCCTCCTAGACACTGGGCACCAAACTGACTTCAATCTATGCAACTGCAAACGTATTTGGCAAGTATCCAATTGAACAAAGTGTGCAACCAAGGGTTGTATAGCCTTTTATTATATTTTGGTCAAGAGTTTATGTGTAAGAAGGAAAAATGAGGAAATTAAATACAAAGCTTATGAAATAAGATTTCAGATTAAAGGGAACTGGATCTCTTTAGTGAACATTCAGAGAAATAACATCTCTAAATATAAGTTGCAAAAACATAAATATTTAGAAAATTGTAATCATAAGAACTGACAAGAAGACATGGCTATTTGGAGTTTTCTGTTTGGTTGGTTTTTAAGATTTTATTTATTTATTTGAGAGAGAGAGAAAGAGAGAGCAAGCACAGAAGGAGAGTGAGAGGGAGAAGCAGATTCCCACTAAGCAGAGAGCCAGATGTGGGGCTCAATCCCAGGATCCTGACTGAGCTGAAGGCAGACAACTGAGTCATCCAGGTGACCCAAAGATATGGCTACATGGAACATATCCAACAAGGATATCCAAACATATCCAAAGAGGAAAACAGATAAAATTTAAAAAACAAAAGCGAACAGACAAAAACACTATTATAACTATGAAGACAATGAAAAAAATAAGGTTACAAATGACTAAAGAAAATTAAAATTTGAAAAATTACTAAATTAGTATCCTCAACTACTGACAATAGAAATAAGCCTGACTTCCAGAAAGTCAGCTTAGTGGAGCAGAAAGAAAAATTAGAAATTCCCACACAATTCAGGAAAAAGCCAAAGAAATTTAAAAGATTCAAGAAGAGAGCAAAGATATAGGAATAAACAATACAGCTCTAAGATAAAGAAAACACTTTTTAAAAAGTGAAATACAGCACTAGTAAAAACTAGTATTTTTTTTCTGATTAAAGGTAGAATATAGCTCCCAAATGGCAGACTGGTTTGTTTCAGAACCATATCACAAAGAACAACTAGAAAGATTATATATTTATATGTGTATATATTTAAACCTGCTTGAAAGAACGGGGGAGTTAAGAAAGAGAAGGCTTGTATGGCAATGCTTTGGAGAAGAGCAGCCCAGAGAAATGTCTCTGCTGATTTAGATTAAGCTGATTGGTTGAGTTGCATAAGCCTTGCTATCTAGAACTGGCAATAAATTCCATTTCTGGATAAAGGATCATTAGGTACAATTGTGCAGGTTCTAGTGGTTATTGACATATCTGGAGCAGAATTAACACAAGTTAAATCATAAAAAATTTTGGTTGATTGTAGAATGACTACGATGTGAATCCTGGGAGAAGCAGGGATACTTCATAATAATAAAAAGATATTGAAGAAAAAGAACCTATAAACACTGAAGCCATACTTTAATCAAGTAATACAGTAATCAGTAAAAATATAAGATAATAGAATTCATATATATTAAAAGAAAGATAAATGAATATATTTTTCAAAATTTTGCAATGAATGTCAAGAAATGAAATACTTACAGGATATAATCATCATATTCTTCACAAACAAAAGGTTTTATTTGCATCCAACAGTTGAAAGACTATATTTACTCTTTATTTTATTGGCTTTATTTTAAGTGCCCAAAACAAAAGGCGTCAGTGAGCTTTGTAAATGTAAAAAATGTAATCCTATTGATTAATAATCACAAAAACATTTCCTCTCAAGGTCAGAGGATAACCTCAGAATATGTAAAGTAACTAACAGCCAGCAGTTGCTATTTCCAGAACTGACTTTTATTTTCCCACAATTCTGGCATTGTTTCATTTTCTAATGGTGACATTGCAATTTTAGCTATCATAATTGCATAGCAATGACAGATGCTCATATAGGCCTATTCTTCTTCAAATGACTTATTTAAAGCTTTGAAATCTGTATACAGATGCGCACTGTATAAGTACTGTCACTATCCTGCTTTCAAAAATTCATGAAAAAAATGACATGTTAATTTGTGTTGTAAATGAATGAAGAAAACATTTCAAATAGCACTGAGAGAGGCAATAATCTATTAAAATCGAGTAGAAGAAAAAATTTAAAAGGTGCCATCAAGTAAGCTATTTATTTATTCAAAGACAGTGTCTAAATGAGCCAGAACTGACACCAGAGGCATCCAGTTACATATTTTAATGTCGTATCAAATTTACTGGCATTCTAAGTGTATAAACAATATATTTGCATCATATTAGTGACAAATGTCATGCTAATATCATAGCAAAATGACTACAAGGAGCTTTCATAACTTATTTACAGAATGTGTTTCTAGGTACAATAACTCATTTAGAATTGTCAAACAACCAAAGAATTACAGGAATTTTCAACCTTTGCTTAGGGAAGTCTTATTTCATACCACAGATGCCATTTATATTATTTACTGTAATGAATTCTTAATGTCCTTCTTGTGTTTTGTAGGGTCACCATTTTTATTAGGTTCCCCCTTCAGCATTTCTAGATAAGAGCTGTTGGCTTTTGAGCCTATTTTTCTGAATAACATGTATCAACGTTCCAAATTGCCCCTGAGTGGTTAATGGTTTCTTCTTAGTAAAGGGTCCTTTAAAAAAAAAAAAAAGGCAGGTCACCAGAAATACTTTGGGTTCTTCCTCTTCTATACACTCAGGGCAGTTATCTTTCCTAGTTGAAGGATAAATCTTTTCTTTTCGCTTCTGACCTTGCAAAATTTCCCTTTATCTACCAGAGCCATTGAAACCTGGAAATCATCAGGCAGCCATGCACCATAAAACCTACATAGTCTTGTTCTATGAGAAATTGTTTTGTAATAAATGTCTCCTATACCAAACTGTTCCCTAACTCTTTAAAAGTTGCATGTCCTCTGGACCAACACAAGCACACACGGGATGAATGTATTTTAAAATATTTCATGTGATATTAAAAACCATTAAGCTGTTTCCAAAATAGGTTCAAAAGAAGTTTTTAACTTTATAGACGATTAAAGCAATCATTTGGTCAGTTACTTCACTGACAGCTATAGCAGTGTAGTTTTATCTGATAGAACAAATTTACAGAGAAATGTCTTTATCCAATTCATATTAAGTGCTCTTCTACGTAAAAATAATTCTGGAAGTAGGAGGCTGCAGGATCACCGTACACTTCTCTTGAAATTTATTTCAGGGGCACCTGGGTGACTCAGTCATTTAAGCCTCTGCCTTCAGTTCAGGTCATGATCTCAGGGTCCTGGGATCCTGTAGGGATCCTGCTCAGTGGGGAGTCTGTTTATTCCTTTCCCTCTGCCTCTCCCACCACTTGTGTTCTCTCTCTCTCTCAAATAAATAAAATCTTTTAAAAATTTACTTCAAAGTTAAGCTAAAGTCTAAGAAAATTCTTTACCCCCATCTTTGTAAAAACAGTTATTAATGGTACATGTAAAAAAATCAGTGTTTCTCTCTCTTTTTTCTTATAAGGCATTTACATTTATTTTTCAAAAAGATTTTATTTATTTATTTGACACAGAGAGAGAGCACAAGCAGTGGAGTGGCAGGCAGAGGGAGAGGAAGAAGCAGGTTCCCCACCCAGCAGAGAGCTGGACATGGGGCTTGATCCCAGGACCCCGGGATCACGACTTGAGCCAAAGACAGACGCTTTACTTACTGAGCCACCCAAGTGCCACAGGCATTTGCATTTCTGACAACTCTGTATTTCAACTGTGAACTTGTTCACTGACTTCATCTTCATCACTGACTGCCACTGAAACCTGAGAACAGATGAGCTTTCCACAGAAAACCTGAGTTTTAGATATCCTAACTGCCAGAAACCAAGCTTTTCCACTTAAAAATATTGCCACAATCCACAAGAGCAGGGTAAGAGCAGGTAACAGTATCTGTCCCCTTTGTTCCTGTTGATCAAGGTTAGCCTACTGTTAATTTTAGATGAAAAATCTTATTGCCTTCCCTGCCCCTGGGGCTTGGCCAGGGCCATCTAGTCCCCCAAAATTATAAATAGTGGGAGGACTGGCTGAGGGATCATCACACCTTCACTTCCAGGAGACCTCCAACTTTGTTATAAGTAAGAGTTCTGAAACCCCTTAGTAGGCGCTAGTCTTGTTAAGTTGAAGAAAAAGTCCTCCTACATTTTCCCCCCTTAGGACAAGGACTTTCCTATTTTACTTTTGCATTATAAAAAACGCACAAAAAATCTGTTCCAAGTGCTTTTCTACTTGAGCGTATGTGGAGTACAGCTAACAACTTTCTGTGAGAGGGAAAAACAAGAAATGTAATCCCTTTTAGAGTACCTTTGATCATCGGTAACTTTGCCCAATATAGAAGCGATTTGCACAAACTCTTCTCTTGGGAATCAGAACTTAGAGAAACTTTCGTTAATGAAATCACGACCACTGAAAAAATCCAAAGATAACAGAAGTGAGTTACACTGTACTCAAGCTAATGCCAAATTCAAAAGTTACATTTTGCAACCTGAGAAGAGAATTCAAACTCCTCTGCAAGCATACAGATTTTCAAGATTTCTTTTTTCTTTTTTCTCAGGGACACAGAAAGGGGATAACATCACATTATATAGGAGGACTTCCAACGGATCCTCTTTAAACATCTCTCTCCCCAAGTTCCCACTGCTGCTTCATCTCTCTCTCTTTTAACTCTTTCTCCCTGACCCACTAGGTACATGAACTATCTCCCTTCTCCTACACTCCTGGTAGCTACTCCAAGTGGCTCTTGTGGCTCTTTTCCACATGCCATTTTCCTGAATTCTATCAGGGCAAGAGGATTGCAGAAAATTTATGATTTGTTATTTTTCTGCTCTCACCATCAATAAAGATAACAGAGACAGCTAATAAAAACTAACGTAATTTTCCAGTAGTTTCTCTGATAGTATACCTCCTCAAATTCTATACATGAAAACTATTGGCATTTAAGGAAAAAATTATGCTTTCACTTTTGACTTTTAGAAATGCACCGTGGTCATATCATACAAAGATACATGGCCCTGAGTAACCAGTAACTAAGCCTAGTAAATGTTATCCAAAACCTCTCATGCAGTTGGTCTTGTTAAATAACTTTCTTTCTGAATACATAATATAGTTAGGGAAAATCATATAAAAAAAATAATGCCCTGAGAGATTGCACACAAATTCTTTAAAAACTGTAAAATGATGTTTCCTACTTTCCTGAGCCTTAGACAAATAGTGTTATAAATTTACCTCACCAAAGAGAGAGTCCAACATAATCTACTTTATTGTTCTATTTTTAAATGAAGTTAGAGGGAGAAATTTTGATCATTTTATATGGAAAAGAAAATCTCGACTTAAAAACAAAAAGGAAAAAAGAAACTTTCCCCAAATCAAATTCAGCACTAGAAAAAGTTATTTTTCTTTTGTCCTCCTTTCTATAAACCTTCCATCCTCTATTATAGAGTTGACAAACTACATCCTGCAAGTTAAATCGAGCCACTACCTATTTTTGTAAAGTTTTATTGGCAAACAGCAATACCACAATTTACATAACATCAATAGCTGCTTCATAGTTTATTACTTGCAGTGGAGACCATGGGGTCTACAAAGCATAAAGTATTTACTATCTAGCCCTTTATAGAAATAGTTTATCAAACTCTGCTCTATCATACCTCATTAATATAAAAATTAGATTTTAAATCTATTTACCATAAGAATTGATTTCTGTACACCTTTTCTTGTGGATTAACTTCATTTCCTTTACCTATATAAAGATAGTATACTACGAAATCCTTCAAAGTTTAATCAATGACTCTTACATATATTAAAATGCCAGTTGAAACTAAATGGCAACACTTTACTCATTTAAGACCATTCTCTTTCATTCAGTGTTGTGAATTAACTATGTTCAATTAACTATTAACTATTAACTATGTTTTATTCTGAATTGAATCTCTTATAATTCAAAGGTCCTGACAAGAACCATGTGTGGATTTTTTTAAATTTTAAAACTTAAAAAAAAATTAATTGTCATAAACTTAACCATTCCAAGAATATTCTTCACATCACAATTAACTATTTTCCTATGGTTAATACTGTTTGCATATATCTTCCAAGCATTATAGTTGGGAACATAGTTTTCTCTAAAAAGTCAATTTAAACTGGATACTTCTCTTTTTCAGTATAAAATTCTCCACAAAGTTTTATACTGTAGCTAATGCTACAGCATTATCTTAGTTAGGGCTGCCATGACAAAGTACCACAGACTGGATAGCTTAAACAACATTTATTTTTTCACAGTTCTGGATGGAAGTCCAAGCTCAAGGTGTTGGCAGC
This sequence comes from Procyon lotor, assembly GCA_028646535.1. Taxonomy (NCBI): domain Eukaryota; kingdom Metazoa; phylum Chordata; class Mammalia; order Carnivora; family Procyonidae; genus Procyon; species Procyon lotor. The sequence continues at coordinate 53,750,995 of CM053614.1, read as the reverse complement.
ATTGGTCCTCCTGAGGGCCATTAGGGAAGGCTTATGTTTCAGTCCTCTCTATTTGGCTTGTAGTTGGCTATCTTCTTCCTATGTCTTTATATCATCTTCCTTCTGTGCTTGTGTCCAAGTTTATTCTTATAAAGATAGCATTCATATTGGATACCATAATGACATCATTTTAACTTAATTGCCTCTTTAAAAACCCTCTCAAATACAATTGCATTCTGAAGTATAAGAGGATAGGACTTCAACATATGAATTTTTGTAGGGAAATAATCCAGCCTATAACAAGCATAAGTGTTAAATATTTAGGATATAATGAGTTTCATATAAAATATGCACCCACCAGAGGTGCCTGGGTGGCTCAGTTGGTTCAGTGTCCAACTCTTGATTTCAGCTCAGGTCATGATCTCGGGGTTGTAAGACTGAGCCCTGCATCGGGCTCTGTGCTGGGTGTAGAGCCTGCTTAAGATTCTAAGATTCTCTCTCCTTCTCTCTCTGCTCAGTGCCCCCACCACTGGTGGTCGGCTCTCTTTCTCTCTCAAAAAAAAGTGTACCTGCCAATCCTTACTTTATGAGCTCAATAATACTATTCTTGAATTCTAGATCTGAATAAATGCTACAAAACTTACCTTGCTATTACCTCATAGTGTCATAATTTTCATAATTCTCTGATTTTATCATTCTTTTTAGAATTGTTCATTTTGACACATTCTGTTATGTAGAACTCAAATAATCTTTGCTTTGTGAAAGGGTATAGCCGTAAGAAAGAAATACGTTACCCAATTAGCTAAGCTTCTTAGAGAAACATTGTCTATGCACTTAAAAAAATAAGAAATGAAATTAATCTAGTTTTATTGGAATTTTTTGAGTAATTATTTTCCAAGATTAATACATTATTTAAAATTTGTGTAGAGATTATATAAATTAGGGATGTTAGCTATGTGTTTGATAAATTTGTGTAAATTTTCTGTTATACTCTCTGATATTGAACTAGATTGAATCAGAGGTCTTTACTTCATGAGAAAGATTCAAAATTGTTTTTCCTTTTTGTTGTTCTTGTTATGTACTTGATTAATTGCTATTTGAGAAAAATAGCAATTCTAAACATGTGAAGCTATAACCTGAAAATGTCGACATTTAAATACCTTTTCAAGAGTTTTGTTGTGTCAACAGACCTAGTTACAAGTAACACCACTTTGACTTTCAGGTTTTGTTATTTGTTTAGCTGCATTTTGTTGTCAATCATTTTCTCCATGTGTCAGTTTCCTTGGGGCTTTAAGGAGGAGATTTTCACAATTTACTCTGGGTAATGAAGATTTCTTGGGAGGATATGCTGAATGCATGCAGGAACTCATCTATCAGTCACACTAGCTTCTAGCTCTTGAAACATGAGGCTATGCAGCTGGCTTCATAGAGAACAGGAGAAGTAACTCGCTGGGTGAACCAACAACTTGAGCTCAGTGGCCTGTTTTCTTGCCTTCATTGGCAAATACCTAGTTTTGGACCAGTAGCCTGCTACCTGGCATGGAGGCATGGAGCACCTCCCATCAGCAGATTTGATGTCAGTCTGTGCTGAGGTCCTAGATAATCCACACTTAGCCTACTGGTATTTCTGCCCAAGTGTGCATCAGTGTCATCTTTCAAGCAACTATGGTTAGAGTTGCAGTATGCTTTTCTCTGGCTGCCAAACTGAGAAGGAAAGAAAGTGTTAGGGCCACTTCCCTGAAGAGTTGCCGTGTATGTGGCATCTCTTCCAACTTTGTGAGCTCTTCCTTCAGCCTCCTCAATATGCTCAGAAATAGAAGATACCCAGAAATGCAGTAGTGCAATAAACTGCACCACTTTGCACACTAAGCACAAGTAGCATATTTCAGAAGTAAAGGAGGTCCTCGGTGTGATTTTCTAATAAGACTGCTAACACTTCTTGGTATAATCTGGTAATACATATTTATACTTAGGATACTAGAGGAAAAAAGAATTATTCTGATAAAAACAAAAAAGTAGACTGTTCAATTTCTTGTTTTTAATAGATTTAGAGAATTAAAACAGAAAACGAATACCAAAAAAATGCTGACTTGACAGTTTCCTGTCAAAAAGGTAAATAAACAAACAAACAAAGAAAATGACATTTGGAAAAAATTTAGTCAGTATTTGGTATGTTTTATCTTTGGTATTTGCCTGGCATCTTTAGGGCAAAAGACTATAAAAAATAATGAATGAGGAGTAGCCAAACTTTGATAATTATAATAAGCCCTAGAAAGCAAAAGAGCTCTAGTGTCTGTTTGATATTTATCCTTAATTAGTTTATCTGCTCTGGAACTTTGGTCCTCATTCTCAAAGATGACTGCTATACTTTCAAGGTAGTTATCTATGTCCTTTAGTATAAGTTCCTAAATGCATTTATAGTCATAAGTCAAGGCACATTCCACCAATTTTAGCATTTCGACAAAGGGAAATAGTCATTAACCTCTCTAAAATTGCTAATTTGACTGGACTGACTTGGTAGTAATCAGCTCTAACCATTCAGTTCAGTCGGATTAGGAGATGATCCATTCCTCAGTCTGAATATTATACTAGGTCCCATCCTTGACCTTTTATCTTTTCATTTTAAATACGCTCCACCACATGACCCATGGCCACCTTCATTATTGAGAGACTGATGATTCGCAGGTCAGAAACTTCAGCTTGGATGTTTCTCCTATGTCTAGTTTCTTACTAACAACTTCACATGAATGTCTCATGGACACCTCAAACTCAGCTGGGCCAAAACCAAAATTCATATTCTTTGGGGAGGTGCCTACTTTATTGAGGTACAATTTACACACAATAAACTATATCAATTTTATGTGTACAATTAAACAAGCTTTGAAAAATGTACCCAATGAAGATATAAAACATTCCTATCACACCAAAATTGTTGCCTCCTGCCCTTTCACGTGCAAGTCTTCATTTATCTTGAGTAAAGATCCAGTGTTAGAGTTGTTGAGTAATATGTGTAAGCTTAACTTCATAAGAAATCATCCATTTGTTTTCCAAAGTGTCTGTAGCATTTTGCATTCCCAACAGTAATTCATGAGAGTTCCAGTAGCTGCACATCCTTGTTGACATTGGGTATGGTCAGATTTTTTTTTCATTTTAGCTATTCCAGTGGGTATGCTTTGGTATCATATTGTAAGTTGGATTTGCATTTCCATAATGACAAATGCATTTATTTGCCAGCCATATATCTTCTATAGTCTATAGAAGTCTGCTCAAACATTTTGCCCAATTTTTATGTGTTGTTTATCTTCTCATTATTGAGTTGTAAATGTTCTTCAAATGTTCTGGATGTAGGTTTTGCAAATATTTTCACCCATTCTGTGGTCTGACATTTCATTTCTTAGCTGTCTGTTGAAGAAGAAAATATTTTAACTTGGTGAAATCTAATTTATGAGTTTTAGATTGATTTTGTTCTTATGAGTGTTCTATTAAAGAACTATTAAAGAACTGTTAAAGAACTGTAACTCAGGGTCACAAAGATTTTCTCCTATATTTGCTTTTAGAAGATTTTTAGATTATTTGCTCTCATTTTAGATTAATGATTAAAATTAATTTTTGCACATAGTATTATGCAAGTGTTAAGAGTGTATATGTGTGTGTGTGTGTATGGATATCCAATTATACCTGTACCATTGGTTGAAAAGATTATTCCATTTTTAATGGTGTTGGAATTTTTGTTCAAAATCAATTGGTCATTCACTTATGAGTTTATTTGAGAATGCTTTATATCATTATCTATATATCTCTCTTTACACCAAAAGCAAACTGTCTTGATTACTGTAGCTTTTTAAGTCTTGAAATCAGACAGAATAATTCCTCCAATCTTGTTCTTTTTGTTTTATTTTTGCAGAATGGTGTTGGCTATTTCAGGACCTTTGCATTTCCATATAGATTTTAGAATCAGCTTTTCAAATTCTGTTAAAAATAAAAAGCTTTCTGGAATCTGGCTGGGGTTGTTTTGACTCATACATAAATTTAAGGATGATCTATATCGTAATAATATTGTCTTCTGATTCATGAACATGTGATATTTCTCAAATTATTAAGATTCTCTTTAGTGTTGTGCAGCAATGTTTTTAGTTTACTACATAGGGAACTCTTGGTAAACTATACTCTAAATATTTTATATAATTTTTTGCTACAGAAATGGTATTTTTAAAATTTTGGTTTCTAATTGTTTATTGGTACTATATAGGCATTCAATTTATTTTTACATATTAATATAGAATCCTACAACCTTGGTAAACTTTCCTTTAGCTCTAGAAGCTTTTTTGTATATTTGTTAGTTTTTTTCTACATAGACAATCATGACATCTGGGAATATAGTTTAAGTCTCTCTTTCTGATCTGGATGTCATTTATTTTTCTTGCCTCAGTGCACATATTAAGAAATATAATACAATATTATATAGAACTGATATGAGTTAATATCTTTGCCTTGTTCCAGATACTAAGGAGAAAGCATTCAGACCTTTATTAAGTATCAGTGATGTAGGTTGTAAGCTTTTCATTGATACTGTATATCAGACAGAGGAAGTTCCTCTCTATTCCTAGGTTGTATCATAATGGGCATTCAGTCTGGACAAATGAAAACTTAGCAGATGTTGAGGTTTAATTCTTATTATCCTATCTGTGTAATAGTTATCTCAGAGAGAAAGTACAGGAAAAGCATTATAGACACTATCCACAGTGGTCATCCAGGCAATTACCAGCAGAATTACCAGAATAGTGAGAGTGGGGAAAAGAAAGAGGATCAGAGAGTGTTCCCAAAGGCCAGGCTCCACAGTGCATGCCTTACCACAGGTGGCGGTTCCCACCTTACTCCATGAGGAGACCCTATGGGTGTCCCACCCCCTGTATTCTGACCGTCCTATGCAGAGAGAAGAGTAGGAAGGTGCAGACAACCAGGGTGCAGGGGAACAGGTAGACCAGTAAGACAGAATATGTATCAGGGTTATAGACCATGATTGTGCAAGGGGCTTCTTGCTAAAGACAGCCTAGAGAGAATGGCAATGAAGAAGATGATGAAAATCAAGGAGATGAGACCCAAGGTCAGCAGCCACCTCAGTGTCAGTATTGCTGCAACAATTACCAACACAGACACCTAGAAAACCTTAAACCACAAGATGGCAAAGAGACAAAAGCAGCTAATCCAGCAGCTGAGAATTCATCAGTTCTCAGGCTGAGCAGGGCAGGGTTCAGTAAATGCAGGCTTACCATGTAGATGAAAGTGGTATAAACAAACTAAGTTCTTCTCTCACAATCAGGATTCAATATCATCTAAATTTGATCATTTTAAAATGGAGATATAGGCATACTATGTACAGTGGTGGTAGCTGCCAGGTGGGCTAAAACCTGAAATGATCTGTTAATTTTTCAAGTGCCTTTTTCTGAGGTTGTGAATCTGAAATCCTTCACAGAGTCAAATGAAAGAAGCTACCACTGAAGAGAAACTGTGGCAAATGGACTGTAGCTGCCACCTTAACTCCAAGTACTTGTTGTCAACCAGGAAGGAAGCCCTGTGTTTTCAGACATTCTAATTGTGTAAGAGAACTTGCATATGAAGATTTTTTGCGCGATACACCAATAATGAAGCATCAGAGAGAGAAATTCAGAAAATAATTCCATTTATAATTGCACCAAAAATAGTAAGATATTTAGAAATAAACCTAATCAAAGAAAAGAAAGTCCTGTACTCCAAAAACTATAAAACAAATGAAACAAAGAAATGGAAAGACATTCCATGCTCATGGATTGGAAGAACAAATATTGTTAAAATATCTATACTACCCAAAGAAATGTACACATTTGATGTAATGCCTATCAAAATATCAACAGCTTTTTTCATAGAATCAGAACAAACTCTAAAATTTCTATGGAGCCACAAAAGCCCCTGAATAGCAAAAACAGTCTTGAAGAAGAAAAAGACAAAGATGGAGACATTACAATTCCAGACTTCAAGGTATACTAAAAGCAGTATGGTACTGGCACCAAAATAGACACGTAAGTCAGTGGAACAGAATAGAAAACCCAGAAATGAACCCACAACTATGTGGCCAACTAATCTTAGACAAAGCAGGAAAGAATAGCCAATGGAAAAAAGATGGTCTCTTCAACAAATGGTGTTAGGAAAACTGCACAGCAACATGCAAAACAATGATGAATGAGACCTGGCCACTTTCTTACACTGTACAGAAAAACAAATTCAAAATGGGTTAAAGACCTAAATGTGAGGCATGAAAGCATCAAAATCCTACAGGAGAACACAGGCAGTAATTTCTCTGACATCAGCCATAGCAACTTTTTCTAGATATGTCTCCTAAGGTAAGGGAAACAAAAGCAAAAATAAACTATTGGGACTTCATCAAGTTAAACAGCTTCTGCACAGTGAAGGAAATAGTCAACAAAACTAAAAGACAACCTACTGAATGGAAAAAGATATTTGCAAATGACGTATATGATAAAGGGTTAGTATCTAAAATATATAAAGAATTTATACAATTCAACATCTAAAAAACAAATAATCCACTTAAAAATGGGCAGAAGACATGAACAGACATTTCTCCAAAGAAGACATATAGATGGCCAACAGACACATGAAAAGATGTTCATCATGACTGATCACCAGGAAAATGCAAATAAAAATTGCAATGAAATGTCACTTCATACCTGCCAGAATGGCTAAAATCAACAACACAAGAACTAATAACAAGCATTGCCAAGAATGTAGAGGAAAGGGAACCCTTGTGCACTATTGGTGGGCATGCAAACTGGCACAGCCACTGTGGAGAACAGTATGGAGCTTCCTCAAAAAGTTAAAAATAGAGCTACCCTACAATTCAACAATCATGCTACTGGGTATTTACCCAAAGAAAACCAGTATTTCAAAGGGATACATGTACTTCTATGTTTGCTATAGCATTATTTATAATAGCCAAGATATGGAAGCAATCCAAGAGTCCATTGATTGATGAATGGATAAAGAAGATGTGGTGTATATATATACAGGAGAATATTACTCATCCATAAAAAGAATGAAATCCTGCCATTTGCAATAACATGGATGGAGCTGGAGAGTATTATGCTAAGTGGAATATGTCAGTCAGAGAAAGACAAATGCCACACAACTTCACTTATGTGTGGAATTTAAGAAACAAAACAAATGAGCAAAGGGAAAAAAGAGAGCAAGAGAGAGACAAACCAAGAAATAGACTCTTAACTATAGGGAACAAACTTATGGTTACCAGAGGGGAGAGTGGTGAAGGGCTAGGTGAAATCAGTGATGGGGATTAAGAAGTGCACTTGTCATGATGATTAAAAAAAAAACTTTAGAATAAAGATTTCTTTTTTTTTTTTT
>CM053614.1:53717275-53735414 GCA_028646535.1 Procyon lotor | reverse complement strand
CAGACATAAATAAATAAAATCTTAAAAAAAAAAAAAAGGAGGGGCGCCTGGGTGGCTCAGTGGGTTAAAGCCTCTGCCTTCAGCTCAGGTCATGATCTCAGGGTCCTGGGATGGAGCCCCACATTGGGCTTTCTGCTCAGCGGAGAGCCTGCTTCCCCCTCTCTCTCTCTGCCTGCCTCTCTGCCTACTTGTGATCTCTCTCTCTGTCAAACAAATAAATAAAATCTTTAAAAAAAATAAAAATAAAAAAGCAACCAGACACATAGTAATATTTCAACGGTATGTTCAGCACAAAATTTGTTTAGCAAACATAGGTTTGATTTGCTGAGTCTTTCAATTTTGCTGAGTAGTTCTCTCTTAAGGGATTTCTTATACAAGTTTAAAAACATAAACTCACCCCTTAGGATTCCCTCCCTATACCACTTCACATTCATAATTTTCAGGAAAGGAAGATTTTCACAATATGGTCTTTTGATACATCAATGCGTGGATAGATTTTTTTTTTCTTAAAAAACCTACTATACCCATACTTCATTTTTTAGCTTCCGCATCGGGATTCTAATTTGTTGGCCTTTCTATGCATATATTCCTAAAATGTGGATGTAATTGAATTTTCTAGCTAACTATCTAATGAGTTTTTCAACTTTGGCATTATTGCTATTTAGGGAAGGATAATTCTTTTTGTGGAGACTATGTTGTGCAATCCACTCCGTTTAGCAGCATAACTGCCCTCTATTCCTTAGATGCCAAGAGTACCCTCTCTTCCAATTATGACAACCAAAAATATCTCTAGACATTATCTAAAAAGTCTGTTGAATTGTGGATTGAAGCAGATATCTGAGAATTGTCCTTGGGGCACCTGGTGGCCCAGTCAGTTAAGCATCTGCCTTTGACTCAGGTCTTGATCTCAGGGTCCTAGGAGTCCCATACTGGGCTCCCTGCTCAGCAGGAAGCCTGCTTCTCCCTCTCCCTCTGCCCCTACCCCCCTACTTGTGCGGTCGCTCTCTCTCTCTCTCTCAAATAAATAAATAAATAAATAAATAAATAAATAAAATCTTTAAGAAAAAAAAGACTGTTCTTAACTATGATTGGATGCGTGACTTTGGGTGGAGTTGGAGGTGTGTGATGTTGTTAGATGAGTAATTAGTTCCAATACACCTGCAAATGACTCTGATCTGTTTTATAACTTTTCTCTTAAATATATCAATGTATTTGTTTTTATTGTTTTAATGTGTTCTTGTAATGAAAGATACATTAAAACAAAATCAACTGATCAATGAATATTTGGGCACAACAACGTACAAAATCAACTGATCAATGAATAAGGGCACAACAAAGTACACAACAAGACACTTTCTTTAATAAAGGAGAACATATGGGCAGAATTATAAAACGTGGTATTGTCAGTACATCAGACTGAATTTTACAACCTTCTGTAGTTGTGGTATGCCCTATTTCTAAATAACAACTAAAATCTAGGCCTATGTTATAGCCAAATGGAATCTTTAAGAATCAGGAGAGTCATTTCTTTAAAATATCTCCAGGGACAAAGAGTTAGAAGAGTTAATGTACTCAATGCATCATTACTTCCCAACCTCCCTCAACAAAAAGGAAATTATTGGCGTATTACAGATATTTCAACACAGTGTAATAAATAATGTATATTATACATATAATTCCAAATGTAATTGAATAAAGTAATTTTGTTTCTAAAGAAACAGAGTTGTCTATCAATCAGTTTAAATACATTGTATTTTACACAGCCCTAGCAAAGAATAAAGGATAAGAGTTAAAACTTGTATAATTTTAAGTGCTTTCCAGTGAGAACCTCCTGGGAACTGCTGCCACCTGTTGGTCATAGACTACAATACATAAGATCATGTCTCCAGCTGCTAGAGTCTGCATACATATTAGGCATTCTACTACGGCCATTTGCACTTATCAATATTTATGAATATAATTTAATCACTCACAGTCTAATTAGGATGTATATTATGGTACAGTTGTCATATGATTCAACTTATAAAAAATTGCTCCAAAAATGACTAGGATTATGAAAGAGTGAAACCTTGCTTGTGATTAGCTAGTATCAAAAAGCAGGTAGGTACAAAGTGGTATAGTGGGTCACAGAATAGTGGGTCACAGAATATTTCTATAACAGTCTTGGTATTCAATAATGGTTTTTACAAAGCCGATCTTATTAACCTGTACAAAGATAATAATAACTGTTTCATCGTAGGAAATTGTTGTCAAACTAACAACTTAGCTGTGGAAACAGATATAATGAAATAAACAAATTAGAAATACCAAAACTAATTTCATTTCTAAACATGAGTGACTTGTTTTATCACCACAAGAAAAGATCCTTCATATGTAAATAATAGAATAAACATTGTAGCAAGGTACTACAAAAGTACCAGAATGGAACCATTTATAAGAAGAGCACTGAGAAAGACACTAAGTGTCAACCATCCCTTTGGATCTGTTTCTATCTCTGACCTAAAATAAACATGATATATTTGCTGAAATTTAAGGAATCTCACCTGCAAAATGATCAACCACCACAATACTGTCTTTAAAGTTATACAATTATTTATCCAAAAAATATTTTAAAGCAAATACTATATGTGCTAGGTAGGTGCTCTGTTAGGTACAGGAACCTTTCTGAAGGCATCAAATATGAAACATGCTCTTCTCTTGCTGAAAAATATGGTTATCTAAATACTATTCCATTTTAAGTACAGAGAGTTTTGATGAAATCTCTCTGCCTTCATTCATAAAATCAGTAGCAATTGGAAGGATTCCTAAATCACTGGACACTTTGAGTTGTTTCACTGTGGTTGAGGGCTGCAGAAAGAAGTGGAAAAGAGTTTTTAAGATTAACATTGTCCAGATAGCTAGAGTAGTTAATGGTGTGAAAAAATCATGACAGACCCAGCTCTTAACAAGGACTTACACACTTAAAAGCTGAGCAACCTTGTTCAAGTCTCTTAACTTTTGAAGGACTGTTTTCTCTTCATTCAGTATCAAGAGGGATACTAGAGTCAATGATATTTAAGTTCCTTTTAAACCATAATATTCCACTATTCCACATAAGCCTCAATAACAACTTCATGTTTAGAAATTATCATGGTCATTATTCTTGTCATTTTCTTAAAAAAATCTAAAACTTCCTTTTAATCTCATTGTCAGGCGTTACTCTATGATGGGCTAGCGATTCTCATTATTTGCCTAGCTCTGTCATAATGAAAGGCTTCAGCTCCAAGTTATTTGTACTGACGTATTTTTTTCCTTCCAAACAGTATTCTGATATGTAGCACTGCATACTGGGGAAATAAAGATGAATAAAGGATGGCTTTTGCTTTTAAGTAGGTAACAATATAGTGTAGAGGTAAAACAGAAATAAGATTGGACAATAATAGGAGTATTCACAAGAACTAAACATAAGACAACACTAGCCCAGTGTTTTGGTGAATGAGGATGTAGTCACAGAAGGCTTCCTAAAGGAAGGAACTATCCAACATGAGCTTTAAAGGACACGCTAAAAGATTACTATGAGTGTACACAGAAATAAATGATAACAGAAAAATCTATCATATCATCAGAAGCAATGTAAAGAATAAACACAAATAAAAGCACAGTTAAGAAGAGGAAAGGGAGGGCCGCCTGGGTGGCTCAGTCATTAAGCATCTACCTTTGGCCCAGGTCATGATCCCAGAGTCCTGGGATCGAGCCCTGCATCCGGCTCCTTTCTCGGCAGGAAGTCTGCTTCTCCGGCTCCCATTCCCTCTGCTTGTGTTCCCTCTCTCGCTGTGTTTCTCTCTGTCAAATAAATAAAATCTTTAAAAAAAAAAAAAAAGAAGAAGAAGAAGAAGAGGAAAGGGAGATCTTTAAAAAAAAATATCGCACAGGGGTACCTGGCTAGCTGAGTCAGTAGAGCATGAGACTCTTGATCTCAGGGCTGTAAGTTCAAGCCCCACAGTGGGTATAGCGATTACTAAAAAATAAAATCTTTAGGGGCGCCTGGGTGGCTCAGTGGGTTAAAGCTTCTGCCTTCGGCTCAGGTCATGATCCCAGGGTCCTGGGATCGAGCCCAGCATCGGGCTCTCTGCTCAGCAGGGAGCCTGCTTCCCCCTCTCTCTGCCTGCCTCTCTGCCTACTTGTGATCTCTCTGTCCCTGTCAAATAAATAAATAAAATCTTTAAAAAAATAAAATAAAATAAAATCTTTAAATAAACAAATAAAATACTGCACAAAACAAAATTCATGACAATAATGTGCTTTGGAATGAAATAAACATGACTGGAAAGATGATAGATACTGAAGATATCAACTGTATAAATGGTATTTCTTTATAACAAACCATAATAAATAGGAGAAAACAAATAATAAAAGAAAAACAAATAATGGAATAATTTTTTTTAAAGTTTTAAATTTTCCTATAACACCACCCAGGAAAATGTCAATATACAACATCAAGACATATACTGTTAAAATGAGTAGCCTTCAAGAGCATTCCCTGTAAAGTGAGTGATTATAAGATACCATATCGCACATTGTTTTTCTAACAAGCAAACATTATGCAGCTATCAAGAGAAACGAAATCTGGCCTTTTGCAACAACGTGGATGGAACTGGAGAGTATTATGCTAAGCGAAATAAGTCAGTCAGAGAAAGACAAGTATCACATGATCTCTCTGATATGAAGAACTTGAGAGGCAAGGTGGGAGTTTGGGGGCGTGGTGGAGAGAAATGAAACAGGAAGGGATGGGAAGGAGACAAACCATAAGAGACTCCTAGACTCATGAAACGAACTAAGGGTGGCTGGGAGGTGGGGGAGTAGGGATAGGGTGGCTGGGTTATGGACATTGGGGAGGGTATGTGCTATGGTAAGTGCTGTGAAATGTGTAAGCCTGACGATTCACAGACATGTACCCTAGGGCAAATAATACATTATATGTTAATAAAAATTTAAAAAAAAAACATTATGTGTGATAGCATTACTATATATTTGGGGCTCTTGTTCTGACCTAAAGGTCTTGAGTGGGTACCAGAGAATGAAAAGCATTTCCAGTTGATCCAGGCTGGGAAGCAAAGGTAGGGCACTTAAGCCTCACAGCTCAGCAGATCCATTGGGGATCTGAGGGTCAGTGGCAGCTCAGGATTCTTTATGTTGCCCCTAACAAGCACTAACAGGGGAACCACAGTGGAGTTTTTGGGTTCCGTAGGTGCACTCGGAATCCCTGCCCCTGCCACTCTGCTGCTCCTCCTTCGGCCAGCCCCTGTGGAGTCACAGTTTACTGTGAAGAGCTAAGTGACCATAAGACTAAGCTTACAGGTGATTCCATCTAATATGCTGGCAGGAATTTAAAGCTGAACTATTGGGACCATCACAGTTCTCCTCAGAAGTGGCACTAAGTGAAAAAAAAAATAAATAAATAAACTCCCTAGAGGGTAGAATGTCAAGCAGTATATCTTAGGGTTTATTTTGTCTATAAAAAGTTAAAACCAAAAGTCAGAATTTATAAGGTTTCAGGGGCTAATTATCTAACCAGTTGGCCAAGGACATTAAAGGAACAATATGAGAACACCAGTGTTAAAGATTTTTGGGAAAAGGGATATGGATAGTGTCTTAGTCAGTTCGGTCTACTATAACAAAGTGGCAAGACTGGGGATTTCAACAACAGACATTTATTTCTTACAGTTCTAGAGGCTAGAAATCTAAGATCAAGGTGCTGGCAGATTCAGGTATTGGTGATAGCCCACTTCCTGGCTTGCAGACAACAACCACTACACTGTGTTTTCATACAATCTCTTCTTTTTGCAGAAAAAGAAGAATCGTTTCTTCTTTTGCAGAAAAAGAGATCTCTCTCTTTTGTAGAAAAGAGATCTTTCCTACAAAAGAGAGAGATCTGTCTTCCACTGCTTATAGGGGTACTCATCCCATCATAAGGATCCTACCTTTGTGACTTAATTTCAATTTAATCCCCTCCCAAAGTTTCCATCTTCAAATACCATCACATACCAGTTAGCAATGTATGAATTTAGGGGAAGCACAAACATTCAGCTGATAACAGATAGACTTCTCACACTCAATACAGTCTCTTACCAAGGAACTCACCTCAATGCAAAGGAAATAAGGAGACAGGTTGAAGCCTATGGGATTACTGGTCTTGGTACATAAACCATCACTCTATAGTAATCAGCTTTATATATGACAAAATGGCCCACTGAGGACCTGAAAGATAATACCTTTTAAGGATAGATTCCTGTCCTGCATGGAATATGTACTTTGGACCAGAAACCAGAACACAGTAATATTTTCTCATAACTTGGATTCATGGATCTAGAAGAAAAAGGAACAATACTACATATATACTAGATATACCTAATGACCTTTGTCAAACATTGTTCCTATTTGTTTGGCATAATTTTTCCAGTTTTTGTGATGAGGAAATCTCTCCTCTTCCCTCAGTATCTCAAACTATCTGCCTTTCACCCCACCCCTGGCCCCTCTTTGCTAAACCTGGGCACCACTGCTTATGCACAAAAACAGCCATTTTCGTGGATAATGCTGTTGGAACAGCTGATTTGAAGGAGTTCCAGTACCAAGTAAACCTTTATGCCCCAAACTATACATTACCAGAACCTCAGAAAAAAATTGCTTTTCTTTTATCTAAATGATCAGTTCTATTCCTCAGAATGCCCTATGCTGTAATCAGAGCTAAGACTTACTCCCAGAGATTCTAGAATTTCCCTCCACTACCAGCTATAGTGTCGAGAGGGAAAAGGAATGATAGAACTTGTGTAACATAGCTTACACAGGATGGCTTCTTAAATGAACTGACTCTTAGCCTTAAGACCTCAGACAAGTTACTTGACCCCTTGATCCTCGGTTCTGCCTCCATTCCCTAGATACTTCTCTGAAGTGTATGGTCATCTTACATGAAAAACTAAAATCAAAGACAGTTATCAATTTGTCTGTGAAAAAGTGATGAATAAATATGGATTGGAGCCCAGGTCTTTAAATAATCCTGTCCATCGATAACCAAATTGCACAGTATGTGAGATTGACTTTAGAAAATAACACTTGAGGCACCCTGGTGGCTCAGTCAGTTAAGCATCTGACTCTTGATTTCAGCTCAGGCCATGATCTCAAGGTCCTGGGATCCAGGCCTGCATCAGGCTCTATGGTCAGTGGGGATTCTGCTAGAGATTCTCTCCATCCCCTTTCCCTCCTCCCTTCCCCACATGTGTGCACCCATGCACACATGTGCACTCTCCTTCTCTCTCTGAAAGAAGAAAGAAAGAAAGAAAGAAAGAAAGAAAGAAAGAGAGAGAGAGAGAGAGAGAGAGAGAGAGAAAGAAAGAAAGAAAGAAAGAAAGAAAGAAAGAAAGAAAGAAAGAAAGAAAGAAAGAAAGAAAGAAAAGAACCTTCAAGAGGTCAAGTTCTTAAATGTAGATCTTCATGGAGAAGGTTGTAGGGGTACAGTTTTAGGCACTGGAACTACAGCAGAGACCCCAAAAAACCCAATTCCAAGAATGTCTAGGTCCTTAATAAGCCTACATTCTAACCAACAAAGTAAGAACACGGTAAACCAGTTATTTATCTCCTCATAGTAAGAAACGGCATGAAGAAAATAAACAGGGAGATGTGATTTGACATGAGGCTCACCTAGCTAAGGTAGTTAGAAATGGAGACACTGAGACAATGAAAGTCAAAGCCTGAAATGTTGAGGAACAGCCTTTCAAAAAGGTGAGTAGGAGCCTCCCAAGCAAAAGTAAAGAGCAAATGCAAAGACTCTCCGAAGGGAGGAGGCTTAGAATGCAATCACTGTGGCTGTGGCCCAGTAGAGAGAGGTAGTAGGGCAGAGAAGACAAAATCATAGAATGAGGAAGGACAGGTCCTGCAGAGTCAGCAAGGAAGGAGGAAGAGGGGTCAGAGAGGGTGAACGGTACTCTACTTGCAATGGAGCCATTGTAGTGTTTGAACCAGGAACTGGGTATGATGTGATTCAAGCTTATAAAAAATCACCGTGGCTGATAAGGGGAGAATGAGAGGACAGAAGGGGATCAGGGAGACCAGTTAGACTACAGAACTTATAGTGGCTAAGAATGAAGTACTTCAGATGGAGATGGTGAGAAGCCATCAGAGCCAAAATACTGGAGCTAGAGCCAACAGAGATTTCTAATGGGGTAAAATGTAGAGTGATTTGGGAAATGGATGATACTTGCCTGGAGTATCCACATAGAAAAATAGTTCTAAAATTTTTACCAATTTTTCATGATTGAGACAACATCTATGTTGAAGTAGTATCATATGAGGAAAAACATTTAACCACCACGAGTGATCCTTAAGATGTAATTAACTCCAAGTTTTCAGAATTCTATTCTAATCACTTAATACCACTATCATGAGCTCCAATTAAAGTCTTTCCCTTGCCTTTTGAAATACACAATGTTTTCGTTTATAGCCTCTATTACACAATCTATTATAATACACCATTGATGCTAAGAAATTATTTATTTCTATGGAAATGTTTATAAAATTACACAGTAAAAGCAGCAATCACCTTTCATGCTGATGTTTATTCTCTCTCAGAGTTATATTTTGATTTTTTACTTATTGAGTTGTTTGATTATTCATTTATTTAATAAACAAATGTTTACGGAGCACCTCTAGTGTGGCAGGGAAGGTACTAATACTTAAGGATAAAATGGAACAAGATGGATACACAGGGATAAAAGATATTGTCCCACCACCAAGAAGCTTATTATCTAGGGGAAAAAAGGTACACAGATACATGCACACTAGCACACTAAATAATAATCATGAGGTCCTAATGGCTTTTAACTTTTCCAACAATTTTCAAAAGTTGTGTTTCAAATAAATTTCCAGTACTAATATAGCAAAAAAAAAGGAGAAATATAAATTTTTAAGCTTTTTAATCCTGAAATGTTTAGAAATCCATTTCAAACTACTGTTGTATATAATAGAGAACATTTCAATATATATGTATATACTAATGGTTTCAAAATAAATTATTTAACTAATTTGGTCCTACTAGAAATACTTTTTGGTGATTGCTTTACAGGGTCAAAATCATTCATTACACACTAAGCCAACTAAAAGAGGAGAAACATTCATAACTAAACACAAATCTAAAATGCTTTGAGATGAAAACTATATTCGTTGAATATTTAAAAATACAAATGTCAAAACTGATTAAATTTTTGCTGATTTTATAACCTTTCAAAAATAAGCTCCTATAATTTTAATGGAAAGAATCTGACAAACAATATAAATGTTAACTGTTAAAAGCTAGACACCTTTGTCTTTGGTTAACTTTAAATTTACATACTGCCTGCTGTACTGTGCAGTTCTTGAACACGAGAGCCCAGGAGAGAAAAAGGAGGCTTCAAAGTTCCTGAGTCAAACTTTAAAAAAAAAAAATTAAGTATTAGAGGAAAAAGAAATGGATACTCAAGCAATTTCATGCCCCCCAGAGAGAAAAAATGGATGCAATAGAGTTTTAAAGAAACAGTTTTATATACACACCCACCAATCATTATACAGCTTCCTTCTAGTATCTCAGCATTAAAATTTGAATTTAAAGTGAGTCAGGAGGGTAAAAGTATTTATGAGGATAAATGCTTCACCCAGGAGGTAATTTAGATAAAGTACATATTTGCACTCACAGTCCCAATCACTCCAAAAAGCAGCATCATTTCCCAATACAAGGACACTAGTACATGTCAGAGTATATTTTGGAAGGAATTTCTCCCAGGACCTTGATAGCACAAGTGCAGACAAAATAAATAAATCTGTCAGTGTGAACAAATTACCCACAAAACCTGTTCTCAGGGTCAGCTTTTGTCCTCTCACTCAGGCCCTTTGATATCATGGGATCCTTCCCCATGGCCAGTGAGAAGAGGCCAGGCTCGGCAGAGCAGGTTCTGACTGCGTGCGTGGTCACAGCCAGGCATCCTCACATGAATGTTGTACCTGGGGTCTGCAGCCCAGGCCTCTCACCCTCCCTCCCCATCACAGCCTGCTCCTCAAATCCTCCCCGATGGCACTATGCATTGATAAAGTCTTGACAAATACTATCTGAAATATCATAGAGTTGTGGAAAGCTCAATTATTTTCACTTAAAATAGAAACAATATCTGGATTTCTTTCAGATCAAAATCCCATTTGATGTGTGTGTCAGCATGGAATCTATCAAAAAGCCGGTGGGACTCTTTCAGTAGCATTTCACGAGATCCTACCCATGTAAGAGGCTCAACTGAAAAGTTGGCACTTGTATGATGAAAAGTGCTGCCCCTTTCTTAATCCCTAAGCCTTAACACTTATTTTCCCCTAATTTTCTCCATATTCTATTTCTTACTTCCCACTGCTCTCCACATATTTTAATGACATCAAAATATATCACACAGCACAGGAAATTGGAGTTTCCTTCTTTGCAGTGCATATTAGTGGATACTGGAAATGAGCAAGAGATTTGTCATTTTGGTGGTAATGAATTCTCATAGTCTCCAATAGTATGTCACTATTTCAGTAAGTTTACCTTTCCTTTTGACTCAAGATAGATTAAAGCAGTTATAGCTCAAACGCTAACCATCTACAGGGTAAAGAGATCTGGTATTTCTCAGAGACAGCTTATGGAGGTAAAGAAGAAAGTTTTCCACTTTCCTTTAACCTCTTTTGTCACCCTTTTATTATTTTTAACACTTCCTCTCTAACATCTGAAATATGATCTCTGAACCACAGAATATGAAGAAAAGAGCACAGAACATTTTTGATCAGACTAGATCTTTTTGCTAGACACTCCTGAGAAAAGAACAGAAAAAACACAATTAATAAAACTATTTGTACATGGAAGAATTATAACACATTGTGCAGATCATTAAACAGGGAAAATTCCCCCTTGCCACATCTCCAGGTTGGTTTGGACAAACTCCTACATCAACACAGATGGATGGGCGACAGGATCTCTATTAATTCTTCCCAGCTCCATGATTCTCTTTCTGAGAAAGATAAAAATGCAAACAATAGATAGCAGTGTGTATTTGGGGAGAATAAAATTGCCTAATTTTTTAAAGATGTCCATTGCAGTATGTTTTTGAGTTAAAGTTATTGAAAATGTTATACAGACATAATTTTTCTCATTATATGTTAATTTCAAATTAGACATGCCATTAAGACAAATGATGCTAAATGCACTCTAAACAATGAGACTACTTATTTAATCATTTTAATCTCAGTGCACAGAATTTTGCGCATTGGGTAACTCTCTATGTTCTCCACACTAGGAAATAAATAGCCAGGTTCTACCCAATTCCAAATTAACTCTCCAATTTTAAGTTAGGACTTTAATTGTCCCAAGACTCTTTCTGAACATTAGGATAACATTTCACATAGTTTAAGGAATGAATTCAAATGAGAAGAATCCAAGATATACAACTTGTAAGGCCCTTCCTAATCTTTATTTTATTAAAGAACTGTTTATTTGGTATGTACTCTGTGCAAGACAATGTGCTAGCCGTTATGATACAAAATTTTAAAATTTACACGTTACTAGAAAATGTATTTTGGAGGGTACTTAACATGTATAGAGCACCTTTGAGTAGCAGGCACTTCACCTATATCAGCTCACTTAATAAACACCAAAATTCTATGAGCTGGTTTTATAGGACTTGGGGGAAAGGATACTTCTGAGAGATCCTGTCTCACATGAGTCTGCGGATCTAGTAGGCAGCAGAGTTTAGATTTGATTCTGGGTCTGTATGACCCAAAGCCACCGAAAACTATGTGATATAAATCTACTAAATGGTTTGCAGTGATGATCCAATGGCTAGAAATTATCAGAAGATTCCTTGATTATTTGTTCCCTTATCATATTTAGGTT
Source organism: Procyon lotor (assembly GCA_028646535.1). Classification (NCBI taxonomy): domain Eukaryota; kingdom Metazoa; phylum Chordata; class Mammalia; order Carnivora; family Procyonidae; genus Procyon; species Procyon lotor. The sequence goes on along the minus strand of CM053614.1, from coordinate 53,723,503 downwards.
CACAGGAATGAATAAAGTCAAGTATACTTAGAACCATGAAAGCAGGAAGAAATTTCATACATCCAGGTAAGATTAAGTGCAGCTGAAAATAAGAGACAATCTCATAGTAATAGTGGCTTAAACAAAGTAGAAATATATTTCTTTCAAGTAAAAAAAATATACAAGAAGAAAGTATATCATTGGTGTAGATGCCGCATGAATTGTTCATTGGAATGGGCTGCTTCCATTATCACCAATTTGCCATCCTTAGATATAGTTTTCTTTAAGATTCAATACCGCTGCCTCAGTTCCAGCCACCACATCTGCTTTCTAGGCAGCAGGATGAAAGAGGAAAGGAATGAAGAAAGGCTCAGCTTTTCTATTTAAGGACTCCCTTGAATTTATTCCTAAACCTACTGTTCACTGACTAATCAAATTATAGGTCTACACATTGTTAAAAATATTCAGGAAGAAAAGGAGAATGGATCTGAAGAGGCAATAAAAAATGTCACATTTGAGAAAGACTGTATCAAAGCTAACCACCTCTTCATACCTTGAATTTAGCTTTATTATTTTTTTCCCAACCACCGAGTTTCATCTGGGGAAGGGAAGCAGGAAAACTACAATGGACTCTCAACCTCTCCCTTCCTGGTATCCTGTGTCTCCTTTAGGTTGCCATGTAAGGATGTGCAGGAATGAGCAGACATTCAGTGCATACACTGGTTGCTGAGAAGGGGATCCCTCAGTACTTATGTCCGATTATAAGTGTACCTCTTTTTCAAACACTCACCAGGGCCTTGTCTGAGCCAGACACAGCCTTGGAAGCTATTTGTCATCATCAAGGTGGCAATGGCCTTTCTGCTCCCATGTCAGATCTGGCTTAATAGATTTATAGGAATTTCCGAATTATTTTTAATTTACACTCTTATCGGTAAAATCATTAAAAAAATTGCCAGCACTTTAGATACATACAGTGGCTTTTTTATATCAATGTTCTAATAAAATAATATATATAATGTAAAACAGAATATAACATCATAATATCAATGCAATAATAGTGTAATATGAAACACAAATTTAAAAGCAAACAGTATGTGGTAGTTTTAATCTTTTTCCTGGATACCAATGGAACGTCTTGTCCAATCCTTGGGAGAAGCACTCCCATTGTGGGAAGTACTGTTCTGGAATATGAATCTTGGTTCTAAAAATGTCTCCTTAACTCTATACCCACCCACCTCTAAACTCTTCTTCCTCTATGATGGCGTTCCTCTTAGCTGAATCATCTCCACTGAATGTGTCCAGGGAGCTGCAGCTCTCCACAGAAGCCCTCAAGCAGCATTTCCAAAGGAAGAACTGTTTCTTAGAACATGACAACATATTTTAAACCTCCAAAAAGAGTTTTTAAATGCACACTGATTTCCTCACACTGACCTAAATCCCCCCTGGTGGAATTTAAGGCTTCCATATCCTGATCTGTCAATAGTGGGAGTGGAGAACATCTGCTATCTTTCTATGTGTGTAATTTCCTCAAATCACATGCCTATTGCTATTATATGAAATGGCCATTTGTCTAATTTTAAGGCACTTATTAATTAGCTATTGGAGTCCTACTGCATTTTTCTGATCAGAATGATGGAGTCATTAGGATACAAATCTACCAAGAATATATAGCCATCTAATGAGTGTTCTTGGGCTGTTTTAACAATTCAAGACAAAGTCTTTGAATTCAACCCAAGCACCCAGCAGACTTTGCAAAGCTACAACTTAGGCAGTCATGTGGGTTCATTCAACTCCACTCCAGTCATAAAGATACAGGAACACAGGAGATCCCAGGGGACTAGAGAAAGTTTAACAATGCCAGCTGTCATTCGACTATTCTGACATTATTTAGATCATCCTTGTAATTCTCCAGAGCTTGCATTCTCCAGAAGAGGCTACAGACAGTGAAAATGATCCCTTGCGGGATTAGTAGGCTCAGTCCTCCTTTGCCTTTGACATCAACCCAGAGCAAGACTGCTTTCTTTTCATTCCTCAGTCGCTTTAGAGTGTGCCCTTAATGGGACCAGTGAAGCCCTCTGTCATTAAGTTTGGCACAGTTAGGAGCATGTATAATCTTAAAGTGCTTAGATAAATCTATATGTTATACAGGGAACATTCAGAAAGATTGAACTTCTGAAAAGTACAATTCACCACAATTTTCTTTGAAGAATAGACAAAAAAAAAATCCTGCTAAATAAATTATGTATTATTTTTCTTTCTGTGGTCAAAAAAAAATTTATGAACCTGACTGATGATAACATCCTATAGTCTCAAAATGCAAGTATGAGATCTGTTTTTAGAGATTCATTGAAGTAGGATGGAGGTTGGAGCGAACTCTTTAGATAAGTAGATTGAAGTGAAAGTAAATATCCCAGAGAAAACCATGATTCTCCAAGATTGAGGGGTAATATTTTGATGGGTCCTTCAAATGATGGGGAGCATACCATGTTCTTGTGACATGCTCCTGGAAATTTATAGCTTGCAAAGAAGAAAACACATTAAATGCAGAAAGCTAGACAACAGGTCCTCAGCAAGCAGCTTGGATTAAGCCCCTCATTGTCCATACTTGATTAGGAACTGGTAAAGCCAAACCACTGGGCTTGGGCAATGAGCACCCAGAAGGAATTAATGTGGGAGGAAAACAGAAGGCCCATTTAAAATGGCTTAAAAGAAGGATGTTCAAAATAAACAAACAAAAAAAGAATAAACATGAACTACTTTAGCATAAACTCTTCATAAGAAAAACAAGTTATTTTATCTTTGTATAGTTGATGGTATGAGCCAAGTTTAATATTTTATTTAATCACACTTTAATGTATTACAAATCAGAAAATATAAATTAATCAAAAAATAAACAGAAATTAAATTTCTTTCCAATTGGTGTGGGTCTTGGGCAGATATCATTTGATTCTTTAGAAATTCAAGTACAGTAATTCATATATTCACAAGGTAGGGTAAAAAATTATATTATACCAATAATAAAATATCAGTTTGAATTTATTTATTTATAGTCGACCTCATTTAAAATTGAACACTACTTCGGTAAGAATTGTCTCTTTTTCTAACCCTTAAGTTATGTTAACAGAATACATGTGAACTCAGCCATGATAATTATTATTTTTGTTAATCAGAGCTAAGGCTGGCATCTTATGCATAGTCTGCTGGTTTTCCCTAAACTAAAATTATTATTCTATATATATCTGTCATATACCGTTATGGTATTAGTGCTCTGATATTGTTCAGATTGAAGGTATTCACCAGAAGTAATTTAACTAATTAGACATTTACCTTATCTTTATTGTTTTTTTAATTATTAAATATTTTATGTATATTAAAAAGCATGGAGAGTAAGATGAGAAATATCCATATTTTCATTATAGAGTTGAAACTCCCTAATTCCTAAACATTATCAGTGTGATCAAAATCCTGATTTGGTTTTAGATTCCCATAGATGATTTTAATAGCTGTACCACATAATTATGTACTCAGAAACAATGGATATAATTGTTTTACATGTTTTAAATATTTATATAAATATTATAATTCACATACATGCATCCACACACATGTGCGCACCCCTTCTGAAACTTGCTTTTTTCCCCTCAAATTTATATTTTTGCAATTTAGTCCTGTTAATAATAGTAGCTCTAGTCCATTTACCTGCTGCATAATATTCCATCAGATTACTATACATTATTATTTATCCTCTCCAACTGATAGAAATTCATGTTAATTCTAAAATTTCCTTGAAGACATACTGAAAATAAGACAAATTCTCTAAAGATATCTGATCTATGAACCAATTCTTGTATGTGTCTCTTTGTCCCTATGTGTCATAATTTCTCTCAAATATACCTAGCAATAAAATCGCTGGTCCTGAAAGTATAAATGTATTGGACATTGCGAAACTGCACTCCAAAGAAGTTGTATTAATTTACCACTGATCGCCAGCATAGCATGACTTCCCATTTTCCACATTCTTTACATATGACATTGTCAGACTTCTACACATTTGCCATCCCAGTAAGAATACTGGGGTGCTTTGCTGGGGCTTACTTTTCTTTTACCGCCGTAACAAATTCCCACAAATGTAGTGGCTTAATGACGACTCAAGTATATTATTTTCCAGTTCTGAAAGATAGAAGTCCAAAATGAGTCTCAAATAAAGGGGTCAGCAGGTTTGCATTCCTTTGAGGGGGTCTACAGGTGAATTTGTTTCCTTGCTTTTTCTCGCTTCTACAGGCTGACTTGTTCTTTGCCTTGTGGTCCCTTCCTCCATCTTCAGAGCCAGCAGCAGATTCCTCCGCTCTGACTCTCTGCTTGCTCTCTTCCCCTTATAAGGATCCTTAGGATTACCTAAAGCCTACTCCACTAATCCAGGATAATCTCCCCACCTCAAGGTCAATTGATGAGCAAACTTAATTGCTCCTTTGCATTGTCAATGAACACAATTGCAGTTTCTGAGGACATCTTTGGGCACTATTATTTTGCCCAGCAGAGGGCTTAATATTGTATTATCTTGGTTACTACTGAAATTGAATACTTTTACATGGTTTTAGACCATTTGAGCTTCATCTCTGTGAATTTCCAATATTTTGCATTGAGTCCTTTCTTTTTTTATAAGATCTGCCAAAACTCTGTATTTTCAGGTTTCCAATTGTTTGTAAATTATATGTATCAAATAACATTTCCAAGCCTCTGATTTGTCATTTCCGTTTCTTTTGATGTCTGTAATTCAGAAGAGCTGTGGTTCTTAATGTTGTTACTTTAATGTAGTCAAATGTGTCACCTTCTCGCTTAAAGTTTTGGTGGCTCAAAAAATTTTCCCCTCCCTTAAAGTTATCTTTTCTATATATTGTTCCCTAATTGTTTTAAGCTGTTATGTTGGATGCAAATACTTTTGTATATTAATTTGATGTATAGAAACTTGCTCTTCCTTATTAGTTCTAATAGTTTAAATATAAATTTTATTGAATTTTTCAAGGTAAGTGATTATATTTTCTTCAAATAAGGTGAGTTTTTGTTTCTTCCTTTCCCATTCTTATACATTTTATTTTACTTTTATTACTGTGAACTTTAAAAACAATCTTCAATAAAAGTGATAATAGCAGGCACTTAAAAATGCTTGAGTTTGAAAAAATTATTAATAAAATCTTATCATTAAGTATATTTCTTTCTCTAAGTTTTTGGTAGAGACATCTCAAAGTTAAGTAAATCTCTTCTGGTTATATTTTGATAAGAGTTTTGTCACAAATAGTTGTTAAATTTTATTCAATAATTTTTCTATTGATTGACTTTTTTCTGCTACAAAACAATATTAAAGGTAAGTATAATTTTTATATCAGTGTAATTATATTTTAGCTCACATAGATTACATTTTTTCATGAATTGCATCATTATTTAAAATATGCTTTTTTAACTTTTTTTATTTGAGTATAGTTGACACACAGTGTTACATTAGTTTCAGGTGTACAATGTACTGATTCAACTTCTCTATATTTTATGCTAGGCTCACAACAAGTATAACTACCATCTGTCATCACACAACACTATTATGATGTCACTGACTATATTCCTTATGCTGTGCCTTTTGTTTCTGTGACTTATTCATTCCATAGCTAGAAGGCTGTATGTCCTACCCCCTTCATCCATTCTGCACACTCCCTGATGTCCCTTACCTCTGGCAACCATCAGTTTGTTCTCTATTTTTATAGAAGTCTGATTCTACTTTTTGTTTGTTTATTCATTTGTTTTGTTTTTTAGATTCCAGTATAAATGAAATCATATGGTATTTGTCTTTCTCTGTCTGACTTATTTCACTTAGCATAATACCCTCTAGGTCCATCCATGTTGTTGCAAAGAGCAAGATCTCATCCTTTTTATAGCTGCATAACATTCCATTCTGTGTGTGTGTGTGTGTGTGTGTGTGTGTGTGTGTGTATACACCACATCTTCTTTATCCTTTTGTCTACCACTGGACACTCTGCTTGCTCAGGGCCCCTCCATGACCCTAGGAAGTACTGGCAATGCATTCACATGGTCATGTTTTTAAATAAAATACAAAAGCAAGCATTTTTTTTTTTAACACAAGTGGTTCAGAGAACTGTTACTTTCCTCTCTAAAAAGACTCACTGTTTGCAGGATGACACATTCATGGCCTACCAGATTCTTTGCCTTGTGGGAAGGGGCATGTATTGAGAAGGCCCAAAG
>CM053614.1:53705688-53717175 GCA_028646535.1 Procyon lotor | reverse complement strand
TTGATTTGGGGATAGAATTTTTTTTATTTAGTGAAATATGTATGAGTATGGCTTACAGTCACTTCCAGGTGTAGTTTAATTGATGTAGTCAATTCTGGTACAGAATTCATTTTCAAGAATCTTCCCTCTACTCACTACACTGACTCACGCATCGAAGTAATAAAAAAATGTGGGCCAAGGGGTCATATCATGATATGATGCTCTTGTACCTAGAGCTGGAATATGTGGGAAGTTGGAGAGAAACAAGGTTTGAAGGAAATAGAAATAGAAACCAGTGGAAAAGAATCAAACTTTGAGATGACAGAGCTGGAAAAGTATCTGCAGGAAATTCTAAAACTTACAATGTATATGTGAGAGAATCAAGATAGAGGTTTTCCCAAATTTGACAAAATACTAAAAAATGTTCATGACCTCACCAATAACAAGTCATAAGTCCAAAATAAACCTCTTAAAACTATCGATAATAAAAAAGTTGATCAACCATGCTACAGGAAAGATTAACTTTCTCTTCCCTCTAGAGAAACTACTATAAAATCATTGCCACATAAAGAGATGATCAGAGACCAAAGATATAAGGAGAAAAGTAGTATAAAGGTATTATTTTTCTGAGATGTGTGATGTTTGTAGTATTCATCAGCTTTTAAAATTTGTAATTATTATAGCATCTCTATCTAATTATATATTTTTCTATCCACAAGTTTACATTCTTTGTCTTTAAAAGAGTTCCAATGTTATGTAAGCTTCGGGCTCATAAAACCTGAATCTACCTTGGCAAGGAATAAGCAAATATATCGGTTTGAACATCAATAGTCAAGGCAGGAGATAGGACAACACGCTCTCAGAGTAGTATGACATGACATGCTTCTTAAGGCACCAAAGTTCCTCTGGTGGAAGCACTTTTCTTCCAGATCCACTTGCCCAGAGACAGGATTCCACCAGACACAAAAAGCTCATCTTGACTGCCTTCATGCAGACAAGGCTACATATTCTGTCCTTCCCAGAGTTCACCTAACTGTTCTGGAGACCCTAGCAATGGGCCTGTCTGTCCACCAGATCTTAATAACTGAGGCAAATCAACACACGCAAACACACATGCCTTTATTTTTACTACAAAACTTGGTAAATCAGAGCTTAGTTTTTAGGAGGGATTCTCAGCAGGCCCAAGTTTGAGGTAAGTCTGAGGATCAAGCCTGTGTTCTCCCTTTAAATACTCCATAAACAATCCACTTAAATGATAAAAAGATACCTTTCACAAAACAAAACTTACAAAAACATTGAATATGTTTAAGACACTTCACACATTTTCTGAATCCTATTTTTTATTCTGCTTTCAACACAGAAGAATAATGAACAAGAATGAGATCTGGCCTGGGTCAAGTAATTAGATTAAATCAGAAAGCGGACATTTTCTCAAAGTCAATTGCTACCTGCAAACCACATAGGAGATTACAGGACTGTGGCAACACCCATCTTTATTGTATGTTATTGTGGCCAGGTTTTGAAAATTAACATCTAACAAACACTAATGCACCTTACTCGTCTAGTTCGCAGGCAAATGGGTGAGTCCCTATGTCACATACTTAGACCACAAGAAGAGGTAAATCGAGAGCAATAAGAAGAATGGGTACTTTTTTCCTTTTCTTTTCTTTTTTTTCTGTTTACACACTCAAAGCACCTTAAATAGTAAGCAGCACTCAACCTAAAATAAAAGGTCAAAATAGATCTGAAATCTTCACTACCCTCTCAAGCTTTTTTTCATACCAAATCAGACAAAGCTTGTGGCCATTATTAAATGTGTGTGAGGCTGCTAGCTAGAAGCCAGAGAGGTATTTCGCCCTACTTTTCTCAGCGTCTGCTACTGGAGCTATCACTGTAACTGACAAGAGCCCTGTACTCTCTTGCCAGGAGGCAAAACTAGTCCAGGGAGCGATGCAGCACTCAGAGTGATTGCACATCCTTGGAGCTTGGAGCTATGACAAGAGCTGATCTGTGCTGCCAAGTCCACTTATGCAGACCATCACTGCCCCCTTGTTTCTCAGAGTATGCTAGAAGCCCTGACTTCTTAAGAGAGTGCTGAAATAAATCTGCTGTATTAAATAAGGACGAGCACGGATTTATACATTTTATTCTAAGAGCTTACTCAAGTCAGATCTTAGATTGTGGCTAGTAAATAATTATTTATAGAGTGAATAAACTCTTCCCCTGGAAAAAATACAGTGCAGTACTGCCAAGCTAATCAACTTAAAACAATTATGCAAATTGAATAACTTTCATTTTCTTTTGGTCTAGCCTTTCAAGTCACTATAAAAAGACATCAGCCTACTTTCTTACCTCCTTTCCCCTCTTTTTACCAAGCCTATATCCTTGCAGTTAAATTAACATATTTCCATACTTAGCTTATTAATCTAAGGCATTCAAAAGATTCAAGTGAGGAAAAATGGCTGTGCATCGGAGGGCTACCTTACCTTTAATGTTCAATTATCACCTGCTACTAATGGCAGAAACAAAAGCTGCAGAATAAGGCATTAATTATTTTATGGGTTTCTCACACAATAAAAAATAAATACTATATAAACTTGCAGAATTACTTAGAAGCTTATTTTAATACATTCCTCATATAAATGAATAAATAAGAAATCCAATGGAAATTACCATAGATATCTTTTTCTTTTGTTATAAATATTTTTCCATGTTTTTGTAAGTCATATTATATTGCACTATCAGCCATTATTCTTTGATATTAAATGGTAAAAATCACTTCACCCAATATCTCTTTTCACATAGTGATTCCCTCTTCAGTCATTAAAAGATTCTCTTGCATGTTTTTAAAGACATCTAATCTCCAATTAATTTGAGGTTTGGCCCAGTGTAACAATGCACAACATATAATATTATGATTTTGTATAATTTTGGAACTTAATGCATCTTCAGACATCTTTCTTTTTTTGCAAATGAGTTAAGTGAGGCTGAAAGAAGTCTTGTGACTTACCCAAAGTCAAACAATCCATTACCACAGGTTAGCACTAGAAGAGAGTCCCTCAACTTTCAGTCTGGTGTTGGTCTGTAATGTAGCATGCACAGTACAATGGAGGCCTTGGGAAAGAAAAATTGATTTCAAAATATAAAAACATCTAGGTCTGAAAACTTGCTAAAGTTGTGCGGTTTAACTAATTACATTGGATTAAAATGTGATCCAAATAACCAAGCAAAATTGTATTAGTAAATCTGATGACTCCTCAGCATCTGAATTATTACAAAATAATGTTAAAAGAAACTGATTATATTTTAAAAATTGGCCCCACATACATGATTCATTTATTCATGTGAAATGTTTAATACAAAGTGTTTACTCTGTCTTTTACCTTAAAATAAATGCTGGCCAGTGAAGTGTTTATAATGGGTACATTTTGTTTTCTACATATCTAGTCAAAGTGTTTAAGTTTGGATAGACTTAAGGGAGCTATGTGTTGACCTGAGAATCAGAGCAATAAGAAAAAATGGTTATTAAAAGTGTTGTTAAGGGGCGCCTGGGTGGCTCAGTGTGTTAAAATCTCTGCCTTTGGCTCAGGTCATGATCCCAGGGTCCTGGGATGGAGCCCAGCATCGGGCTCTCTGCTCAGCAGGGAGCCTGCTTCCCCCTCTCTCTGCCTGCCTCTCTGCCTACTTGTGATCTCTCTCTCTGTCAAATAAATAAATAAAATCTTTTTTAAAAAAAGTGTTGTTAAATTGTTTTTAGGTTTGGTTTTTGAATTTTAAAAACGTTTTATTGTAATAATTCTAATCTCCCAAGTGTTGATTTTTTACTTTTTTTTTTTAACATATAATATATTATTTGTTTCAGGAGTACAGGTCTGTGATCCACCAGTCTTTTATAATTCACAGTGCTTACCCACTTAGCACATACCCTGCCCAATGTCCATCACTCAGCCATCCCATCCCTTCCACCACCTCCTCACCAGCAACCCTCAGTTTGTTTACTGAGATTAAGAATTTCTTATGGTTTGTCTCCCTCTCTGGTTTTATCTTGTTTCATTTTTTTCTCCCTTCTTCTATGATCCTTTGTCTTGATTCACAAATTCCTCATATCAGTGAGATCATATGATGATTGTCTTTCTCTGACTGACTTATTTCGCTTAGCATAAAACCATCTAGTTCCGACCACATTGTTGCAAATGGCAAGATTTGGGGGGGTTTTTGATGGCTACATGATATTCCATTGTATATATATAAACGACATCTTCTTTATCCATTCATATGACCCAGCAATCACACTATTGGGTATTTATCCTAAAGATACAAATGTAGTAATCTGAAGGGGCATTTGCACCTGAATTTTTATAGCAGCAATGTCCACAATAGCCAAACTATGGAAAGAGGCTAGATGTCCATCAATAGATGAATAGAAAAAGAAGATGTGGTATATATATCCAATGGAATACTATGCAGCCATCAAAAAATAAAACAAAATCTTGCATTTGCAATGATGTGGATGGAACTAGAGGGTATTATGCTAAGCGAAATAAGTCAGTCAGAGAAAGACAATTATCATATGATCTCTCTGATATGATGAATTTGAGAGGCATCACTGTGGGTCATGGGGAGTGGGGAGGGAAAAAAAGAAACAAGATGGGATGGTGGAAGGAGACAAGCCATAAGAGACTCTTAATCTCAGGAAACAAACTGAGGGCTGCTGGGGGGTGTGGGAGTAGAGACAGGGTGGCTAGGCTATGGACATTTGGGAGTGTATGTGCTAAGGTGACTACTGTGAATTGTGTAAGAACTGTGTATAGACCTGTATCCCTGAAGCAAATAATACATTATAGATTAGTAAAAAAAAAAAAAAAAAAAAAAAAAAATCCACCTAAAGAATGTAGAATGTAGAAAAGTAGAAAAAATTAAACCAAAATTCAGTCACCAAAATGAAAGAAATTATAAAGATGCGATTAAAAATAATTAAAATTAAAAAACACACAATCAGTACAGAAAATCAATGAAATCTAAATTGATTTTTTATAGCATCAATGATTGATTAGCACTTAAGTAGATTGATCAAGAAAAAAAAATAGAGAACACACAGACTACTCATGTCAAGAATTGAAGAAGGAACCAAGTTGCAAATCCCATGGTCATTAAAGGAATAATATGCAAATATTATAAACAACCTTACGGCAATAAACTTGTTGATTTAAATGAAATGCACATATTCTTGAAAGACACAACTTACCAGAACCTATGCAAAATAGACAGAAAATTGCATAGCCCTATAAAGCCACATATTGTTTAAACATTTTAATTTGTAGATTTAAAATAAAACAAAAACTTCCCACAAATAAAATCCAGGTCCAGATGTGAATTCTAGCAAAACTTAAAGTAAGTATATTACCAATATTACACAAAGTATTTCACAAAACAAAGGAAAAGAGGACATTTCCAAAATAATTTATAAGGCAAACTAACCCTATCTCTAAACTGGGAAAAGTTACAAGAAAATAAATATCCCTCATAAATATCCCTCAAAATATCCCTCAAAAATCCTTAATAAAATATAAGCAGACTGAATCCAACAATATATCAAAAAAATCATGAATAATGGGGTTGTATCCCAAAATGCAAGATCAGTTTAATGTTTGAAAAATTAATCTGATCTAATGATCCACATTAATGAAAGAGAAAAATTATATGGTCATCCCAATAGATAAACAAAAGAATTTTGACATAACATCTCCCATTTATGATAGTCTCAACAAATAATTAATAGAAGAACATTTCCTTAAACTGATAGAGTATGTATATTAAAAAAAAAAAAACTACAAACAGCATTGCATTTATTGATGAGAAACTGAACATTCCCTACCTAAAATTGGAAACAAACCAAGAATATCCACTCTAACCATTTCTATTCAACATTATACTGGAAGCACAAGCCAGTGCAATAAGTTAAGAAATCAAATAAAATTATCCAGAGTCAAAAAGAAAATGTAAACCTGTATTCATAGATGACATGATCACGTACATAGAATTCTAAGAAATCTTAAAAATTAAAAAAAAAACCTGCTAGAACTAATAAGTAAATTTAACAAAGCTATATAATAAAAGGTCAATAAATAATAAATAGCGTTTCTATATATTATTAAAACAATTGAAAATGAAATTTAAAAACCAATAGAATCAAACATAAAATAGGGATAAAAATAATAAAAATGTGTAAAACTACTATCCTGACAATAATAAAACATTGCTGAGAGAAATTAAAGGAGACCTTAATTAAATGAAAAGATATATCATATTTGTGAAACAAAAGACTCAATATTATCAATAATTTTTATAATATTATTAATTATCCTCCAACTGATAGGTAAACTTGATGCTGTCCAAAGTCCAGAAGACTTTTTGTAAATATTGACAAGCTGAATTTAAATTTTATATGGCAATAAGGAAGATGCACAATAGCAAAAATACTCTTGATAAAAAAGAAAGAAGATTTATAATACCTGACTTAAAGTCTTACAATAAGCTACAGTAATCAAGACAGTATAATATTGATATAAGGATCAATGAAGAGCGCAGCAGAACAGAAATAAGCACATGCTTATGTGGTCTTTTCAATAAATACACCAAAGTAACTTAATGGGAAAAGGAAAATCTTCAACAAATAGGACTATATACACTGGAGAAAAAAATAAACCTTGACTTATATCTTATACTCCGCACAAAAATTAGTTCAATTTGAACTACAGACCTACATATAATATCTAAAACAATAAAGCTCCTAAAAAAATCACTTAGATGAGGGGCACCTGGGTGGCTCACTGGGTTAAAGCCTCTGCCTTCGGCTCAGGTCATGATCTCAGGGTCCTGGGATCGAGCCCCACATCAGGCTCTCTGCTCAGCAGGGAGCCTGCTTCCCCCTCCTTCTCTGCCTGCCTCCCTGCCTGCTTGTGATCTCTCTCTCTCTGTTTCAAATAAATAAATAAAATCTTTTAAAAAAAATCACTTAGATGAATATCCTCCTGATGTATAGGCCAGAAAGAATTTTTTTAGACAGAACCAAAAAGTGATAGTCGTAAAAGAATACAGTGATGAATTAGACATCACAAAGTTTAAAAGTTCCTCTTCAAAAGATACCTGAATCAGTAAGCCACAGGCTGGGAGGAAGTTTTTGTAATATATACATCTGACAAAGGATTTGTATCTAAAATATGCCTTTTTAAATTGTACTTCAATAATAAAAAAATGAAGTTTAAAATGAGAAAAAGACATGAGCAAGTATTTCACAAAAGAATACATACAAATAACCAATGAATATTAAAATCTGTTCAACATCATCAGAGAACAAGGAATATAAACTAAAACTCTAATAAGGCACCCCTATACACCCACCAGAATGGATAAAATTATAGACTTCACCAATATCATACTTAAGTAAAAATGTGGAACTTCTATACACTTGATAGAGGGGTAAAATGGTATAATCACTTTGGAAAATGATTTGGAAATTTTCTATAAAGTTAAATGTATTCTTACCTTATATCCAAGAATTCATTTATGGGTATTTCCTAAGATAAATTAAAATATATACCCACAAAAGCACTTGTACAAGGATGTTCAGAGTAATTTGTAATAGGAAAAGATGGAAGCAATCCAAATATCCATCAACAAAGAGTGATATATTCATGCAATTGAACACTACTCAGCAATAAAAAGAAATAAACTACTGTTACAAGACACAATATGAATAAATCTCGAAAACATTATGCTTTTAACTTAAAATCCACCAGAAACTTCTAGCCACCTATGAGATAAAGTAAAAATTGCTTTGTATTATTAAAGGCTAGTGCCTTCATAGTCAAGTTTAAGCGTTTTCCATCTCCACTACTCTGAGCACTCCTGTGGTTTCAGCAATAGCAGTCATATTCCAGGAGTTTGCGAATTCTTCTGTAAAGATAGTAAATTTTAGATACTACAGGGCATGTGATCTCTGTAACAAATACTCAACTCCACTACTGAAATGTACAAGCTTCTCTAAACAACGGGTAAACAAATGAGTGTGTCTGTGTTTTCAATCAACTTTATTTACAAAAACACGTGACTAGCTGGGTTTAGCCTGTAACCTACAGTTTTTGATTCCTAGCATAGTATTTACTGTTCCTTTCATTTAACACCAAGCTATTTCATACAAAAAAGGGTACCTACTATGTGATTCTATGTTGAAGACGTGAAACTAATTACAGTTAATTGCTATTAGATAAGGATGCCTCTGGGGGTTACCTGAAAAAGGTCACAAAAGAACATTCTTGGATGATGGAAACTTCATGCTTGATAGAAAGATGGTACCTGGGGTGTTTACATTTTTCAAAACTCAGATTATGCCTCAATAAAAAAACAGCAAAACTGAAACTCAAACATAAGTAAAAATCAATGCTAATACTAATATCTACAGTTTACCATTAGTGTTTGAAGTATGTGTAACTACAATCTGTTATAAGGATTTTGATTAAATGTACTTAAAAAGAACTCAAAAGTTTTGCTCAGGTTTACATAATAATGAAAATGTTGTACAGTAATAAAAACTTATTTTGAAAAGATTTCAATATTAAAAATATTAGATCAGGCAATACAATTTTATTTCTAATGTGTAAGCCAAGCAGATATTCATCACACTAAATCAATATACAGAATTTCTAGGGAGCTGCAACTTTTCACTACTAGAAATAGAGGAATCAAGTGGAAAAGTTGAATAAAACTAAAGAGAGTAAGATTGCCATCAGATATAAATATGTATTTTAAATGTGCTACTGTTTCCTACACATAGATACACATATATTTCTATATACACACATGGGTATACATGGAAATATAGCATGTTCCTTAGTGGCATAGGTTTTAAAGCTTGTACTTGATTGCAGCTCTACCATGGACAAGCTGTGAGACTTTGTAAGACATTTTGATTTTTGAGTTCCTCTTATACAAAATGTAGATAACAATAACATCTAACAAATATGCAACAATACAAAGAGAGATTTTTAAAGCAATAGTTTAGACATACTGTGGGCTCAATAAAAGCTAGCTACTATTGTCCTTATTTTATCAGATACGATCATATATGAAGATAGGGATATTGGTATGAAAGTAAATATGGATATGGATAGAAAAAAATAATAAACATTTTAATGGTGGTTTTCCCTCAGTGATGGGATTATGGTACATTTTTAAATACTTTTATGGTTTCCACTTTATCCTCAAGAAAGGTTTGTATAAACAAAAATATTAAATCTTGCAAAAAAAATGGTTGTCTCTCAAACCCCAAGCAAACATTCCAGTGCCCTCCAAGGTAGTCCAGCTGTCCTTGAGATAGCAGACATCATCCTAAGTCAATTCTGTGCTATAACTGTGAAAATATCTCCTCAATAATTAAAGCATTAGCCAGTTGGCCTTTTCCATAAAATCATAACAGAAATGGCTGATCACCACATTATGTAGGAGATTCTGTATCCCATGGCTGGAGATTAATAGAATGGCATATTCCATTGACATTGTCTTACTAAAGCAACAGTGTTTTCTCCATACAGCCACAGAAGTGGGTACGCTGTTCTGAGCCAATCTAAGGTGATTACCACGGAAACAGCACTCATTTTACTAACAGCAAGGCATATTATCCTTCATGCATGGTGTAGCATGCAAGTTTAATAAGATTCTGAAAGTGAAACTGAGGACATTTGGGAAAAGGACCCTAAATTCTATGTAAGTATTTTGTCACCTCTTATTTGTTTATCACTTGTACATTAAATAGCCATCTCAATTATGCTAATGAATCAATTTAATAGAAGGGTAAATAGATACACCATAACAGAAAGAAGGCAACGTTGATAGCACAGACATGAAAGTTTGATTAAAGTAGTAAGAAAATTATCTCTCTTACACTATACTCTTTCCATGGAAGAATGTGTGTGTGGTGGGGTGAAAAACAGAGGATAATTTTGTATTAGGATGACATAGATAAATCAGAAAGCAGCTTTTTTACTTATAATTTTGGTAAGGCTAAGCGAGTACTGAAGATCAGGACTGGCTTTGGTGCTAAGTAGTTTTCTAGGGCCTGGGATAGCCATGCCACCCTCTAACCCAGATCACCCTGCTGCCAGACTCTTTCCAAAAAAACAAATCTTTAAAATATAAAACTCATCAGCAACTCCATCATCATCTATAGGATAAAAGAAAAACTGTTTTTACTTATTAGCAGGCAAGAACCTCCATCATCAGGTTCTAGCGTTATTTACTTCCACTCCAATCAGCCCTCCTAGGGCTTCAGCAATACAGTGGTACTTGCTGACCCTTACATAACACCTTGATTTTTCCATACAGCAAGGCCTCAGCACAGGTTGTTTTGCCCACATAAAATGTCCCTTTCTCCTTTGTTCACATGAGTTATTCCTATTCATCCTCTACAATTAAGTCTTTAAAAGTTCCAGATTCCAGAGAGAATTATTCCTCCTCCTGCGTGCCACTGAGATATTGCACATATTGCACATAACATCAGGATTATTGACATACATGTTTGTCTCCTAGAAAACTATGTGTTTCAGGAAAACAGAGCAGAAATTGTGTCTTAATTACATTTGTATCTCTTTGCAAGGTAAATAGTAAATGGTCTATAAAAAATTCATTAAATACTGACTTGAATAGGAGTAGGCAAGATAGCAGAGGTGTAGGAGGCTGACATAGCCTCAGATTCCAGAAGGTCAGCTAGACAGGTATCAAACTATTCTAAAAGCCAGCAAACTCAACAGAAGAGAGAAGAGAGGAAGAACAGCAATTCTAGGAGCAGAAAATTGACCACTTTCCGAAAGGTAGGACGGGTGGAAAAAGTGAATCCAAAGTGACAGGAAGAGAGACCCCAGGGGGAGGGGCTGGCTCTGAGTGACTGCAGAGCCGTGCAGCACAAAATCGGAACTTTTAGTCTGCTTTGCTGAGGGACATCACTCCAGAGGCTAAGTGGGGGGTTTAGTCCTCACGGGAACAGTGTGGTTTCAGGACCTGTGGGGTAACAGAGGGACCAGGGGTGCCTGAGTGTGGTAGAGCTCCCAGATATGAGGGCAGAGAAGCCAGCAGCAGAGAACGAGCCATACAGTGGCCTATCAGCTTAGGCTTACCTTAGACCATGATCTGAGACAAAATTGGGCTACTGCTCTTCAAGCGGGGACTCCAAAAGAGGCAGCTTCAGAAAACCGCCTCCTTCCTCCTCCAGGAGGAGTGGTGTGGGAGCGCGCAGCAGGAATCTGCTGAGTTTGGGGACTTCAGATGGGGCCTGCATGCCACAAATAGAGGCACTCCACCACGGGCTGGCTGAGCACAGAACACAGGCCACAGACAAGGGAGATGGTAGTGATTGACCGCTTTCCTCTGAGGGCGTGCAAGGATTGTGGTGCCCAGCACTCGGCTCCTCTGGGCCAGAGACTGGGATGTCGCCATTTTCATTCCTGGCCTCCAGGG